>CM031241.1:652661536-652775836 GCA_018340775.1 Taxus wallichiana var. yunnanensis | reverse complement strand
GTCGACTACAAGGTTGGAACAATGTAAATTTCTATTTTCCTTTTTGAAGCTTTAACAATTGTGCATTATGCTTGTCGGATGTCATTGCTATGACTAGATGGTGGGTTTGCGCGCCGTCTTATGAAAACATGTTTTGGCCAAATCTAACTTACTTACCTAGCTTATGACGACCTTAAAAATTTTAGTACCCTGGCCAAGGGATATCCTCGTCAGTCCTACATTTGTATTACCTCCCTAACTGGTCTTATGAAAGGTCCATCGGCTTCTTTGAGATGGAAAATTTGAGGGTTTGTTATAAGGAAAACCTTACTCAAACCTTTGGAGAAAATACTTAAAGTATTCAAGGGACTCTCGTTTTGTACATGGGATACCCTATGCGCCCGACATAACTGTGTAAGTTACTTAAATATTTTTATTATTAAAGAAAAGCCTTTCCTTGTCGGACGCCCCCACGGTAGTGAGTGCGAGAACAATGTTTACCCCTTCCGAGCAACAAACAATGAAGTATATGTCGGATGTGGTGAACATGGAATTAAGTCTGAGGCTTGAGATGCTTTCGGGGACCCGTGAAAGGTAAATTACATTTACCCCCAAGCAACAATGTTTTATGAGACCCTTCTTCGTCATATCAGTAAGTAAGTTAGTAGTGTATAACATTGAAATATTTTATTATGTTGGGAATGAAGGGGTTTTCATTGAGGGATGTGCGGAGTTGGCACTTGCGGCTTAAGAGAGCTTTCAAAGTTTCAACTTATCATTCGTGGACGTTGTTAATCTTGAATATATAATTAAACATTGGGTATAGCAATCAAAAACGTCAGCTACATTTTTTTAAGGTGTACGCAAGTGCAATGCATTCCTTTTTACATGATCTTTGAATTGGGTCCTTGAGTGGCCATAACCCCCCCTCATAGGTTGTATGAGTTTTAGTGGACTTGTGTGGCATTCTTGCTCTGAGTAGGGATGTTCGGAATAATAAATCTTGTTACTTTTTTTTGACATTATCAGGAGAATTTACTATTTCTATATCGGGTGGTTGTAGTACGATTCCTTTATTCTATTTTGTGAATGTGAAGCTGCTATCGCTATCTTACTTAAGGAAAATAAAAAGGTGTATATTGTGGGAAATTTGTTATAATTTAGAATGTAGGGTGTAAGGGTAACCTTGGATAGAAAATGCACAATTTTGGCTTTCATATGTTTACTGCAGTGTGCCTTTTGTTAACTAGATATCTATTTTGTTTACCTTCATACAAATTACTTTTGCTTATGCCTTGGAATGGAAATCATGCACTAGTCATTCAATTATTTTGATGAAATATCTAAGAAAAGGGAATGCATGCTCATGCAATTCTTTTGAACCTGACAAAAGCTAACATGTTTTTGCAAGTTGTCTTTCCGAGCTCAAGTATGAAAGAAGTGGTTGTTGTAGTTGTATAGATGATATCCACTTTGGTGCTTGTACGTTGTCTTTTATGGTTAAACTATTGGTAACATCTAGTGGAAAGATTTTAGAAGAAGGGTCAGTGCCTTAGTAAATGTATTGTAGAGTATTGTTGTTGTAACTGTCAAACTTTGCTCTTGAGTTAAAATGTTGAGTTGTAAATCCTTCTAAGACATAGTAGTAATGAGTTAGTAAGTACTATAAAGTGAACTGGATAGTCCCGATAAAAGTTAAACCAAAATTTATGTATATGAACATATTAATGTAGATGTGATATACTTGATAACCTTTGAGACTGGACAATCAAGAGGAAACTATCTTTTGTAATGAAATATGATAACTTATTATTATTATTTTTATCCGAGCCAAGCTAATAAACATTATCCTTTTATGGTGAAATCTTAAATGACCTCATGGTGAAAGCAATGGTTAGATTTTAGAAGATGATAGGATTTAATAAGTAGGAGGAAATGATTAATTAAACCTTAAATATTTCTCTTTATCGTTTGAAATGTTCTCCTTTGTCAAATTTAATGAAGTAAAGTCTAGATGGAACATTTAACCAATCTTGATAAACTCTTAACCTCAATAAAAGACTGATAGTAAACAATGTGACCCTGAAGCTAAATTCTGTTGTCCTGTTCTGTTAACCCTTGCCTTGATTCATGGTGATATTTCTTAAGCAAGGTCAAAATTTAATCCTTAAACAAGAAGGCTATTGTTATGAACCCTAAGCGGTACTTCCCTCAATCGGAGCTTATGCCTTCACCTGTGCAATAGAGTTGTGGAACATGTGTTAGTGGCTTGAATAAGATTAATTAACCTTGTAAGAAATGGAAAATGTTCTAAAATCAAATGAATAAGAAAGATTTGGACATCAAATTGATGATCCTAGTTTAGAAAGCTTGGCCTTAAGTTATTTAGTCAAACCGTTGAAAAGAAAGAAGTTCTCCCTTGTGAAAAGAATTGTGTGAATCATTACATGAAATTTTATAAGAACATAAGTTAAGAATTAAGAGACACTTTAGTAAACAAGAAAATTTAACAAGAAATTTCTCATGGGATGCCCTAGCTGTGAGTGTGTCATGTGGATTGGACTTCCATGTTGTCTTGTCAAAAGAAGAGTACATTGTCCTTGATAGGTGTGAATGTTTCCGTGCTGACCTTGTGGTCTCCTTGTAACAAGTGGTTCCTAGTGTTGGTTGTAACCTTGTGACGACATGTTGTGTCGTGTTGTGTCAAAGCAAGTCAAAAAAAAAAAATTATCCTGTATTTCACTGTGTTGTCCTTGTGTTGGTATTTTGGTGTGTTACATTTGGTATCAGAGCGTAGGTTCATGCTCTCGAACCTATGGGCCGGATTGGTGTTGTATGGTGATGTTACATGGTGGTGGTGGTGTTACATGATGATACTGCATGATGATGATGATGTTGCATGATGGTGGTAGATATTGGAAGAGTAATGTGCTTTAAACATGATGTGATTATTGTCGTAATTGTGATATTGTGAATGCACATTATGGGTATGTCACCTTGTGCGTGTTTGTGATCATGTTGATATGTTTGGGGATGGGAGTATTCTCTCTCCTTCTTGTGGATTCTAGGAAGAGTTCACGTGTGAATTATTGTTTGTGATGTGTGAAAAGAATTCTAATGTGGATGATGTAGTGTTGGAGCATTGTGGCATATTGTGATATGTGAGTGTATCAATGTGTTGTATGACTAGTTGATGTTAAAAGAAACGAGTTGTATCATGATGTTTTTACCATGTTCTGAAGAAATGTGTGTACCACCTTGCTATGTTGCAATGGATGTTATGTTGTGATGTACTATGTTCATCGTATGTATGAGTTGTGCAAATATGTAATGCTTCATGTTGTGATTTTGGGTCATACGGTGAGTGTATGAACCCTATCGTATGGTGCTTGCACTTTGGGTGCGTAGAATGTGGTAAAGTGATGTGTTACACTTGTGAATGTATGATCGTGATCTACCCTGTATACATACCATACGTGAGACGTTATGGTAGTTATGTGTGTGCCACCATTATGTTAGTAATGTTGTTGTATGTTATGTTGTGAACCTTACGCTAACCGATCTGAGGGAAATCGGTAGAAGTGTATGTTGAGAGTGAGGAATGGTGTACCATGGGTCAATAACTCAAGCTAAAACTTGGTTTAGTAGATAACATGTGATTCTTTCCTCTCTCCCTATGTGGTTGTATGTATGCAACCTTAGTGTATCTATGACTATGTTTAGCCTTGTCGAAGGGTGGCGGGATGATTCAGATGGAGGTGATGACAGTTGTATTATTGATATGTATTTTACGAGCTGAGGCTCGATGTTCCGAGTGCTAGCAACTCGTTGAGTACCCCTTTGGTGGCTAGATAAGGCCACACAATTATCGTAATGTGACATTATTATAAGTTGATTTTATTCGTAAATTGAGCTTTTACTTTATTTTGCAAGGACCAACATCTTTTCTTGATTGCAATGCTTTACAATTTTGGGCATTTCCTTGGTTTGTGGCACTAACATGGGGATTTTGATACTAACTTTGGCTATTTGGCCATTTATTTTAGCTTGATTTGGGGTCTTCTTTTAAATTTGGAATTTTTACCACCTTGCCCAAGGCTTGTACTTTGCCACTTGGCACTTTGATTGGATTGTTGTGCTGGTTCTAATGTCGTGATGTGTGGAATAGGGTCATGGGATGCACCATGGATTGGTTGGACCTATGGACCCGCTTCGTTGTATGGGGGTACGCCCCAAGGAGTACATATAACTAGCGGGTTGTTGAACCACGCGTTATTATGTCACTTGGGTTAGGAGTGTTCGAACTCTATGTGTCTTGGACCATAGGGACAACCGGCCTCCTTGAGGGAGGCATAAGAGTTTGAGGGAGGCATAAGAGTTTGAGGGAGGCATAAGAGACTTGAGGGAGGCATAAGAGTTTGAGGGAGGCATAAGAGACTTGAGGGAGGCATAAGAGTTTGAGGGAGGCTTATGATATTTGTCTGTATGGTTGATGTTTCAGGATATATGTTGAGTTATTGTGATGTTTGGTAGTGGTCTTTTGATGTATGTGTTACTCATGTCAGATGGATATGTGTTGTGATGTTGTGGACATGTCATTGATCCCCTTGTGGACACTATGTACCTGTAGCATTTGTTTGGTGTTATGTGAATTTTTTTTCATTGATGCAAATTGAGGAAATGTCTAGTGGATTGTAGTACTCTTTTGGTTAAGTATTTTGGTATATCAGTCATTGATGTGTGTCGAGTACTATGTTATGTGGACTGTGCCTACTCCATTTTGTATTTGAGTAACCTTTTTGTGGTGTAATACAATCTTGAAGTATATACTTGCGTGCTTGTGAATCTATAGTGTCTTGTGAACCTGATAGGGTGTTGTGTTAGCAGTTCATGTTGGGCACCCATAATAAAGAATGAACCAAAAACTCTTCAATGATGAAATTTTAAAAGCAATTAAACTAAGAATAATGCTAATGGAAAGAGACTAATGAAATGATGAACAAGAAAGAACTGCCAATCTTCACAGAACATTAAAAGTTAAAAATTCTACCGAATGTTCCTAAGGCTACCTTGCGACCGTGCTTTAATCAACTAAAATGTTAAACCATAAAGTGTACTTTCTCCTGTACCTGTCCTTGGTTGCGAACCTTTTTTTTTTCCGTTGTGTTATGTCGCATCGAGGACGATGCTTTCTTAAGGGGAGGAGAATGTAATGCCCCGCTGGGCATGGGCTTCCTTTCTGCCACCTTGGCCTCCCCCCCCAACCACCCAACCTGCCAAATTTTAAGAGCTGTCATGTCTGTCTTTGCGTGGGAAAGATGGAGTCGGTGGAGGCCTATTTTTTTCTTCACCAAAATCTTTGTTTTGATCCTCTCATTCAATGCACTGGACGCAGACAAATTGACTTGATGCTAGTGGAGCAGGCGTGTTGCATCCACCTTCTTGAATGCTGCGAGGTGTGTTCTTGTCAGGGATTCACTGTAGCGACCTGCAACAGGTCATTTCGGGTTCCTCCTTCAAGATATTTTTCTCAAAATCATGTCTGTACAGGTAGTTTCAGTGGAGCGTAGAACTGAGATTCTCCTAGGAAAGTGCCGTGAGGAAGTTTTTGGATTTATGCAGCAGCTACAGGGTAGAGAAATAAACTTACCTCAGAAAATCAGTGGCCTCCAGGGAGAGAAAGTGCGACAGCTGCTGCAGGGCGATCCCAAGGAACCGTTGGTGCCGAACTTGATGTTCTGGTTGCACGCGACCACAGTCTTGATCAGTTGTTGCAAGATCTTGCAGCTGTAGCGAAAAAATGAGATAAAGTTTTAGTCGAGCTGTCTTGCCTTTTCATTTTGGAAAGTCGCTTCTGTCCAGGTGGCGGATCTAACATGGAAGAAGCTCGATCAAATCTTGAGGCAAGTTTTGCAAGTGAGGCTGAGATTTGCGTTCACTACTGTTTCTTTTGCTGACCGGAAGTTTTCCAGCGCCTAGCCATGGGTTAGATATGGTGGTTTTAGATGAAGCCGCAAGCTAGTGTAACAGGCGTGTTACCTCCACGTTCATTGGGTGTTGTATGGTGTGTTCTTGTTGGGGATCCACAGCAACTGCCTGCAACAATAATTAGCTAGGCAGCAGGCATGTTGCAGTAGTAGAAGCCTTTGAGCGCTCCAACAAGCAGGTGGTCCAACCTTGTTGTTATCCGTTCAGTTTTGACTGCATCCTCAAAGTCGGGATTCTCCTTCAAGATATTTTGTATCAAAATCGATTAAGTGACAAGCAGGAGTGAGGCAGGCTCTCATGGCGAGGGGTGAAAGGAGAGAGAGGGTGCAGGAAGGAGATCGATGAAGGATAGAGGAATTAAAAAGAAATTCGGATGTAGTTGGTTTAAAGGCAATAAAATGGTGCATGCTTTTGTGTAAGTGGCAGATCACACCACGGGCACAGGAGATCTTTGCAATGTTGGAGAAAATGTCTTGGGAGATGAAGGTAGCAGGATATTCTTCAGATCCAGAGCATGCACTGAGTTTGTGTCCTTCAAAATCGATTAAGTGACAGTAGGAGTATTACCAGCAGACCTGATGAAATTTATTTCTAAGATTCTCTATTGCCTCTTACTTGTCTTTCGACGTAACCCATGGAAGAGAACCTCATAGAGGCCGACCTGTTTCATGTCAGATTATTCATGAAGCACGTTTTACCTTGCAATTTTATGAGCTGTTTCAACGAGTCACTGATTTGGCAGGCATAAAGGTTTCTGTTGGAATTATCACACCTTATAAGCTACAGCTGAAGTGTTTGCACCGAGAGTTTGACTTTGTCCTCAAATCTGATGAAGGAAAAGGTTTAATTACCATTGCGGTAGATGCCTCTCAGAGCCAGGAGCGATGTTGAATCACGAGGAACAGGCATGAGCTACTTTTTCCCTTTTTCCCAGCTATTTCCTTTTATAATTAAATGCATGATTATTGCTTGTTCTCCTGGTAATTGTGTTGTGTTGGTTTGAGATAAGCTTTGCATGAGATTTTTTTATCATTTGAAATGTTGTGTGGCTTTTGCACGCCTTCCCCGCCAAGAGTGTATTTTCTTGCTTTTGCTAGATGTGTGAGGGGTCTTGTTAGATACGTCTGTGTTATGCCTGTAGGAGCAGTTTTCTTCCTTCTGCGACCTGGTTTTGGACCTTCCTCAGCATGACAATGAGGAGTTGTTTGTTTAAGTGCTGTCCTCTTTAAAAAAAAAAAAAAAATGTGATTTGCTTTTTACCTCCGTTATGTATCCCTATGGTTATAGAGGAGAACAGGTGATAAACGAATAAAACTATTTACCTCTGGAGAAGAAGTGTATTTATTGCCCTTTTGTTGTTATCATGGTCTAATATTAATTCGTATTGGAAATGATACTAGAGCGACCCTTGCTCATCCTTTTCTTTTAGCAATCTAGTTTGGTATAATCTCATCCCAATTTCATCCCTGGGAGGTCGACTACAAGGTTGGAACAATGTAAATTTCTATTTTCCTTTTTGAAGCTTTAACGAACTGTGCATTATGCTTGTCGGATGTGACTGGCTATGACTAGATAGTGGGTTTGCGACGCCGTCTTATGCAAACATGTTTTGGCCAAATCTAACTTACTTACCTAGCTTATGATGACCTTAAAAATTTTAGTACCCTGGCCAAGGGATATCCTCGTCAGTCCTACATTTGTATTACCTCCCTAACTGGTCTTATGAAAGGTCCATCGGCTTCTTTGAGATGGAAAATTTGAGGGTTTGTTATAAGGAAAACCTTACTCAAACCTTTGGAGAAAATACTTAAAGTATTCAAGGGACTCTCATTTTGTACATGGGATACCCTATGCGCCCGACATAACTGTGTAAGTTTACTTAATTCTTTTTATTATTATAAGAAAAGCCTTTCCTTGTCGGACGCCCCCATGGTAGTGAGTGCATGAACAGTGTTTTACCCCTTCCGAGCAACAAACAATGAAGTATATGTCGGATGTGGTGAACATGGAACTAAGTCTGAGGCTTGAGATGCTTTTGGGGACCTGTGAAAGGTAAATTACATTTACCCCCAAGCAACAATGTTTTATGAGACCTTTCTTCGTTATATCAGTAAGTAAGTTAATAGTGTATAACATTGAAATATTTTATTATGTTGGGAATGAAGGGTTTTTCGTTGAGGGATGTGCGGAGTTGGCACTTGCGGCTTAAGAGTGCTTTCAAAGTTTCAACTTATCATACATGGACGTTGTTTAACCTTGAATATATAAATAAATATTGGGTATAGCAATCAAAAACGTCAGCTACATTTTTTAAGGTGTACGCATGTGCAATGCATTCCTTTTTACATGATCTTTGAATTGGGTCCTTGAGTGGCCATAACCCCCCCTCATAGGCTGTATGAGTTTTAGTGGACTTGTGTGGCATTCTTGCTCTGAGTAGGGATGTTCGGAATAATAAATCTTGTTACCTTTTTTTTGACATTATCAGGGGAATTTACTATTTCTATATCGGGTGGTTGTAGTACGATTCCTTTATTCTGTTTTGTGAATGTGCATGCTGCTATCGCTATCTTACTTAAGGAAAATAAAAAGGTGTATATTGTGGGAAATTTGTTATAATTTAGAATGTAGGGTGTAAGGGTAACCTTGGATAGAAAATGCACAATTTTGGCTTTCATATGTTCTGCAGTGTGCCTTTTGTTAACTAGATATCTATTTTGTTTACCTTCATACAAATTACTTTTGCTTATGCCTTGGAATGGAAATCATGCACTAGTCATTCAATTAATTTTGATGAAATATCTAAGAAAAGGGAATGCATGCTCATGCCAGTTCTTTTGAACTGACAAAAGCTAACATGTTTTTGCAGGTTGTCTTTCCGAGCTCAAGTATGAAAGAAGTGGTTGTTGTAGTTGTATAGATGATATCCACTTTGGTGCTTGTACGTTGTCTTTTATGGTTAAACTATTGGTAACATCTAGTGGAAAGATTTTAGAAGAAGGGTCAGTGCCTTAGTAAATGTATTGTAGAGTATTGTTGTTGTAACTGTCAAACTTTGCTCTTGAGTTAAAATGTTGAGTTGTAAATCCTTCTAAGACATAGTAGTAATGAGTTAGTAAGCACTATAAAGTGAACTGGATAGTCCTTATAAAAGTTAAACTAAAATTTATGTATATGAACATATTAATGTAGATGTGATCTACTTGATAACCTTTGAGACCTGGAACAATCAAGAGGAAACTATCTTTTGTAACGAAATATGATAACTTATTATTATTATTTTTTTATCCGAGCCAAGCTAATAAACATTATCCTTTTATGGTGAAATCTTAAATGACCTCATGGTGAAATCAATGGTTAGATTTTAGAAGATGATAGGATTTAATAAGTAGGAGGGAAAGTGATTAATAAACCTTAAATTTCTCTCTCTATCGTTTGAAATGTTCTCCTTTGTCAAATTTAATGAAGTAAAGTCTAGATGGAACATTTAACCAATCTTGATAAACTCTTAACCTCAATAAAAGACTGATAGTAAACAATGTGACCCTGAAGCTAAATTCTGTTGTCCTGTTCTGTTAACCCTTGCCTTGATTCATGGTGATATTTCTTAAGCAAGGTCAAAATTTAATCCTTAAACAAGAAGGCTATTGTTATGAACCCTAAGCGGTACTTCCCTCAATCGGAGCTTATGCCTTCACCTATGCAATAGAGTTGTGGAACATGTGTTAGTGGCTTGAGTAAGATTAATTAACCTTGTAAGAAATGGAAAATGTTCTAAAATCAAATGAATAAGAAAGATTTGGACATAAAATTGATGATCCTAGTTTAGAAAGCTTGGCCTTAAGCTATTTAGTCAATAGTTGAAAAGAAAGAAGTTCTCCCTTGTGAAAAGAATTGTGTGAATCATTACATGAAATTTTATAAGAACGTAAGTTAAGAATTAAGAGACACTTTAGTAAACAAGAAAATTTAACAAGAAATTTCTCATGGGATGCCCTAAATGTAAGTGTGTCATGTGGTTGGACTTCCATGTTGTCTTGTAAAAAGAAAAGTAAATTGTCCTTGATAGGTGTGAACGTTTCCATGCTGACCTTGTGGTCTCCCCCGTAACAAGTGGTTCCTAGTGTTGGTTGTAACCTTGTGACGACATGTTCGAAGATATCATTCTTCTTACCTGCCATATCTCTAAGCCAAGGCAGGTAGTGAAAGTAGCCCCAAATCGGTCATGTCGAAGGATTTCTTGAGATCATTCTTTACATCATCCACAAGATTGTCGAGAACTTCCTTTGATCACTGAGATCATCTACGTCAAAACCATAATGACAATCTCTATTCCTACCTTGATATAAAAATTTGTATACGAGGGGATACGAGTGAATCCATCTTGCGATAGGTGATGATCAATTTTTATATACCATGCCCTAGGTGCTTGTTTGAGTCCATAAAAAGACTTTATTAGACGACATACCTTGTGTGGTTGATGCTCATCTACAAATCCTTGAGGTTGAGCCATGTACACTTCTTCTTTTAGATCACCATTTAGAAAAGCACTCTTGACATCAAATCTGCTGAAGTTTCCATCCATTTTGTCTTTGCAAGTGCATAGAAACGACTCCGATGGTTTTGATCTTCCATGATTGGGTGAAAAGGTCTCGTCATAGTCAATTCCTTCTTCTTGAGAATAACCCTTTGTAACAAGTCATGTTTTGTGTTTATCGAATGAACCATCTGCCTTATATTTAGTTTTGAAAATCCATTTGCAGCCAATGGAGTTTTTTTTTACGGAAAGCGGATCGACAAGTTCCCACATCAATTCGAATTAGGGAATCATATTAAGCATCCATACTTTGTTTCCTTGTGGTTGGTCTAATGCCTCATGAACATTGTTAGGTTACGTGCTCTCGACAATTGAACTCACAAGTGCAAAACTTACCTCATGTCTGGCTTGACTTCATGTTCTGACTCCCGTAGAAGTACCTAGAAGTGAGTTCAGGTGTGCATCCCTAATAGTATTCTGGACTCATTTCAGACATTGGTGCTACTGCTGCTGATGTGAAGATGTGTTTTCCAGTGTGCCTAGATCAATGAACAAGTCTCCACTCAGCTCTTCTTCTCTCTGAGAAGAATCATCTTGCCCATCATCTGGATGTGTGAGCAATCTATGTAACGAGGTCGATCTTGGATCTCCATTGTGTGGCGGGGAGTCGAAGGAAGACTCATCACACACATCTCATCTCTCATAGATATTCTTCATCTTAGGATCCATGAGACGATATGCTTTTGAGGTAGTACTATACCACATGAAAAAGACATGGCGGTGTCTTTGGATCAATCTTCTTCCTTTTCTCATTTGGAACATGCATATGTGATGAACCAAAAAATCTCTCAAATGATGAATAAAGGATTCGACCAGTCCATACCTCTTGCGGTGTCTTGTTACATAAGATCTTTGTGAGTCTTAGGTTGAGTAGATACCAGCACAGCTTATCGGGTACATACGCAAAAATGATCCTCGACTTGGCGGTAGAGAGCATCTGACGAGCCATCTCATGACAATCCTGTTGTGTAAAGCTCGGAAATCCCATTACGTTGGGGAGTGTATGGTGATGGCATAGTAATAGATTTTATTCAATGCGTATCTAACAAAATAGCAAGCCCAAATACATATAAGAAATTTGCGTGGGAGGAAAGAACAGTTATAACCGCATAACTATTTACAAACAAACAATGTATTAATTACTAACTAATGCATTAACAAACATTACTGTAATTGAGAAGATAACGAAGCAATCGGAAACAAATGTTAGAAAAAAACCTTGAACTTTCAATTTTTGGATGAATATAAGAATTAGCAAACGTAGTTAAACATTTGATACTCTATAAATACTAGAAGGATAACATGTCTAATGTAATTTACAACCACATTATTCTTCAAATCTATATACCAAATAAACTGCTTCCCATCTCAAATGATGACTAAATAAAACAAATCGATCTTTAAAACATCACATTTAGAAACATGTAGGCCCCAAAAATAAGATTTTTTAGACGTCCATTTTCTTGATAGAATGAGCATTCGACTAGTTGAACAAAGAGGGATTTTAATCTCTTACCAATTACAGATTGCAATGAATATTTTTCAAGCAAATATTTGAGCATCTAGGTCAATGTTGAACTTCCATATTTGTGGACTTATCTTAGTCCATTATGTACAATTAAAAATTTCCATTCATTTAATATTAAGGCGGAGAATTAGAGATACTTTGACAAGACAAAAAAAAAAAAGTTTAAAGAGGAAGTATGAGAAATAATAAAAAGAGACTCAATGCCATTGAGATTTTATATAATAATACTAATAACATAACAATTAATTAGTTCAATTGGTTTGTGAAATATTTGACTATATTTATATTTATCTCTATACATCAAAGACATAATTTTATTATTAAAATAATCCATGACAATAATTATGATATCAAATTTGACCATCTTTTCTTAGAATTATAAAACTTTTGTGTAATAAAAATGATGACAATCACAAAATAGGGCACACCTTATCATATGACCTCATAGTCAATAAATTTTATTTTCCACACGACAAATAATACATGAATAGAAATAGGAGAAATAAATACTATCACAAAACTTGTGGAATTACACCCTTAAAAATTAGTATCTACTAAGTTTAATGGGCTATTCTTGGATCACAAAATTACTAAATAATAAAATAAATGTATGTTAATAAATTTTAGCCATAAATAATCAATAATAAAATAAATGTATGTTAATAATAATTTATTTATTTATTTATTAGCGTGGAGGAATCGGTGAGAACCACTATAAACTCCAGCGCCGATAAATTTTTTAATGTGACCACCGGAGGATTCGACCTCTTGATCACAATTGAATATTAAATGTCAATAACTTTTAGCCATAAATAATCAATACAAATTAAATGTTACACAGCTTTTGCTGAATATTTCTTTTAATCACCGAATTGCATTTGACCGTTAGGCGAAGATTGGTAGCACCGAGGCAGTTTCAGATCAGGACACGTTGAAGACAAAATCGTGAGAAATAATAGTTTTAAAAATGTTTAAAATATCGTATAATTACAAAATGTAGGTTCTCTGTATCCATCTTCGCTACAAAATAGTTTATACTAATGTCTTGCAGGATTTGGTTGCAGGATCCCACATGGCAGGAAGTAAATACTGCCTCCCATTCACTCCATGCAATTAATTGTAGAACACGTCCACTAAAAATGCACACCTAATAGCAATACTAGAGCACATCCACAACCTTATACAAAACAAAAAATCAATATACGTTGGAAACTTCATGAGTATGTACCTATACACATGAGAAACTTATCTACAAATGCGTATAACCATGTGCAAGTAATAATATAGAGAACAATATCTTTCTATCGTATTCATATCCAAGGTAGAAGTATATGTAATTTAACATGTTAGGGTATTAGAAGTAGAGTTGAACCTCTTAATAGATCTCAAGAAAGGGAAAAGGATGAAAATTCTTAGATGAGTCCCTTAAATGCCTCCAAGGTGAGTGCATACTCCACTATAGGGGATTCCCTTTCTCGATCCATATATGAAATTTTTAGAAATAGAAACTCTCAATTTGATTCTTATGCAATACTATAGTTCAAGGAAAATTTCAATTTATGAAGTCTCGTAATTCTATTTGCATGTATCTAAAATTAGATCCCAATGCTCACAGATCTATGTTATATCATACACTAGGGTTTGCACATGAATTTATGTTCTCTATCTATGGATTTCAAATCCATTTGCACTTTTATAATTTACTAATAAATTTCAACAACCATGCAATAACCTCCTCATTTTAGGGCTTCTAAAAATATATCTAGACATTTTTTTCATGGGCTCCAAATTCATGTAAGTAGAAATTACTTATGATAACAAAAAAATAGTGATTAAAACGTCTACAACCATGTAACAACTAGGTAATTAATGGTTGGTGATTAACATAAGGAAATCACAGCGTGTTCTTCATCTTGATGAAAAACACAGTGTGTTTTTCAACACGTTGAAAAACATGACGGATTTCCACACATTTTCATTTACGAAATTAAAATTTACTGAAGTCAAACTAGTATGACCTTAATATTTGAATTCATATTTGTTAACAAGAACCTTAATAATAAATGTCTTGAAATCCGAACTCAAACATTATTATAGTTATAACTCGAACATTAATATACTTATAGTTAAACAAATTGAACACATTTAATGTTATAAGTGTTTGATATTATATATAAGTTTAAATAATTTCTATATTTCCATGTAGATCTATTACTATCATAAGAAAATATAAAAATTTCATTTAAATATGCATGCGATCTTCGAGCTCTTAGTTTCATTGCTCTTCATTGTGTTAAATGGAATACATTAGGAAAAGTTTGATTTTTGGATTCATTATAGTTTTAAATATTGCTAATGTGTATATCATTTATATGTATAGTTTTTATTAGTTGTTAAATATTAGTAATTGCAAGGTTGTGAATGTTTGATTTAAGTTGAAGCTATAAAAATTATGTGTTGTCTACTCTGCACTCTCAATTCAGAATATGGGGGCAAGTTCCTCTGCAAAGATACAAATTGGTGCGTGCTGAAGGGCTTGCCTAAGGATGCCACATTGATGCACCCAAATATCGTTGCGTCTTTGAAGGGGGATTTCCATTAGGATTCCACATTGATAGTTGGGTGGTGGCGTGTTGTGAGAGGTTTTTAAAGCCGCTTGCCGAAGAGAATTTTTTAGGCGAAGGCTACCCTTCACTCAAAATGCACCCTCCCATAGTATCTAGCCGTCCCCTTTTGCAATGCAAGGTTTTGATATTATGGGAGGGTGCATTTTGAGTGAATTCCATAGCCACTGGCATTTATTCATACTTGAATTTGTCATGGATATTAACTTTCTAAAATTGTGATTATTTTATCATATTGGATGATGTATATTAGATTTGGCATGTAACATACTAACATTAATTATAAGCTTCTTTTATGTACTAGTTACTCTTTTGCGTAGTGAATATGCATACCAAGAGCCTAATTTCTCCCGATCCTATTTGTAAAATGAAGACATATAGAAATACGAGCCTACACGTACATAAACTGAAGATGAAGGGTGTTTGCATAGAAAGTTAGAGAACTGCAGTAGTTCCTAAAAATAGTCCTCAATTTATTAATAATTTATAAATTATATGTATATTATAGACAATTTAGTATGCCATTGAATACTAGTTGTTCATAATGTATAGTAAATAATGTTTATTACGATTCAAAACTTTAGCACCATTTCTAAATTTCAAATAAAAGTGTGAAAATTCTACACATTATAATATTTAGTTTATATTATCCACAAAATTTGAAATACATGCATTGTGGGAAATTTAATATGTTAGTGATTTCTATTTTTTTAATAATATACACTAAAAAAATATAAGTAAAACTATAGATGTAGATAGTCTGCGCTATTATAATTTACTCACGGATGATAAATCCTTAAACAAGGTAAAAATTTTCAATCATGAATAATATTCATAATTTCATGCAAGATGAAATAATTTTTTTAAATATCCATATTTTATAAATTTCATTGTGGAGAAATCACATTTTTCAATTTAATTGTTTTGAAATATCTATATTCTTCAATTTTAGTTTGTAAGTTCACCTTTTACAAAAGTAGGGTACATGGGTGTTGTGAAGATTATTATTTTATTTTTGTTTAATTATTATGTTTTGTACACACACACACACACACACACACACACACACACACACACACACACACACACACACACACACACACACACACACACACACACACACACACACACACATATATATATATATATATTAAAGATGTTATTAATACTTTAATATTTTAATTTTTTAATTTGTAACTTCTGTTTTAAATAAATATGTTTTTGTTTTGTTAGTTTTTTTTTTTTTTAGCTAAATGCGATAATTTCTATTTTATATACTGAGATCGTTTTTGAAAAATATTATTTTAGAAATAAAATAAGCACCATAAAATATATTATTATCTGATGTGAATTATATTTATAAGTTTAATTTTAATATTTTTATGGAAGTTTCTCTCAACATTGAATAAATCTATTTGAAATAATATTAATTTTATTGCATCTTTGTCACATTATATTTATTATGTTGCATTCTTTGTCACATTTATAGATGACCATATTGTGATATGCTTGTGCATTGGAAAGGGGTAGGAAGTGCCTATAAATTGTTGTTTTCCTTTCATTTCAATACTATATTTTATCAAAAGTGGCTTTTGAATTAGCCAGGAAAATTCAAATTATTCCAAGCACTTCTTTTTAAGATGGTATTTATGTTGATGATGAAATCAAGACTCAGGAAATTTAACCCCGGAAAGTATGAAATAATTGATTCATTTATGATGTAAAACTGCATGTAATAATTTTTAGGATGAGAAAGAGACCCAAATGGCAGAGCATAATCCATCTTCATGTCCAAGAGATAATAGAGGGAAAGAATCATTTTTCGTATGAAGACCTAGAATGGACACCAATCGGGGATGAGCCAAAAATTGACATTTGTGCCACCATACCACTCACAAGACTAGAGGCATTTGTAAAGGGGGATGTTATCTAAAATAATCTCATGCTTATTTTTGGTTAACTGGACCCATTTTCCCTCCTTTAATGCTTCAATAATATTTTTACATATTTGAAGCACTAAAGGTTTCATGGAGATAGCTTCATCAGGTAGGAAATTTCTTCCCCTTTCCAAAAATATAAATAAGTCCTTCTAACTCCTCATATTTTGCAAATTAAACTAGCATAGACCAAAAGAAGGATTTTTACCAAAAGCGGGCTGCGGGCCTTGGAAAGAAGCCTTTTTGCCTTAAAAAAATTGTGATCAGAGAGTTGATAAATGGGGATACTTTAACACTTTGGCATTTTGTGCAAAAGGTGCAAGTTTCAATTGCCGACCCACGGGCCTGTGAGGTTTCCTTGTCAAAGTGGAAAATGTAAATGCACAATTTCGGGGCCGTGGAGGAAATTTTCCCAAGTTAATGGTCAGATCGGAAGCTAGGAGATATCTTAGCACTTAGCGCTTTTGTGCTAAAAAGCACAATTTACAATGGTGAGCCCGCAAAGAAAATGAAGGAATAAAATGCCTAAGGTCCACATGAGGACACATGGCCGTGTTCCAAATCAAAGCGGGAAGGCGGGTCACCGGAGGCAGTTTGAGATTTTTGGCTTTTTGTTGGAAAAGCGTAAAAGTCATGAAGTAAGCCGCACCTCTGCGATGCGAGAAGCCACGTGTCGCAGGCCTTTTTAGGAAAATTGCGAGAAGGCGGGCCGTCAGAGGAACTTCAAATTTTTCACATCTTTCTCTAAAAGGGCACAATTTAAATTTTGGGCCCATAGAAGCTTTGTGCACACGTGTCATTCTAGCTGCGGAGCCATGGATGGATTTTTCCAAATTCCAATTTGAGCTTGTGGAAGCAGCCCTCTAAAGGCCTAAAGTGAATTTCGGGCCATGGGGTTTTTGCCAAAAGTGGTTTTGATCCTATGGAGCTGTTGCGAGCTTTTATGTTTTGCAAATTTTTGCAAAAAAAGTGCAAGTGGTAATTACGGGGCTATGGATCCGCTTTGCAAAAATTGCATTTTCGCCATTTTTGCATAGAATCTTCAGACAACCATATCTTTTGACTGGAAGCTCGGTTTTGAGAAAAGAAGACTTTTTAGAAAGGTCTCGACCTCCTCTATGCCATGGAAGCATAAAATATCATTTTTAGTAGGATTTAGTTTGTGAAAATGGGAAGATGTATTTCAAGCCATTAATACGGGATCATTGCTTTACCGGATCATATTTAATTCGATCCGCCTATCCTTCCTTCTCCAACATGCCAAATCATGGAAGCGTGCTTGAAAGATTGTAGGTGGATTTTTAGGGATCTTGTTTGTGGTTGAGCTTTTCAAATCAGATTTTCCTCCTTATTTTATTCTCTTCTCTTCGCTTGATCTATAAATGTAAGATCTCGGCTCATTGTTGTTGTTGGTCATTTTTCCTCTCTTCCCACCTCTCTCTTTCTTCCCCAGGGTCGAATGTGGAGTTTAAACCTCCTCCCTTACTCTGTAATGGCATTTTTGTTGCCTCTTTCTCGACAATGATGTCTTGTGTAAGATTGGAGTAATAAAATCTGTTTTATATATGATGTGTTTTTCCATCCTTGACTCATTTTGTTGTCTCTTCTGCCTCTCTTCATTGCAGGGTATTCTTTGCATGCTTCTGGTGTTTATTGAAGGTTTTGGGAGCCATGTTTAAGGGTTTTGAAATGGTACTCTGTGTGAACCTTATCCTGGTATGTGATGCATCTGGTGTATCCTCTCCATTGTTCACCTCTCTCCATTTCAGGCAGTTGGATCTATGATCATCATCTTCCTTTTCTGGTGTATCACCGCTTTAGTGTAGGCTCTATTTTTTCTTGTTTTTTCTCTCTCCCTATCTCCTTGGAAGATTAGATTAGGATTATAATAGTTTGTATGCACTGGAGTAGCTTGTGGCAGTTAGTTTAGGAATAGGAACCAACCTTCTCTAGAGGATCATCTCAAGTTTGCAAGTCCCACACCTTGAGAGATGATCCAATGTTATGCAAATCACATCAGGTGTCTCATTATCAAACTACAAATTAAGTACATTAACTTCCATGCTGTATCAATCAAGATGGTTCTCAAAATCCATCCATCCACAACATAATTCAGGGTGATCTCTTTGTCATAATCCAAGCTATGAGGAGGGAGATTAGCATGCAGGATCTGCCATCCATTGTCGAAAATGTGTGTGGAGTTTTCCTTTCAAACATTTCCCTTTAATGTGAATAATATCCTCCTAGCACAACATCTTACATACCTCTTTCATATCATCAACATTTGATTGGGATGCCTCCACTGCCTTCTTCTGCTCCAACTTCCGTGACTGCTCCTTTAAACATTATATTTCACCCTGAAGACTTCTGAGAACCTCCATGGTCTCCTGATAAACATCCGTATGATGTGTAGGATCTTGGTATCTTGCATGTAAAACCTCCTACTTAGTAATGGTAGGCTTATGTTTGCAACGTTTCTCAAGTCTTGTTGGTCATCAAATAGGACTTCAAGAAGAGCAAAGTTAGGGGACAAGAAGTCTCTCCTCTTTAATGGGAGAGGTTCCCTTATTCGAGAAACAAACCTATTTACACATATACAAAGCATGATTTTCTTGTGGGACTTGGATATTATGAAAGTGTTTTCTATAAGGATCATCAATTACACAAGGACTGAGAGCAATGAAATGCGAGAATGAGCATAAAAGGCACCAGAAATTATAGATGATGTGAGTAATTCTTTATGCATGTGAGGGAGTACAGTGAATTGGAATAAGATCATTTGTATCGTATTAATAAGATGAAATTTGAAAGACACAAAGTTACGTAAATGACATAACGTAAGAATACAAAGCTTCTTCAAACATAATACTGAGTTGGAAATAATCTAACAAGATTAAATGAATAGTTTAGGAATAAAGGAAAGCAGGATAGACAAAGAATGAAAAAGCCCATACGTATTGATTTCGTTATGATTTATTTACACTTTCAGAAATAAGCCAAGTTCTTCCTCCTCAAAATGGCGAGGAGAGGCCATTATATAGTTTACAAATCAATTACTCTCGGTAACTACTTCTTTTAACTAAAGATTAGTTAAAGCGTTGCCAATCGCAATACCCCTGACCAATTACAACAAATCCGAGAGAAAGAATGTGAAGAGAGAGAGAAGAATTAGGAGAAGAAGACAGGTGCTTATGAATAGGAGGGACCCACCGATTTTAAGATCCGTTGTCTAAATCTCTTCAACGCCTCGGCTATGTCTGCGCGCCACGTGGGGACCGATGTGTTGGTGAGAGTCGAGTCCAAAATCCGAGGCACTTCTCCATTTCCTTATCGAACTCGACATGAGTATGATAATCCTTATTTGCTTCTTCAATGGCAGATTGAAGAGAGCAGATCTCCTTCATTTTTTCCTTGGAAATGGAGCTTTCCTTGAATAGATCACCCTTGACAAAAGCTCTGAATTGAGCTTTGATTTCTTGTAAGGAGAGAGGCACACCAGAAGTCTCATCCTGAAGATGACAATGTATATCTTTGAAAGCAAGATACAACTAGTGTTTTGAAAGCCTCACCCTTCTGCCAGCTATTTCTTAATTCTCCCAAAGCCTCCTCCAGGACCTTGATCTTCCATTCCACGCTGTAAACCCAGGACTTTGACAAATTATCCTTTACATCTTCAAAAACCTTGCTTTCCAATAAAATGTTTTTATCTGCTTGTCCCATGAGGCGGAGGTCTACTATGCTGGCTTGCTCCAAAGTTTAAGCTCTTTATCTATGATCCCAATAGTGGAGGAGAGCTTCATTGCAAGTTGTTCACCTTCCCATGGAGTTTGAAAGCTTCATCGATGAAGTTCAATCCCATGCAACAAGCATATCATCCACCATGGCCTCCATAGCTCTGCTATAGACGGAATACTTGTGCATGTCTTTGATACTACGTACTTCATCTTGGCTCAAAATTACAGGTGGTGGAAGAGTAGTCAATGGGGTAGGGTCCAAAAATTTGTCCTTGGACAAAAGATATTTGATGATGAAAACACAGTAAGAATCGGGCTTGTTCTTCCAACTGTTCTATGGTTTGCTACGCTTTCTCTACCCTCCCAATGACTCTAGTAACTATTTCCTGAAGATTTTGGATCTCACCTTCAGGGGTAGACTCTCCCATGGGAATTCTTGAGAGCTCAAGATCAGACGCTTACAAATCTTGTTCTGAGCTTGTCTACCATAGGCTTGGCTATCTCCAGGAATTGCTGGCCTTGAGCATCAGACACTATCCTGGAGGTAATTCTGGATTTTTTGGTGTGAGAAGGAGGAGTAGTGCCTAACAAGGCTGCCACAACATCAAAATTTGGTCCTGAGCTCCGGAGGAAGACTTTCTCTTCCTACTGTCGACAAGAGGCTACACCCATGCAAAAGAGGAGGAAGAAGTAGGTGGGGCAAGAGGACCAAGAGACAGAGAACTCATGGTGCCCAAGGTTTGTACTGCTGTTGTCTCGAGTTGAGACATGAGTGGGGCACTTGAGACAACTGGTGCAAAGGAATCAACAGTACTTGGAAGTTCAGTGCTCTGGACTTCTTTGTCCTTATCCATTGGAGCTTCAAGGGCACTTGCAGGAGCTGGAACTTCACTCTCTTCACTTGAACATTGAGAACAATAATGTTCTCTAGTCCCAAAGGCAATTCTACATGCTTTCTCAGGGGATCTTCTTCCACAGGCTCCTTCTTAACTTCTTTAAATTTCTTGATATACCGGGTGGATGAGGAAGGAGTAGAGCTGCAGAGTCCTTGAGTTGTGAGGTAGGAGGGGTTTGCACAGTGCTTCGATGCGGGAGTCGATGCTTCCCTCCTTGGTGTTGAAGCATCCTTGGAGGAGGACTCCCTGAGTGCCTCCTAAACTCACGAGACTTTTCTATCAAACCAGATCTTAGTCGACTAAGGCGGAGCTAGATTTCAGCCAAATCATCTTTCTCCTTTTTGAACCCATCCAAGTCCTCCAAATGAGTGTGCTTGACCACATTGTCATACTCATATGAGTACGGTTCAGAGTTGTCATCCTTGAGCCCTTGGGAACTTGGTACAAGCGAGTTTTGGATTAATTGTAGAAAACCTGCCGTAATGCCTCCTTACGGCTTCAAAATCATCAACACATGCTGTCATGCCCAATAATCTTTGTATCGCCTTTCTATGATGATAGGTGATCTTGATGTTACGATTCGATAAAATTCTTCAAGTCAAAACAAGTTCTTGGCTTGAAGAAATGGAGCGATAATGGGAGCAGGGCTCTTTCTATATTTTGTGCGTCCAGGGCTGTTTTACAGGTGTAGTTTCCCAAAGAGATGGGAAAGTGCAAACCAGTAATTTTCTTGTCTCTGCAGGTTCTATGAAATTTGTCTAATTTCTGCACATCTTTGTCAAGGCCATCTTGTCATTGCAAAACATAGGGAGCTTGAGAGGAGTGCTCTCATAGCCAGCAAGCCTGATATAGGAAAATTTTCTGAATTGGATAAAATAAGCACCGTAGTGCGATATCAGACTCATGGCTTCATCAGAAAATCTTCTCATGAGTGTCACTCTCAAGAAGCCTGACCATGTACATGGTGAAAGCATCATTCACCCTTCAGAAATTGCGATTGCTGGTCTCTAGGGTGAACTGCGGGCAGTAGGCATACACGGGGTCATCCTTGTGAGCATCGATGTATGAAAAGCCAAACCATTGCCTCGATGCTGCCAGAGTATACATTAGGTATGAAGTCATATAAAATTTCTTCGTTTGTTGTACATTAGACAGCTGCTCCACTAGGTTCATGCGATGATCTCTACGCCGATTGATATTACGAGTTCCCTCGAACACCATATTGATAAGAGGGCACATCCGAGAAATGGAACTCATTAAGTAGAGCATAAACCCGTGACCAGGCAGTAGGATTATGAAATCGACAATTATTGATTGAAATCCACACGGAAAAGAGTTTTGAATGAGACGAGATGCCCCCTTCTTAGGGTTTTTCAGCCAGAACTTCGCCACCTGCGCCTTATAGTTATCATTGTCTTGATTGAAAAGGGCATTTGCTTGATTCTGGGAGACAACTATAGCATTGTCCATTTCTAGAATCCTTAGTGCAGTGCAATGGCGGCAGCATCAAGTTTGGTGATGAGCTCCCCATGCACGTTTGTCAATTCGCTCGAATCAGGGTTGAAATGAGCCCCGCATGAGAGCACTATGTCTGCGCATTGCACCGAGATAGGGAAACCACCAGCGAAAGCTAGACCCATCATGAATCATTTGTGCCATCGGTGAAGGGTTCGCATGTCTGTCATCCTTGTCCAAAAATCTCCAAAGTCAAGGTGGCGAACTTCACTGTCCCCGATATCGGGAACGACGGACTCGAGTGGTGAAATTTGTTCCTGCCCCTAGAATTTGATCTTCATGTTGATAGTAACTCGGAGAGTAAAGCTGCAAGCTAGACTTGGGATGGAATTGCAGGGGGAATGGATACGCGTGTAGGAATTTTGGTTGCAAGGGTTCGAGCAATAGATAGCATGAAAGTAGTGTGCAAAGCGAATAGGCGGCAGCTTGTTATATAGCCATTTTAGAGAGAGAAAGGCAATAAATGTGCATTAAATACATACCTAACAAATTGAAAAGCAAGAAATTTGGGTAGAGCGGGAAAAATTAGCACGAATGGCACTTGGTTCATTTGGAACATGAGGGACGCGAAGCTTGTGAAGTACATGGTTCGGCCGATCTGGGCAAAGCGGGAAAAGACGCACAAATGCATTTGGGACATGCGGGACGAAAGTACGCAGAATACGCGAATCGGCCGAATCGGGTGAAAATGGAACAATTGGTCGGGTGAACTTGGGACATTTGGGACAAAAAGTTCCGACGGGCCCGAAAAGAAGCAGACTTGGGTAAAGCCCAGGTCGATTGGGAAGCAGAGGGCCCTATTGAACTTTTTGGGACACATGAGGACAAAAATGTTTGATAGGCCGAATAACACACAAAATGACCCAAAAACGCAGATTTTCCCAATTTCTTGACTTTTCACATTATCAGTACAACAGAAAAGACACTTAACCTCAAAATTTTAAATTTTCAACTTCTTAAAAGCAGGGGAATTTTGAGTGGACAACATTTGGCTCATACAGGGATGACTTGGCATAAATTCAAAGAATGAGACAAGGCAAGAATTTAGATAAACTCGGGGAAGTAGACCAGTACCTTATCCATTGGGCCATGGAGTCAAAAAGCAAACCAATACAGAGGATGACACACAAAACAAAGGAAAGAAAAACAAAACACTATACTGAGAATATACAAAGGACTCCCTAATCACCTATGACTTGAACAATTTCAGTGCACACGCCACTATAAGGAAGTGGGAGAGAAGAACCATCCATGTAATCAAGGTAAAAAGAATTCTTACCGGTGAAGTGCCTTATTTTGAAAGGTCAGAGCCAAAGGGAATCAAACTTGCCATGGTTGCCACGAGGTTCATGCCTTTTATCCCACAACAAACGCAGTGTCTCCAACTTGGAAATCTACGAACCTGGCTTTCTTATCAAATAGGACCTTTACTCTCTTTGGTGGTGAGCAGATATCCTATCAACAACTTCAATCTGTCCTCATTGATTTGTGAAGGTACATGATTCTCTTATCAAAGCATCATTGAAGCTGGTATCTTGATGGCCTTCATTAGATGCTGGCTAAGCGGCTCCACTTTATTACTAGCAATTGAGCTTCTACTCCATATACCACCTAAAAGAGACATTCAATGGCTCTCTTAGGTGTGATCCTCTCTACCCAAAGAGCATCATAGAGTTTCTTGTGCCGGTTTGTTGGGACTCATTAACTAATTTCCTTATTATGGTCACCAGATTTTTATTAGTGGATTCTGTTTGTCCATTTCACGAGGATAATAATCGAGGAGTGAGCCAAGGAGATGCCATATCCATAGAAAAAATCCATTATCTTAGTTGAAGAAAAATTTGAAGCATTATCTGTCATGATCTTGTTTGGCACACCATACCTTACCAAGATGTTTTCTTTGATGAAAGCGCATACCACTTGAAGTAGTACTCTTTCTTTGGAATGGCTTCTACCCATTTGGTGAAATAATCTGTGGCAGTTAATACATGAGTATGACCAGCACTAGAAGAGGGATTAAGTGTTCAGTGAAGTCCAAACCCCACTTGTTGAAAAGGTTCTTGATTACATTTGGTTTAAGGGGCAAAGAGGCCAATTTGGGTCTACCACGAAAGTCTGACAAGCTTCACATTTATCAACCCACTTTGATGCATCTCTGAACAAGGTAGGCCAGTAATATCCTCCATGAAGTATTTTATGAGAAGTGATAGTTGATGAGTAATGCCCTCCACATGCCTGATCATGAAAATCTGAGAGTAGCTTTTTCTACTATTCCTTATCCACACATTTCAAAAACCTTCCATCTAACCCATGTTTAAACAAGGCGTTTTCCCACAACACATATTGGGTTGACCTTAGTTTAACGGCCCTCTTTTCTTTGGTAGAAAAATGAGAGGGGCATTCCCCATAGGTGAGAAAATGAGTGATATCAGCATACCATTCATCAACTGAGCTAAGAAATAGAAACGGTAGGAAGACCAACTTTATCCTCCAAGTAACTCATGTCTAGCTCCTTCGATGATGAGTTCACACAGGCCTTTTCCACGGATGAGCTTGGTTGGTTTGATGTCAATATCATATTCTTGGACCTTGGCCACCTAGTTCCCTCTCTTGGATCCAAATTCCTGCTGTGTGAGAATTGACTTAACAGTTGTATACAGGTACCAACGGCAAGTGGAGTGAGAGTTAAGAATGTAAAAATGAAAGCTGCTTGTGACTTTAATCACTTTGCAAAGCATGTTTCTCCATTATGGTGTATTTTAACTCATGATTTTTAGAATATAGCTCATAAATGCAATTGGGAGTTCGTGCTCATTAGAATCTTCTGAGTCAAAGCAAGAGCCAAGGTGTTATACGTGGCGTAGCGATAGATAATGAAATCTTCTTGAAATCTGGACATGCTAAAAGCAGGGAGTTTTAGCAATGGTTCTTTAATACCTTCAAAGGATTATTTCCCTTCAGGAGACCAACCAAACGTTTGTTTGCCTTTCATCATTTGGGAAATATTCAAAGTTAGCTCTATAAAATTAGGGATGAACCTTCTCAAAAAGTTGATCTTACCAAAGAAAGAGTGCACGCCCTTTTTGCTGGTTGGAAGAGGAATTTGCTGAATAGCTTGAACTCACTCAGGATCGATTTTTATACCATCTTTGGAGACAACATGCCCCAATAATTTCCCCTCTGTGACACAAAAGATAGATTTCTTAGGATTCAAAGAGATCCCATGTTCTCTACATCTCAAAAGAACTGTTTCCAGATGCTGAAAATGATCGGCCCTTGTTTTAGAATACACAGTCAAGTCATCAAGGTATACAACAATACACTTCCCTTTCAAACTTCCAAAGGCTAAGTCCATAGCTCTCTGAAAAGTAGCACCGGCATTAATGAGCCCAAAAGGCATCCTTTTGTAAGCAAAGGTACCCCAAGGGGTAGTGAAAGCCATTTTGTGTTGATCTGCTAGTATTAACTTCTACCTGGTTATATCCTAAGAATCCATCAAGCATAGACAACATTTTGGATCCGTTACTGCTTGCAAGACCTGATCCATCATAGGTAAGGGATAATTATCTTTCAAGGAAGCTTGATTTAGATTCCTGAAGTCAACACAGATACGAATCTCACCATTTTTCTTTCTAACAGGCACAATATTGGCAATCCATGTTGAATGATGGATAGGAAAAATGATTTTTGCTCTCAACAACTTTCGTATCTCTTGAAAGATGGTGTCAGCTATTTTAGGATTGTATTGCCTCTACTTCTATTTAAAAGGTTTAATCCCGGTTTGAGAGGGATAAAATGCTGCATCTCCTTTGGTTGGAAAGCTTTTAAATCTTCATAGGAATAAGCAAGAACATCCTTATACTTCTTTAAAAGATCAATTACCTTCTTCCTCTCATCTGGTGTGCAACATTTTCCAATGTTCACGAGTTTAGGATCAGTAGAACTCCCAATATTAATTTTTTCATATTCAGCTGATTATTGAGGTCCAGTAGAAGCTCTAGACTTTACATACCTATCATGTTTATCAAACAGTTCCTCTAAACTCACCAATCCTTTTGGAATCTTGTTTCCCTTGAGTTTGATACATCCATCCTGATCCGTTTCTTCTTCTTGGGTGGCTTCTTTGTCAAAGGGCACACTTTCACGAGGCAAATTATCGCTTCCTTCAAAGTACAATTGTTCAAAATTATCCTTGAGTTCTAAGAAAGAAAGCAAGTGTTGATCATCATTGAAAACTTGCCAGTTACTTGTATTATCAGGTACACTAGGTCGATGGATCATCTCAATGGTGAACTTATCTTGAGAAAAGTCAGGATGAGGTATGAGTAGTGACCCTGAGACTGCTAGTGAATCAGCCCTGGTATTTTCTTCCCTAGGTATTGCTTCGATGGAGAAAGCATCAAGAAATTCAATGGAATCCCAAACCTGATTCTTGTAATGTTTCAACCTTCCATTTTTACCTGGAAGAGGTTTCTAACTTGCTTGACAATCAATTCCGCATCCCCACGAGCTAGAAGATTCTTCACACCTTGTTCTTTTGCCACCTGGAGTCCAAGAATGAGAGCCTCATACTCTGTTGTATTATTGGTATTTTCAAATTGTAACTTGAATGAGAAAGGATGAAGGCTTCCTTCAGGCGACACCAATATGACACCAGCTCTAGAACCAGCTGAGGAACAACTTCCATCGAACTCTAATATCCAAACACCATTAGGATCTTTAGGTGAGACTTTGGGAGGTTGGATTTCTTCAGGAGACATAATCATGTAGTTTCCATGCCCCATATCCTCATAGAGTATTTGTGCTTTGGGATCATCGGTTTTTTGTACAATATACTCAGACTGCTTCTTAGGCAGCAACTTCTTCATTTGCCCATTAACAGGTATGAGGGCATGTGACCAATCCATTTGAATTTCTCCACCCACATCCTTATAGAAATTTCTGCTTAGCAGCATCCCATATGAAGGAGGAATGTCTGCTACTAAGATAGTAGCCAAAACTTTCTTCTCAGGCAAAGTAGCAAAAGCCACTTGTGCATCTTTAATTCTTCCGACCAAGGGCACTTCCTTACTCTCCATAGAATAACAAGATCCATAAGTGCGTGTGAGAGTCAAGCCTAAGGCATGAGCTACTTTAGCAGGCATCACATTGTCTGATGCTCCTGAGTCTATGACGCAATTATTGAGCCTATGGCCAGCTATAAGAAGTGTCACATAGAATGGTTTGATTTTGTCATTGGGTGAGGTGACGGCTACTGCAGTTAATTTGTGGTGTAGAAGGAGTGGGTAAAAGTCCTTTAGAGGTAGTTTTAGAATGTGAATTGACAAAGTGAATCATTTTAGCAAAATCCTTGGGATGGGTTTGATAATATTTAACCTCACAGATTTGAACCTTAGTCTTTTTAGGAGATCAATAATATCAAAAGACCCAGAAGTGGACGGGTTATCATCACTTGAGATCCTAGGTTTATCAATTTTAGGGGAAAAAGAAGTAACTTTAGTAGCAGAATTGACAGGAATCACCTTTGGTGTAGATGAAATGGGGATAGGAGATCCTCTTTTTGCAATTACGGGGATAGTTGTCGGCTGCTCCTTAGATTTCTTGGTGGGCTGCATCACTTTCTCCCTCTAATTTGTTTTCTCTCGAGTCATAACAGTGTATGATTCACTATTCATGTCTGCTACTACTTCGTCATAATCATCCCCATCATCAATGCCTTTAGTGGTGAAGAAATTAACTCGAGATCCCTCAAGTTCATCTGCTTCATCATCAACCTCTTCAACAAATTCCTCACAATCTGCATTAACCTCCTCATCCTCTTGTTCCTCAACTTCATAGGTTGCATTGTGGGGAACTTTAATAGGAGGTCCTTCAAGTGCTAGCCTTGTTTGAGAAGCGGGAAAATGATTTACGGGCTGAAAATTCCTCCTTGGAACGCGTCTACATAGGGGGCATCTTTGAGCCAATTGTTTTTAATGGCAATGAGATCATTTGCAAGTTTTTGTACCAATGGATTAGTATTAGGTCCAGAGTGGAAGAAGAGGAAGAAGCGGACTTAGATTTAGAAGGGTCTCTCCTCAACTTCCCGACATGATTAAATCATCTTCAACACTAACTGAAGCAAGAGTTTGATCCTCGGCCAATGTTGTGAGATTAGCCCTTCTCAGTGCATAACTAACTTGAGGCGATTGGGCATTTAGGAAGAAACATTTTTGAATTTGATCTACAGGTTGAGTATTTGGAGGAATTTTGTTAATCAACCTATTGAATCGAGCAACAAATTATCTCATGGGCTCTTGTGAATCCTTCTTAATTTGAGAAATTTGGGCTAGAAAGCATGCACGTCTTTCCGCTTGATTTGAAATGGTTTTCAAACCTAGTCCTCATTGTGTCCCAGCTAGTGATAGCTCCAGCCGGAAGGTGATAGAACCAATCAGCAGCATTATCTTGTAAAGTCTCAACAAAAATTCTTATGGAGACATCTTCATGTTCAACTCCTAGAACTCCACATGCAACTATAAAGGCTGCGATGTGTTCATCAGGATGTACTTTACCATCGCCTTTGAATTTAGGGAAGTTCTTCCGGTTACCTCTGGGTAACTCATGCAAAGGCTGAGGAAGGGAAAGAGGCCCAACACGATGACCCCAAGGCAATGGTACTGCCATTCTTGGAAAAATGGCTTGAAGAGGAACTGAAACACCAGCAAGAATCAAAGCTCGAAGATTAGGACTGATTGGCTCTAAAGGAATACCACCCGTAGGGATTCTATCTTGGACAGGTGGAGTGCTTGTTGAATGAGCCTTTCTATTTCTCCTTGTTGAAGGAGAGGAAAACCTGCTTTACATTCCAAAAGTGGCGGGAATCTTCAATACCAAGGACCCTTCTCCCTCGAGTAAAATACGGAGTTGCGGATCAAAGGATGATCAATAAATAATTACGAAGCTGGAATATGATTCCCAGTAGTCGCCAAAAACTGTTGGTCATCAAATAGGACTTCAAGAAGAGCAACAGTCAGGGGACAAGAAGTCCCTCCTCTTTAATGGGAGAGGTTCCCTTATTCAGAAACGAACCTATTTACACATATACAAAGCATGATTTTCTTGTGGAACTTGGATATTATGAAAGTTTTTTCTATAAGGATCATCAATTACACAAGGATCGAGGAATGAAAATGCAAGAATGAGCAGAAAAGGCACCACCTAGAATTATAGATGTGATTAATTCCTTATGCATGCGAGGGTACAACGAATTGGAATAAGATCATTTGTATCGTATTAATAAGATGAAATTTGAAAAGGCACAAAGTTCTGTAAATAACATCTACAAGAATACAAAGCTTCTCAGCATAATACAGACAAATAATCTAACAAGAATAAATGAATAGTTTAGGAATAAAGGAAACCAGATAGACAAAGAATGAAAAATCCTTCTGTATTGATTTCGTTATGATTTATTTACACTTTCAGAAATAAGCCAAGTTCTTCCTCCCTCAAAATGGCGAGGAGAGGCCATTATATAGTTTACAAATCAATTACTCTCAGTAACTACTTCTTTTAACTAAAGATTAGTTAAAGCGTTGCCAATCGCAATACCCCAACCAATTACAACAAATCGAGAGAAATAATGGGAAGAGAAGAGAAGAATTAGGAGAAGAAGACAGTACTTATGATTGGGAGGGACCCACCGATTTTAAGATCTGTTGTCTAAATCTCTCAACACCTCGGCTATGTCTCGCCACATGGGGTGATGTGTTGGCGGTAGACTGAGTCCAAAATACGAGGCACTTCTCCATTTCCTTATCAAACTTGACATGAGTATGATAATCCTTATTTGCTTCTTCAATAGCAGTTGAAGAGAGTAGATCTCCTTCATTTTTCCTTTGAAATGGAGCTTTCCTTGAATAGATCACCCTTGACAAAAGCTCTGAATTGAGCTTTGATTTCTTATAAGGAGAGAGGCACACCAGAAGTCTGATCCTGAAGATGACAATGTATATCTTTGAAAGCAGATACAACTAGTGTTTTGAAAGCCTCACCCTTCTGCCAGCTATTTCTTAATTCTCCCAAAGCCTCCTCTAGGACCTTGATCTTCCATTCCACGCTGTAAACCTAGAACTTTGACAAATTATCCTTTGCATCTTCAAAGACCTTTCTTGCCAATAAAATGTTTTCATCTTCTTGTCCCATGAGGTGGAGGTCTACTATCTGCTTTGCTCCAAAGTTTAATCTCTTTATCTATGATCCCAATAGTGGAGGAGAGCTTCGTGCAATTTGTTCACCTTCCCGTGGAGTTTGAAAGCTTCATCGATGAATTTCAATCCCGCAACAATCATATCATCCACCATGGCCTCCATAGCTCTGCCATAGATGGAATACTTGTGCATATCTTTAATACTTTGTACTTCATCTTGGATCAAAATTATAGGTGGTGGAAGAGTAGTCAATGGGGTAGGGTCTAAAACTTTGTCCTTGGACAAAAGAGATTTGATGAAACACCGTAAGAATGCGGGCTTGTTCTTACAACTCTTCTATGGTTTTACGCCCTTTCTCTACCCTCCCAATGACTTTGGTGACTATTTCTGAAGATTATGGATCTCACCTTCGGGGTAGACTCTCCCTTGGGAATTCTTGAGCTCAAGATCGGATGCTTGCAAATCTTGTTTCGGCTTGTCTACCATAGGCTTAGATATCTCTAGTAATTGCTTGGGCTGAGCATCAGACACTATCCTAGAGGTAATTCTGGATTTTTGGTGTGAGAAGGAGGAGTAGTGCCTAACAAGGCTGCCACAACATCAAAATTTGGTCCTGAGCTCCGGGAGGAAGACTTTCTCTTCCTACTGTCGACAAGAGGCTACACCCATGCAAAAGAGGAGGAGGAAGAAGCAGGTGGGGCAAGAGGACCAAGAGACAGAGAACTCATGGCACCCAAGGTTTGTACTGCTGTTGTCTCGAGTTGAGACATGAGTGGGGTGCTTGAGACAACTGGTGCAGAGGAATCAACAGTACTTGGAAGTTCAGTGCTCTGGACTTCTTTGTCCTTATCCATTGGAGCTTCAGGGGCACTTGCAAGAGCGCACTTCACTCTCTTCACTTTCACTGAGAACAATAATGTTCTCTAGTCCCAAAGGAAATTCTGCATGCTTTCTCAGGGGATCTTCTTCCATAGGCTCCTTCTTAACTTCTTTGAATTTCTTCTGATACACTTGGGTGGATGAGGAAGGAGTAGAGACTGCAGGTCCTTGAGTTGACGAGGCAGGATGGGTTTGCACAGGTGCTTCTGATCTGGGATTCGATGCTTCCCTCCTTGGTGTTGAAGCATCCTTGGAGGAGGATTCCCCTGAGTGCCTCCTAAGCTCACGGACTTTCCTATCAAACCAGATCTTGGTCCTGACTAAGACTGGAGCCAGGATTTCAGCCAAATCATCTTTCTCCTTTTTGAACCAATCCAAGTCCTCCAAGGGAGTGTGCTTGACCAAATTTTCATACTCATATGAGTACAGGTCAGAGTTTTCATCCTTGAGCCCTTCAGGAACTTGGTACAAGCCGAGTTCTTGGATTAATTGTAGAGAAAACCTGTCGTAATGCCTCCTTCTGGCTTCAAAATCATCAGCACAGTCAGCCCAATAGTCCTCTGTGTCTGCCCTATGATGATAGGTGATCTTGATGTTCTGCTCAATAAACTTCTTCAAGTCAAAACAAGTTCTTGGCTTGAAGAAATGGATGAATGCGAGCCGGGGCTCTTTCTATATTTTGTGCGTCCAGTGAATTTGTTTTGTAGGTGTACTTTCCCAAAGAGATGGGAAAGTGAAAACCAGTAATTTTCTTGTCTTTGCAGGTTCTATGCAATTTGTCTAATTTCCTGCACACTTCTATCAAGGCCATCTTGTCATTGCAAAACATAGGGAGCTTGAGAGGAGTGCTCTCATGCCCAAGCAAGCTTGATATAGGAAAATTTTCTGAATTGGATAAAATAAGCACCGTAGTGCGATATCAGACTCATGGCTTCATCAGAAAATCTTCTCGCTGTGTCACTCTCAAGAATTCTGACCATGTACATGGTGAAAGCATCATTCACCCTTCGAAAATTGTGATTGCTGGTCTCTAGGGTGAACTACGGGCAGTAGGCATACACGGGGTCATCCTTGTGAGCATCGATGTATGAAAAGCCAAACCATTGCCTCGATGCTGCCAGAGTATACATTAGGTATGAAGTCATATAAAATTTCTTCATTTTCTGTACATTAGACAGCTGCTCCGCTAGGTTCATACTGATGATCTCTGCCCAGTTGATATTCTGAGTTCCCTCGCACACCATATTGATAAGCGGGCACATCCAGAAATGGAACTCATTTGTAGAGGGTAAACCCATGACCGAGCAGTAGGATTATGAAATCTGACAATTCTTCATTGAAATCTACATGGAAAAGAGTCTTGGATAGACGAGATGCCCCCTTCTTAGGGTTTTTAAGCCAGGACTTCGCCACCCGCGCCTTATAGTTATCACTGTCTTGATTGAAAAGGGCCTGTGCTTGATTCTGGGAGACAACTATAGCATTGTCCATTTCTGGAATCCTTAGTGCAGTGCCAATGGTGGCAGCATCAAGTTTGGCGATGAGCTCCCGTGCACGTTTGTCAATTCACTCGAATCAGGGTTGAAATGAGCCCCGCATGAGAGCACTGTGTCTGCACATTGCACCGAGATAGGGAAACCACCAGCAAAAGCTAGACCACTATCATGAATCATTTGTGCCATCGGTGAAGGGTTCACGTCTATCATCCTTGTCCAAAAATCTCCAAATTCAAGGTGGCGAACTTCACTGTCCCCGATATCAGGAACGGCAGACTCGAGTGGTGAAATTTGTTCCTGCCCCTAGAATTTGATCTTCATGTTGGTAGTAACTCGGAGAGCAAAGCTGCAAGCTAGACTTGGGATGGAATTACAGGGGAATGGATACACGTGCAGGAATTTTGGTTGCAAGGGTTCGAGCAATAGATAGCATGAAAGTAGTGTGCAAAACGCATAGGGGGAAGCTTGTTATATAGCCATTTTAGAGAGAGAAAGGCAATAAATGCACATTAAATACATACCTACCAAATTGAAAAGCAAGAAATTCGGGTAGAGCGGGAAAAATTAGCACGAATGGCACTTGGTTCATTTGGGACATGAGGGATGCGAAAGTGCAAAGTACGCGGTTCGGCCGATTCGGGCGAAGCGGGGAAAAGACGCACAAATGCTTTTGGGACATGCGGGACGAAAGTATGCGGAATACGCGAATCGGCCGAATCGGGTGAAAATGGAACAACTGGTCCGGGTGAACTTGGGACATTTGGGACAAAAAGTTCCGACGGGCCCGAAAAGAACAGACTTCGGGTAAACCGGCCGATCGGGGAACAGAGGGCCCAATTGAACTTGGGACACGTGGGACAAAAATGTCCGACAGGCCCAAAAAACACACAAAATGACCCAAAAACGCAGATTTTCCCAATTTCTTGACTTTTCACATTATCAGTACAACAGAAAAGACACTTAACCTCAAAATTTTAAATTTTCAACTTCTTAAAAGTAGGGGAATTTTGAGTGGACAACGGCGCGTATAACCTCAAAGACGTGCAATAATCTTCATAGGTACTACCTCTGGTTTTGGTGCCAACTTTGGCATCCTTTAGTTTTCCATGACATGCTATATTCTAACCATACATGTGCCCTTGTTCTCCTATTTATGCTTCTTGCTAAGATGCTCATATAAGTCGAGAACTCTTCATAGTTATGATTCTTTCCGTAAAAAGAACAATTAATATTCTAAGGATATTCATGGCTATGGTGGTGGGGAGATCCACACGTATAACATTTTCCATGAGGAAACTCACCTCGTCTACCACTACAGACTCAACCCTTCAATCCAGCATGGTATCCTCCTTCTACCATGACCACCTTCAAAACACCCTTCATTCTAATCGTAACGCCCTTGAGTGTGATCATGATCATGGTGCTCACTTTTACCTTTAGATTTATTCAAAACTCCTATCTATCATACACCAATATAAATGACATCATGGATATGATCAATCAGTCTATAATATTCAACATTGTGAGTCGTGGACTGGAAAATATTACAGTAGTAAGATACGTTCTTCCTTATCACACATTGTAATAGTGGGCATTGGCTCGCATTGTGGTCTAAATGACATATCTCACAGTCCAACAATAATGAGTGCATTGATCTACGGGGACAACTATTCTTAGTGTGCCCTTCCACTTCAACATTTGTACACCACACTCCCATGTGAGTTTTCCATTGTGACAATCTGAGCTTCCAGAAATGGGCTCACTCCAGTGTCTATACTTCTGATTGTTTTAGCACACAACGATGCTTCAAGTGCTTTGTGTAGATCCGTATATTTCTTATGTGACAACACCCTCCTAAAAGGTATGATCAAGCCTCCGACAAACCACTGTGCATGTTGGCTTGCATGGATATCATAAAATAGTTTAGACAAAAGTGTTTTGAAATGGGAATCATATTCCCAAACACTCTCAATAGTGCCCTAATTAATATCTTTGAGTGCGCTTATAATTTTCTTCTTGAACTCAAGGATATAAAATTCCTTAAGGGAAGCATTCCGTAACATTGTATAATCCACATAATTCTGATCAGGGTTAGAATTCTTGTACCAATAGTGAGCACATCCACGTAACATGGTTGAAAACTAAATTGTCGTATGCTCAAAATCCTTGATCCCTTTTTCTGCGCCACAATATCTCACACATATACACATGCTCAACAACATCTTCTATTCCCTTATATTTTAGAATATGCAGTAACATCTCCATGTAGATATTCTGGGGTTGGTGAGGACCATGCCCACCTGATCCAAAACCTCCTTTGTTACCTCTACCTCTAGATCCACCAAATCTAGAGCCACCTATGCCCCCGATCCCCACATGTAGCAGGGATTGAACCAGAGGATGCACTACCCTATGCCCCAACAGTAGTACTGAACTGAACTCCAACCATCTGAGAAGTGGTACTACTTCCAGAGGTGAGTCCAAAGTTTTGAGTGCATGTATTCTGTGCCGATGATGCACCTGAACAAGTACCTCCAAAAGGTCCCCCAAATAAAAAGGAAGACGTTTTCCTAGCCATGAAATTACTTTTTATTTGATTCACTCATGTTCTTGTTGATAAGTTAACTCCACCTCTTCCTAGTTTAATTCCCAAACAAGTTTGCTAACTACATCAGGTTTGTCTTTATAAACTAGAAATTCAAACACATGGGCTAGGTCTCTAGGTAGATTCAGATGCATGATTGTGGCCCATGTCATCTCTACTTGGCGCACTCTCATAAGAGGCTAAGGAGTGTTCCATGTCATGCTTACCCATATGGGGGAGTAACAAATTCTCTAGCTTTGTTTCCTCTGTGTGAGCTTGAAATCCTTCACGAGTGATCTCTCTCCTTAAAAACATTTACTCAGCAACATCGTGCTACTTTGGTAAATCCCTCTTGCGTACCTCACTAAACTTGAGCCACCTTTCTTCTCTTTGTCTCTCAGTCGCCAAGTCTGCCATATTTCACCAAATCTACTCCTGCCCCCACTGTGGTGGGGCTTAGCCAGTCATCGGTTTCTCTTCCAAATTCAAGGTTACCAATAAGATCTTAATCGCTAGTGGAATTCCTTGCATATAGGTTCCCCTGGGATAACGTAAAAAATGAAACTTAGCTACCTCTGGGAAAGAATAAGTGGAAATTGAGTATTCCAAAATATATCTATTCAGAACACCACAGAACCAAGTATTCACAGCATGCGTCCAAATTAGTTCAACATCGTAGAGGGCCTGAAATTCTTCCTACGTCCAAATAATTTTTGAAACCTTCAATTCCTTTTAGATGCATAAGCAACCAGCCACTCATATAGCTCTATCATAAAGTTAGCAAAGAAACTCTCGTATAAATAGTCATACAAGTTCTGCTCCACCCACACGCACGTGTCAAACGCAGATCCGATGTTGAATCTCCGAGCGTATTCTTCTTCTAGATCTCTTATCCACTCTTCAACATTTTCCAAGGTCAACCAGTATGTCTTCATCATGAAACATCCTAAAATCGGCTGATAAAGAGGTCCCAACAATGAAACCATTGATGCACCCTAGAATTTACCGTGAATAACTCAAGCGCACTGACACATAACTCAACCTGATTTGAGCACTCACCTGAAGCGCACGAAGGTACTAGGTCCCTCTTTAGAGTTACTTTTATAGGATGTTAGCATGATGATGTTTCAACATATTTAGATTCATTACCATTCATAAGCAATCCACAGTTCATAATTCAGATTAGATCTTAGAAAACATAATCGATGAATTAAAAAATAACTAAGATAAGATTAATCATATAAGAACCACATTCAGTCATGTCTAACACCATAATCTAGCCAATATATTCCATTTCATAAATATTGTAACACACAGAAGCTTTATACACTATAAAGTATCTCCAACATTCATGTATGCGTCAAAACCCATAGCACAACTCTACAATAATTCATTACTACTAAACTACACAGTTCAATATATATTTGTAGGGGTGGGGAATTTCCCTTCACCACCCATGCACTTATCAAAATAGGTCACATGCTAATAATAGCCATGTGCCTTTACAATAGTATGTGTAACATGCAAGTTCTCTAACAATAGATTTCCTTTAGTTAAATCCAAGTAGAAATCCTATTATTAGCTTAACCTATGCATGACTCTTATCTGCCACTTGTTCCCAAAATACCATTGCGTGGAGTGCAAGTATTCATCTCTATGTGTTCTCCGCACGTTATCTCCAAAAATAGCCCTTATCCACAAAATAGCTAAGTCCTAATCCTTGGTGCTTCAATCCTATTATAGCGCCACGCGCTTTCAGCGCCCTATATTTGCGCACCCAATATTTAGATTATTTTTTGCTATTCAACATTGAGGTAGCCTGATTATCTTGTTTTTCCTTGGTATGTGTTCTTTTCTAGTCTCTCCATTCCTCAAGGATTTTGTCTTGGTACCTCTATTCTGGTATACTTGTGTGTCCTTTGAAAAATTGAATGATTCATCTTCTCCATTATCATCTAGTTGTATCCTTATCACATATCGACACATTTTACTAGTACTTTATCATAATAATCCTCATCCTTCTTTGTTCCATCTTGTTCATTTTCTATTATACCATATTTTGACCTAATTATACTTTTCTTATTCTCATTTATCACCTTTTATGTTTCTATTTCCTCGTGGTTTGGCTTATTTTTTCTTTATTTTCCTTTCTCTACCTTTTCCTCCCTTATTCTTGTAACATCCTCACACAATGTCATAGTTTCATTTTATCCCTTATTACTTAACTTCCTTGTCTCTTCTTTTTTCATTTTTGGTTTTCTATTTTATCTTCCATATGATTCTTATTTACTTGCCATGATTTTTCTTGTTATGGTTTGGCTAATTCCATGGATGCATATTTCTCAAATGGTTCTATTATTTTGGTCTCCTTTTCTATTTGTGTCCCTTCCTCTTTGTAAACTCTCTTTCAAATATGTATCTTCTTCTCACAATTCCATAGTATATGTCCATTTTTTCCATGCCAATAACATGTTATTGACCTTCTCCATTGACCATTTTATCTGTATTTTTGATATTTTCCATCCCATCCTTTATTGTAGTTATTTCCTCCATAATAATGATGAAAGTTTCCCTTATTATGGTTATTTCCTCCATACCTCCCATGGTATCCTCTATAATATCCTCTTTCATTATATCTCTAAAATATTTCATGATATCCATTACCTCTTTGATAACTCCAAAGGTATCCTCTGTCATTACTTTGATCAAGTTTCTATTTTAGTTTCCTTAATTCATTCTGTAACTTCTCTAGTTTTAATACTATTTCACACTCTCTCCTCCATGGTTCCGCTTCTAGTTTTGATGCCCACTGCTTCAATGAGTGTTAGGAACTCTTTTCCCTCATCAATAATCTTATATAAGGTAACAATACCAAAATAAATAACTCAATTCTCTTTTTCTCATTTGGTGGTTCATCTAATTTCTACACTATTTTCTTGAATCTTTGATCAAATTCCTTAACCGTCTCTCCTTCCTTTTGAAATAAATACAACATTTTTCTCACACCTTCCTCTCTCTACCCTCCTATAGATATTAGTTAGCTAGACCTAGGCTCAACACCAAATTTTGACCTAAAACCCCGACAAAGCAGTGTGGGATTTATGACATTTGACCTTAAGTTAAGGATTTAAGTGGGAAAAGTAAATGGAGCTAAAATGTTAACGGAAAGAGAAAACACATAACAAATTTCATCCGAAACTTCAATATTTATTCATTTATCAGGAATCATTACATTAGCCTCAATTACATTCATATCCTTCTCATTTTATCTCATACAATTCATTCCTTATACAATTCTCTCAATATGGCACTCACGTATTCATTTCTTGTGACGTGCCCTTATACAATGGATTAATTACAATAAATATACAAAATATATGACATCCCAAAAGTAACTTATTTTGATTCATGCCTTTTTCAGCTTATGTTTCGTACTATTCTCACTTGTCTTCAATCCACAGCTTTATGTTGGCTTAATAGACAAGTTGATTTACCCAAACATCATAAAACTATAATTGAGGAGATTTGGCCTTAAAGTTTAACAAATAAACTGGAACATAGAAAGAGAAAATGGTCCTTGCTTTAACCTTTGTAGACACCCATAATTACGCCCGAGCAATTTAAATATTTAAATTGTGTTAATTATTCCCCTGTCCCATAAGTTGGTGACATATCGTCAAAAAGTGCTCGTATTCTCTCTTATCATCATTAATTAATTAAAACATGCTAATTAGTTAAGTCGCCTATCCAACAAAAACCATAATTAATGACCTTTCGTTAATTAATCACCCCTTCTATCTAGACTAATTACTTATTATTAATTAATTTTTTCCCCTTCATTTAACCAATAAATCAATAGTTAATTGATTTAATCCCCTTCTCATAGCCTAAATCATTACTAATATTCCTCTAATTAGCTTCTATAAGTTTACATCTACCTATTAGCTAATCACCTTATATTAATTAAAACACACCCCTAACTCCCATGACTTGCTAAGCATAAATTAAACCCTTCTAAAGTAAGGTTACCTTTTATAAAGCAACCTTATCCATTCATAATCTTGTTTTACCTTTATCCCACATGAAAAGGGATGAAGTGTTTCCTTTATCCATTGGGCTATATAAGGAGCGCTCCTTCTCTCTTATACCTACATCTAAACTTCTTGAGAAGACAAATGCAAAGCATATAGCAAAATAGACTAAAACCTTTCCTTTGTTTTCTTGAAAGTTCACCATTTTGGAAGAGCTAAGCCTTGTATTCTTTCATTCTTTAAGGATCAAACAAGTAATTTTTGATTGCCATTGGAGCTACACAGGTCCATTCATTTTTTTGGCAATCTAGGAGAGTAGATATTTTGAATAACATGCTAGTTTTGATCTTATATTTCAAAGTTATGGTGTTTAGTATAGATCATGTTTAGCTCTTTATCTTGATGGTGCTTAGGCCTTGTCTTAGCTAGGTTATAGAACTATTTAGGTTGTAGTTCTTGTTTCATTTAATTTAGCTTAAGCAAAGTATACATGCACATAGTGATCCATGTTAGTTGATTGTTTCCTAGTTCTTACAAAATTAATAATGTGTTTTCTATGTTGAATGTCCCTTGTTTCCTTAGAATTAAAAATGTGATGTGTTGATTTACCTCTCCCTCCCATAAAAGTAATAGTGTGATATGTTTAACCTTCCTTCTCATTAAATTTTTAATTGACAAGTTGACTTACCCAAACATCATAAAACTATAATTGAGGAGATTTGGCCTTGAAGTTTAACAAATAAACTGGAACATAGAAAGAGAAAATGGTCCTTGCTTTAACCTTGGTAGATTAATAATAATAATAATAAAACCCTAAAGAAGAACAGAAAGGGAAAAAAATTTCCATCTACCTCCCCTTGGAGTAAAGTAAATACTTATTCTCTTTTCCGCCTTTACAAAATGGTGAGATACCATGCCCCCTTAGTGGTCCTTATACCAAAAAATTGTGATGTCATAATAGGAGGAAGTTAATTCAGAAAAATTGTAATGGAATGTGCTTAGAAAACAAAACTACAACTTTTGACTTAATTAGTTGAGTTATAAAATAAGTAATATTTATGTGTATTGAGTGCAATGTATAGTTGAACCTGTAGTTCTGTCACCTACCCGTAATTGTGAAACACTTGGTGGTTAGTAATGTGTTCTAGTTTCTTAGTACCTTCTTGTTCATATATGCATGTGCCTTTCTTGTGAGATTTTTGGGTCATCATACCCTTATCATCCCATAGCTCGACGAGTGTGAGTTGTGGTCTTTTTGATTGAGACTTACCTCTTGTTTAAGGAGCAACCTCCTTATGTGTTTTCTTGTCCTTGATAACCTAAGTTATTGTAATTTTAAGGAAACATATGTTAAGGATATAAAATAACTTTGGGAAGTCTTATTTTCTTCTTGTTCTTCTTGAGACACATTGTTGTTGTTGCCCCTTTCCGTTAGGATGGAAAGTGCAAGATGATGTTATTCACTTTTGTCACGATGCACCCTTGGTTTGTAGTTGGACCCCGTGTTACTTGTTCTTCTCCCTAGCAACCTTGAGTGCTCCTTGGTGTTATGATTTATGCTTGTGCTCTCCTTGTGATTATTCCAAGCTTGACCAGGAAATAAGATAAATGAATCCCATTGTGTTATTGTGAATGGTACTTCTTGTTTTGATATGTTAGTTGTTAGGGGAGATATATATATTTTTCTTTTGCTAAATGGTTGATGTCTCTAGATTTGGTTGGTGTGGTGTGTTCGATTCTTAAAACAAAAGTTTAAAATCAGACTATAGGAAAACTTGTGGTCATGAATTTTCTTAGTATTACCATGAAAATTTTGATTGCACCCTCTTGAGTTATATAAGTGCTTTCCATAAATAGTTTCCTCGATTGTAAATGTTTTGTTGTTTTAGGTGTCCTTCCTTGTTGATTAACCTCATCTTGTGTGATCTCAAATTGTGGGACCTTGAGTAGACATGTCTCTCGTACAAAATTTTGGCCATGGTTGATTCTGCTAGCCTTGTCTAAGCAACGAACTATGAAAACATAATTTAACCTTAGTGGAAACCTTAACTTTTGTTATTGCAGTATGTTGCATTCCATGGAAACTATGTGGTCTTTCTCAAACTCATGGAATTATCCTTATTATTCCTATACTTGGTGGTTACTCTTAAGACTCTTTTGAACTCTTCATGTTATATTGTTATGTGTTGTATCTTGGTTGATAGCGTAAAGTTACTCTCTAGATTTAAATATTCGTAGCCTTGCATGTGAAAAGTTTAGAAATCATCTCTTACAATCTCCCTTCTTCTTGCTAAATTGCATTAGACCAAACTTGGGTTATGTGGACCCACACTTGTTTGAAGCAAGCAATCCCATAATGGAGTGATCCTTTTTTTGTTGCATTTGTTCCCATCTCTCTTTCCAGTGACTTCCAAGAGGAATTTGAGTCTAAGGGGAGGGGATGTAGTGCCCACTTCCCTTTCACACTTTTGATATTGATCCTGATACTGCTGACTATATTATGGACATTATTATAGTTTTGATTTAGTATGGTGTTAGATGTCATATCATGGATTATTATTGACTTTGATTCATATATGATGCATGTGGATTATTAGAGACATTTATATGGATATTGACATGTTGTTGACATGGTTATATTTATGGATGTTGTTTAGACATGTGATATGTTGAGTAGACCTAGAAATTGAATTAAATGTGATGATCATATACTTGTTGATGAGATTGCAAATGATATTGTTGATTGTCTGGATGTTTTTTTATTCATATATATATTGATGATTTTGGAATTATAACTATATATATTTTGGATGTCCTGCTATGGCCACGAGGCCAAAGGAGGTATTTGTATTTTGGAGGTTTTAAATATCATAACAAACATCAGGTGATTGGAGACCAACCACATTGGAATTCTAGATGAATTCAACAAGGTCACCATGGCAACTTGTATGTGTTTGTGTGTTTGATTGTGTTAGGGATTCCCATGGGGGAACCACCTTTAAATGTGACCAAGGGTTATGTGTATTTATTTATTTTGTTCCTTTTTATTGATGTTTGTATGTGTTTATTAAGTGACGTGTTTACCCCTTTTATTTAAATAAATTGTGGTATATAATGTGAGTAATCATATTGTTAAAATAAATAAATCAAATTGGGTCATAAGAAAGTAATTATTTGAGTGGTTGAATCTTGTATTAAATGTTGTAAGATATGTGTAAGCAATGTGTAAGTGATGTGTAAGAGATATGTAAGTAAAAAATTGGAGTATGAAACACTTTATCTTCTTTAGAATTCGAAATTGTCCTTGGAGACTATTTTTGGATACCATACCTCTTAAATTTACATACCAACCTTACCTACAATTGCAGAGTTTAAATTTAGCGTTCATTATGTATTTTTATAAGTCTAGGTTAATGTTTTAGTTTCACTTGTTGCTGGAAATTAATTTCAGTCGTTTGGGATATGGACTTGATTTGAGTGTGTAAGTAAAACTATCATATTATTCACCTACTTATTTATTATGTCCTAGAGATTGAGGTTGACTTGTCAGTTGGAGTTGAGGATGTGTAATGTGGCATCCTACAAAGATCTACCTCATCCTCCTCTCTTCCCCCTTCTATATATTGGAATTCATTTTATTGTTTTAGGGTTACACCCTTTTGGTTACTTCACTTTTGCATACTTCTTTTGGTGTGAATTCTTTTGTTGTTTTGAGCCCTTACTTTTGGAGAAAGGTTGTAGGCTTTTACAGCTTTTGTTTTGTTGATCTTTGGTTGCTTTTTATTGGACAACTTGCTAGTTGGAACTTGGAAAAAACTCCATTATGGAGAGGTAAGAGCTTGGCTCTTGAAATGCCATTGTTTTAATTGTTCAAATGTAATTATTGTGAATGTTGTTCCATGCATGTGGGTTTTTCGGGTAGATGGCCTAGGGATGGTGTAAAAGAATACTATGGGTTATTTATATGGGAGGCATAAGTGTTTTGGGAGGTATAAGTGTAACACCCTAAACTGTTGTTACTTCCTCCTGAGCATACAAGTGTTGATATGTGATTTCTTATAAAAGGATGTGTTCCTCGATTTAGAAATCATGCTTGATATGTACTGTAATTTCTTTGCAGATCCTTGACTGAGTCAGAATATGATTAGACTCTTTTATTTATTTCATTTTGCATCTGAGTTTAATCTGATCTCGGAATGAATTATAGAGTTATCCATCTATAAGATCTAATCTTGGATCAGTGGAATTGATCCAAGTATTGCTCTAAGTCTGTTCGTGATGAATTAAAATCACAGACCTTGAACAGGTTGCAAGGTCTAGAAGCATTGAATAAGCTGGTCCGGAGTATGACTCAGGCTGATCATGTGAAATGGATTGGTTCCCGATATGGAAGTATATCTGGAAGGTCTCGATCGTGGACCAGGTAATAATTCAGTTACATACGATTCTGCAGCCTGAGGCAGAACAGGAGCTAACCCTGTTCAAGAAGGTATGATGTAGGTCTTTTTCTGAGTGTACAGAATGTAGACCTAACTGGAATTATTAATGGTTAGTAACCTAAAACTAAACCTAACCTAGGGGTTAGATTAGTGTTAATCTAACCTAGACCTAGGCTAAGTGCTAATGTCCTAAGTTAGTATCTATGTGTAATGTGGTTAGAATAAGTATTATCCTAAATTCTAACCTAAGATACTAACCTAACTATTGAACAAAATGTATGGGGGCCTATGGAGGGTGTGCAGAACCATGGGCGGTGTTTTCTATGTCATTAAATGCTAAGGATAAGTAAGAAGGACGAGGTCTTGGCGGAGGTTTTGGGAACGGCTAACTTGTGCCGACGTGGCGGGAGTCACCAAAACTGAAAATGAACTGAAATTTTATTTGACCGTCATCCACCAATTTTGGCGGTCGGTGGCAGTGGAGTTTGAGCGGGAAAGTTGGTGTAAATGCATTCAATGTGCTCGGTAGTCGAGCTCGGAACTCGCGTGAAGGCATGCAAACTGGGAAGTTGTTGGTTTGTTTGGCTTGTCACGAATTTGTTTTCCTTCTCTGCTGTTAACCTGGTTCTTCGCACCGATCTTCTTGTGTTGCATGGCGCAGTATATGAGCATATCTAGCTCTTTTCTCTGGCCAAGGGAATATATATGTCATGGAGATAGCAAAATTTTGTTGGTCGCTCTAACTTGGAAAAGGAAAAGGAAGTCTGAGCTCTTCCAGTGGTCTGCTTCGGAATTTTGAGCAAAAATCCAGGCATGTTAGGCCCTAACCTTTAAAAATCTTGCTGTCTTTCAAGTGATTTCATTAGAACAACTCTGTTCAAATGTTTTGAGAAAATGGATGATTTTTTTCCTATGGTTGTCTGGTGTGATTTTTCCACTGTATCTTCTTGCAGGAATGACTTGTCATTTATTCCTTGATGGGTGTTTATTATTTTCGAACTGTGGCTTTGTTTCCTTGTGTTTGCATTCTGGCTTAAATATGCGAAACATATGAAATATATGAATGCTCGGCCTGTTCGGCGTGAGCCCATAAATCATTCCTGTGATGGGTATAGACCATTGTTATGTTTGTCGATTTTTGGTCGTCGATTCTTGATGTGGAAACAGTCGGAAGGGATACTGATGGACCTGTTTGACTGTTCAGTTTTATTGAATCTTTGTAAGCTCTGTCGTGGGTTTTGATGAAGGTAGTTATTGATACTGTTGGGTTTCGTTTTGTCTTGAAGGTTGTTTGAGAATAAACATCTTTCGGTGTGACAGTATCTTATTGCAACTCTTTTGGAATTGTTTTCCTTTTTCGTTGGGGTAACGAGATTTAACCGTTACAGTATGCATTATGGATATATGTATATTATATATTGGAACGACTCTGTAGAGTCCATTGAATGACTTGTATAAATGGACCACTGTGGAAGCTATACATTTATATATTTGAATGTTGGATATTGATTTGTTTGAAGTCTTGAAGAAGTAATGAGTCTTTCGACCTCTGTTCACTATAGTAAATTTTGGGTATAGACTCCCGGTTGTCTTTATTTCGTTTCCTTCTTGTGTAAGCTTGTTCAAAAATATTGAAGAAGGTTCGGTTGGTATTTTCTTTTCGAAAACAATAATTATTGAAGCTTGTTCTTTTATGTTTATCATTACTGGAGTAGATGGAATCATTAATTATTCTTCTTTATTATCTTGAATCTTTGTTGTATAGACTCGGTTGAATTCTTGATAAATAACCGTGTGATCGCGCAATTCAAATTAGGACTGTTGGGTTTATTCTATTGTTTGACCTGTGGAGGATATCTTGTTTCTTTTGGCTTCTATATAAGCCGAGATTGAACATTTGATGTTTATTTATTCCTTGATGGATTTTTGTGAATAGCTTGACATCTTGTATAACGGCTTTATGAAGTAGGTCATGGATACCATACTTTCTACTCTGATTTCATTCAGATGTAGCTACGATATTCTATGTTGTGTTTTCTTTAGATTTCATGCCAGTTGATGTGGCTGTGTGTGATGCGTGGGTTTCATTTAAACTTCTCTCTGCTTAAGTCGTAGGGAGATGTCATTGTTCAAAAGGAGTTCGAGTTTCTTATTGACTGTGGCAACAATTGAGTTCCTTTGAATTCGACCTTGGGAACAAAAGCCTTACAGTGTTGAAAAGGATTGAAGAGGCTGTAGATTGTTATTGGGATTGTAGGCGTGTTACGCCTTCCTTACTTTGATATCCATTTTTGAGTATGAATGAATTTAGGAGCTAACTGTACCTAAATAGGTAACGGCAGTAGTTGTCTTCTTGCCTGTCGCTTCTTGCGTGAGGTCATTCTGAGTCTGTCTGGTAGAAAGACCATGTTGTTCGGCATGGGGGCTACTGTACTGTAGTTGCTTTATTGTAACAGTGTGTTGTTGATGGACTCGACTGATTTATTTGCTGTGTTTTATTTCTTTATTTAAAACAGCGATTCTTCTTGTGGCTTGTCGGACTTGTTCGTATACTTACCGGGTGAATGCTTTCCATATGAGGAGACGGTACAGTAGTGAACTTGTGTGAAAGGAAGTGTGAATGATTTGTTCCTTTCTCTTCTATTATTATAATACATGTTGATATCTGTAACAGTAGGAGCTGTTTTTAACATATTGATATACTCAAGAGTTGTTATGATATTTCCATTTTCTGATGAAAGTAATGATCTGTCCAATGTTGCTGATCTTGGATTTAAGATAATTGTTTTGGATACTTTCGTTCTTTGATTCTTAATATTTGATGAAATATTTGAGAAGTGTTTAGGACTATTTTGTAACGATGATAGAGTTACACGTTTGTAGTCTTTTTGTATTACAAGGGCATAGTCTGAATATGTTTACTTGTTTGGATAATGGAACTCATTTAAACAGGGTGTTTAATGAAAACAATTGTGGATTGCAATTGTTTTAAAAGTTAGTGCTTATCATGCTCGGTTCATCGACTCGACTCATGTTGACTATTTTTGCAGATGGTTGCCGTAAGTGGTAAAAGCAATGCAGATCTGACAGGATGATCAGATTGTTTAATTTGATTTATAATGAATTACAGCTTGATTTTCTAAATGTACTATATGTGGAAAGATGTTTCTTTTCCGTTAAGCATTGTATCAAGTATGCTGCTTGCATAAAATGTATTTGTATAGTTATGAAAGGAATGAAAATAAGTATTTGATACTTATGTGTTGTATTCTTAATTCTGATAGTTGACCTTCTTCGGTTTATATACCAGAGTGGCAATGTTATCTTTGTGTAATTGGATGCTTTTGTGATTGACAATGAAAGCTTAAAGAAAATGTGATTGAATTCTTATGAGTGTTTAGTAGTTCTAATTTGTTCTATCGAAAGCTAAATTGAAATTTAAATCATTGTCTTTTAAAAGATAGGGTTAAAACGAACCTAAGCAGAACACTAATCAAGCTGAGGTAAATTACTAATCCCTAGTCCTAGTATGGCAGGACAACATTAAATTGGATTCTTAACCAATTATATCTTTATACTAATAAGTATGATATAGATTCAGTTAAGAGAACTGAAATAAATCTAATGGGGTTCGGATGGCAATCTCATATGAAGGTAATGAGATAATGTCCAATTATTTTGTTTTAGAATCATGTGTATTCTAATGACTCCTTGATGAGAGCTTGACCTTAATACCTCTACCATGTAATGGGTTTTATTGAGAAAGGTCGTCTTAAGACAAAGAATCCAGGGATTGGGAAAGGCTAACCTTTGGGGAAAGTCTTTAAAGTAATTTAAAACTCAACGTGCGTAACGCATATTAGTAAGTAGATCTTTTCGAGGTGGATTTAAAGGTTGACGGCACAAGACAACTGCAGGGTTGTACCTCTGAGAAGATTAGGATCTTCTCGAAGTTACAACAATGCAGGTGACTTATGACGACACCCTTTGCATTGATCGCTAAGATTTACACTTTGATCTCGACGAATTACTCAGGGACCAATTAGGAATGTGGCCATGTTATAAGGCTGCCTAGGAGGTTCGGGGTATCTTGACACACTGGTCTAACTGCAGGGTTAAACCAGTATGTCATCGTATCCCTAATACTCGTGGGCATCCATATAACATTATCACCTTGTTAATCTGTCTCCGAGTGATTAAGTTGTGAAAGGAAGGACTGACAGTAGTCAGTGTAAGACATTCTATATAACATAAGAATGGGGTGAAGGACGTATTCCAGATTGACGAGTATGCCGTTAAGGAATACTAGACATAACAGTATGTTTCAAATCTTTGGCCAAAGTATCGCAAGCTGCTGATTGCGTTGTCCTAATTCACCTAGTCTAAGGGATGAGATGCCGATGAATAATGGTAACAATTATTCAGTTAGGTTCCTTGGACAGAACATTCTGAATCCCAGAATAGGGAAGAGAACCGCGAGAGTGAAGCGTTAAATAAAAACGCCATCTCTTATTACTCATGAATAGATCGGTAGATTACCGAGTCATGGAATGAATAGATCGGTAGATTACCGAGTCATGGAATGAATAGATCGAAGGTACTCAGGAGTCATTACAAGTTTGCATATGGTTATCATTATATGAATGGTTATTTGATTTGTGAGTTCTAAATTATGTATTTAGAACCAGGATGCATTTATCAAAAAAAAAATGACTTGTTCTATTGTCTAAAATGAGGATGTTACAATAAGTGTGGAGGGAGTTGGGATCTGGGTTCCACCTTAAAAATAAATAGCTTACATTTATTTATTCGTTATGGGGTTCCATAAGAGGTTGTGGAGGCATAAGGAAATGCGAGGAATAAGGGGTACTTGGGGAAGAATAAGGGTATGTGGGGATATGAAATGATATATATATATATATATATATATATATTGGCGGTTTGTTCTCGGTGGTGATACACATTTCCCCTTTGGGAGGCATAAGCAACATCCGCCATAGTCTCTTACTCCTTTGGCTTTGATGATGAAGCACTGAGTTTTGTTTGCTATGTTTTAATGTGGTTAAAACTACATTTTGTTTTGACTATGTTTTAAATGTGAAATTTGCATGTGTGTTTGTATTTTGTAGATTTAAAATATCACAACAAACATCAGGGGATTGGAGACCAACCACATTAGAATTCTAGATGAATTCAACAAGGTCACCATGGCAACTTGTATTTGTTTGTGTGTTTGATTGTGTTAGGGATTCCAATGGGAGGTGGGGGTCACCTTTAAATTTGACCTAGGGTTATGTGTATTTATTTATTTGGTTCTTTTTATTGATGTTTGTATGTGTTTATTAAGTGATTTGTTTACCCCTTTTATTTAAATAAATTGCGGTATATAATGTGAGTAATCATATTGTTAAAATAAATAAATCAAATTGGGTCATAAGAAAGTAATTATTGGAGTGGTCGAATCTTGTATTAAATATTGTAAGATATGTGTAAGCAATGTGTAAGTGATGTGTAAGAGATATGTAAGTAAAAAAATTGGAGTATGAAACACTTCATCTTCTTTAGAATTTGAAATTGTCCTTGGAGACTATTTTTGGAGGTTTGTGGGACAAGTTAAACTTGTCCCATACCTCTTAAATTTGCATACCAACCTTACCTATGGTTGGAGATTTTAAATCTAGCCTTCATTATGCATTTTTGTAAGTCTAGTTGAATGTTTTAATTTCACTTCTTGCTTGAAATTAATTTCAGTCCTTTGGGATATGGGCTTGATTTGAGTGTGTAAGTAAAACTATCATATTATTCACCTACTTATTTATTGTGTCTTAGAGATTGAATTTGACTTGTGACTTAGAGTGGAGGATGTGTAATGTGGCATCCTACAAAGATCCACCTCATCCTCCTCTCTCGCCCTTCTATATATTGGAATTCATTTTATTGTTTTGGGGTTACACCCTTTTGGTTGCTACACTTTTGCATACTTCTTTTGGGGTGAATTATTTCTCTTTTTGAGCCCTTGCTTTTTGAGAAAGGTTGTAGACTTTTACAGGCCAATATTTAATTGACCTTGGGCTGTTTTTTTATTGGAAATATTGTTGGTTGAAACTTGGAACAAAGTCCATTATGGAGAGGTAAGAGCTTGGTTCTTGAAATTCTCTTCTTTTCATTGTGCAAATGTTATTGTTGTGAATGTTTAGGCATGCATGTGGGATGTTTGTGTAAATGGCCTAGGGATGGTGTAGGACAAGACTATGGGTATTTCTGTGGAGGCATAAGTTTTTCAAGGAGGTATAAGTGTGGAGGGAGTTGGGATGGGTTCCGCCTTAATAATTAGCTTGCATTTCTTTACTCGTTATGGGGTACCATAAGAGGTTGAGGGAGAGGCATAAGGGCATGTCGGGGATCTGAAATGATATATATATATATATATATATATATATATATATGGTGGAGTTTTTCTCAAGTGGTGATGCCCATTTCCACTTTGGGAGGCATACGTAGCATCCCCCATAGTCTCTTGCTCCTTTGGCTTGCATGATGAAGCCTGAGTTTTGTTTGCTATGTTTTAATGTGGTTACAAACTACATTTTGTTTTGGACTATGTTTTAAATGTGAAATTTGCATGTGTGTTTGTGGAATCTTGTTGTTTCCATGAGTTGAAACACATCTCCTATTACATTTTGGTTGGGGCTCGAGGGCCAATGAAGAAGGATGGATTATCCTTTTCATTGGATGTCTTGGTTGGGTAGAGAGCATTTTCTTTCCCCTATTCTATTGTGATCAAATTGAAATAAAGAAAATGGAGGATATTCATGTTGTTGTTCTAGAGAAGAGGAAAAAAAAGAGAATTTTGACAGTCCTTGTTAAGATTATTCTTATTGGAACCCTTTCCCACTTTGAAGTGGATGATCTTGTATATTATTGTGTTGGAAAGACTACTCTGTTTTAGCCATGAAAGTTGTAATTGATTATGGAAGAATATATCTTGTATTCAGTCATGTGAACAGAAAAGAAAGATATGCATTTGGTATGTTGTAATTTGAAAATAAATGGGAAAGAAGTTGTAAGATATTCCTTTGAAATAATAGAAGTGTTTTTCCTTGTTCATATGATATTATTTCCATTGGAAATATGTGTTTAATATACAGTAGGAAATCTCTGTTTATAAAAGTGAAAAGGAAGCATGTATGAAGAAATATTGCACTGCTCTGTCTCATTTGAAATGTTTAATTTAAAAAAATGAATAATAGAAGTTACATTCTTGTCTTTATATTTTGATTGAAGGAAAGAAAACTATTTAAAACTAGCATGGAATAAATTCAATGTTTGCATAGCAAAAGAGATAGTTTAATCTCTTTTCTTGAAATGTACAAACTTTGTTTCTACTTCACCGTATACTTTGTAGATTCCTTTTTATCTAATGTCAAAAACAACCCTGCAAATCTATAAGAGACAAATGAATTATTAAATTTGACTTAATGAGATCAAAATGATCCCCAAACTAAACTAAAACAATCAAGAAATTTTTAAAGAACCCTTCAAATCAAGTAAAGGCGAAATTGCAGGTCTTCTGCTGTGTGAACATTGGTAATTTTTGAATGCAAATCAATCAAAGCAAATTTAATCTTGTAATCTATCCTAAAACCTTCCAAGTGAAACCCTTTATGTTGTTTGGAAAGATGAAAAAGAATTAATGACAAATTTGAAACAAATTGATAAGTTAAAAATACTAGTTAACTTTTAAGTTACAGAAAGACGTTTTCTAAAAATTGACCCTTTAAAATTTAGCAAAATCAAATTCTTAAGGTTTTCGTGTAAAGAGGATGTCGAGAGCTTTCCAGAAAGTCCTTGTTTTCCAAAAACCAAGTTCCCTATCAAAAGTTATGGCCTTATGAAGTTTTTACTTCATTTTGGGCTCAAAATAATCTAACTGTCAAATTTAAATGAGTAAAATATTCTTGGGCAGACTTGCGGGCTAAAAATTTATTTTTTTTGCTTTTTTCCAAAAGGTACAAAGTCATGAAGTTTCCCACCGCTCTGCTAATCAGCAAGCCTTCATTTTGTCTAAAAATGATCTAAGTCCAAAAATTTAATTTGGCAATTTTTCCTCCACGGCCCCGCCACCCCGCAACCAATCATTAATTGACATGTGGCTTTGTTGGGCATCGGCAGAGGCTCGGATTGATTTTAAACTTAAAGTGCTTTCAAAAATAAATTTGAATTTTTTTTTGGTAATTTTCCTCAAGCTTCGTCGGCCCACACCTATCAGGTGCTGCACATGTGGCTTCATGAGGTGTCATGAGGAGTGGATATCTTTAAGCCTTAACACTTCAGAAAAATTTTGGGAAAAATTTACAAACTATCCCCCTGGCCGCGATTCTGTAGCCAATGGTTGGTGACATGTGGCATCTTCTTGTGTCGGCGGAGGCACAGGTTCCTTTCGACCCTTTTTCCTTTCCTTTTGAAAATTTAAAATTTCCAAATGTTCCCCACCAACCCGCTAACCCGCAACTAATAAAGAGCTCCCACGTGGCCTCCCTAGGCATCGGCGTAGGTTCGAGTGTAAAATTTGCTTTATCCCAAAAGGGAAAAAGTGCTAAATGCCTTCCTCGGTCCGTCGGCCCACGTCTGGGAAAAGTTTTCTTCCCCGCTCCGCCGGTCCACTTTTCTCCTTCGGGTGAATTTTCTCTCCAAAGTGCATAGTCCCGAGTTGGGAAAATTTTCCTCCCAGGCCCGCGTGCCCTCTCTTGGGAAACTTTTCACCCCAAGTGTTCCTGGCCCATAACTTGAGAAATATGAGGAGTTAGGAGGACTTCTTTATATCATTTGAAAGGTGAGGAAATTCCCTATCTAATGGAAATTTTTTTCAGAATTTTTAATTACATTAATCATGGGAAAAATAAAATTAAATATTTAACCGAGTTTTGGGAGTGGGTAAGTAAGAATTTACTCTGATGATTTTAAATATGTATTCTTTCCCCACCCCTGTAATTAAACCTTGCTCTTGTCATGGATCTTATGGAATTAAATACCTTGGGTATTTAATTGTTTTGGACCCTTAACCCTAAAATTTCAAATCGGGAATATTTAGCTAAAATGTCAATGTAATCAGTGATTAAATTAATCCCTAAGGAGATTTGAGCTAGGTGTGGATTTATTACACTTATTGATTTATAATGTGGAATTAGTAATTGTTATAATGGGAAAAGTTATTAGTTGAATTTAATTGTCCTTGAGACTTTGGTTGTTAACACCTTAAAAAAATTATTCCATAATTTTTCTAACTAAACCTAGGTTGTTCTTGGTTCTCAAGTGGAATATTTTAGCGGGCATTACAAATCATACTTGTATACCATGTGGAAGGAGCATCTGCTTCTTTCTTCTCAAAGACCTCAACATCCCGACTAGTGTATACCCTCCTCGTTTTTGGATCTATAAGTTTGTATCCAAGTGCTTCATCACTGTATCCTAAGAAGATAAGTTTTTCTAATTTCATATCAAGCTTAGTTATTTGTTTCTTAGGAATGTGCATACTCACTTTACATCCAAAAACTCTAAGGTGTGAAATAGATGGCTTATGCTCTGACCATGCTTCCTGAGGTGTTATTCCATCAAGAGCTATAGTGGGAACTCTTTTTAGTAAATAAAATGTCATTTTAGCTACTTTGACCCAAAATGTTTTTGATAAACTTACATCATCAATCATACATCACACCATATCCATGATAGTACGATCACCTTTCAACAACACCATTTTGTTGCGGTGTGAGGAGGAGCCATTTGATGATGAATGTCATGTGTTTTCAAAAAATCATTGAACTCATTATTGGTGTATTCTCCCCCTCGATATGAGTGGAGTGTTTTTATTTTCCTACCAGAATATGTTTCAACAAGGGCTTTGTGCTTCTTGAAAGTTTCAAAAGATTGGTCTTTTGTAGAAAGACAATATATCCACATTTTTCTTGAAAAATCATCAACAAAGAGCATGAAATATTTAAACCTAGAGTGTCTAGGTCTCATTGGTCCACATAGATTGGTATGCACAAAGTCAAGTTATGAATTAGCCTGAAATGTACTATGTTTGAATGGTGCTCTATTTTATTTTCATGCCAAACAATGCCAACATTTATCTGTACCCTTTTTAGAGGTGGTAAACCCCTAAATATGTCGTATCAACGAAGTATGTCAAGATAGCCAAAAGTCACATGTCTAAGTCATCGATGCCATAGTTGAGCTGATGATGTATCCTTGGCTACAAGTGCTTGATCATTTCATTGAATAAAATCCAACTAAAACATTCTTCCCACATTTGAATATTTTGCAACAATTTTGGAGCTTCGTGACTTATCTCGAATTAGGCACATATTTTTACCGCCTTTACAATCAAATTCAATTTTGAGATTGTGATCTAATAATTGACTCATGGATAACATATTTTTTGTTAAACCAGGGACATAAAGAACATCTATAATTTTACCCTTATGATGCCCAAGTGGTAGTGAAATGGAACCAATTCCTTCAACATTATATGATGTATCATCACCCAAAGAGACATGATTTTTGTTGGTGTTTTACTCATTGTGAAGAACCAATCTTTCTTTCCTTTCATGTGTCAAGTTGCACCCGAGTCAACATACCAAATTTGATTTATATAATTGGATACTTCATTTGAATATGCATAATATAGGAAGTCATCATCATCAAATTGATCTTCCTTTTTGGTTACATTTACTTGTTGAGTTGGTTTCTTCTTCCACTTTTGATTATTTTGTCCCTATTTACTTTGTTGTTGGCCAGATTTTGTTTGTTGGTAATTAGTATTTTTACCACTTGATGATCCTTGTCGGAATGTGTTGTACCAACAATTATTTAACTCATGTCGTTTTCGACCATAGATAAGACAATTTTGTTGGTCCTTTGGGACTTGTTGAGTATTACGTTTTCTTGACGATGTTTACTAGACTTAGCCTATTTTTTTCCTTTTTGATTAGAAGCAAGTTCCTGCTCTTCAATTTTAGTAGTTGAGTGAATAGATTCCTCTTATTGTAGCATATTCACTAACTCTTCAAAAGTTTTTGTTTGTTATGTTGAACGTGGTCACAAAAATCCTATAAGAAGGAGGAAGAGCTCTCAATATAATAGGCATGAGTGATGTGTCAGTTACTTCTTCTTCCAAAGCTTGAAGTGATGCACACAAAGTTTCTACTCTTCTAAAAAACATTTCAACTTTCTTTGTTGGTTGCATTTTCAAGTTTAATAGTTGACTTTAGAGATGAAGTATTGTGTTCTTATTTTTGGAATCATATATTGTTTTCAAATTATCCCAAGATTATTTTTCTATTGTGGTCTCACGACTATGAGGTTGTACCTCATCTGAAATACTAAAGAATATTATTAACTTTGCTTTTTGATTTGCATGATCAAATGTAGCTTGTTGTGTAACATTTGTTGCATATCTTGTTAATGTACTAGAAACAATGGACCATAGATTTTCAAAATCAAGTTGTGCGTGAATTTTTTTCCATGTTGGATAATTATCAAAATGCAAAAGTTGAGAATTTGGAAAAAATAATTTTGGTGCTGTAATTGCAGCCATTGTGAAAAGTGATAAACAGTAGAAGAAAAAATTGAACACTTTTCCCCCTTAAAACATGCACACCCCCAAATTTTATTTATTTTGGGCTCCTTTTTGTCATGTATACAATGAATTTTTGGCACTATTGGCCATGTTACAAATTTGGCTATGTGGCTGATTTTCAAAAATAAATTTTGGACTCTTTGGCCTCTTTTCAAATACAAAAATATATTTTTTTCAATTTTTATAAAATAAATATTATTAAAAACTAGACCAAGATGTAGATCTCACAAAAACACACACTTTCAAAAAAATGACACCTCAATCCAAGGTACCAGTTGAAAGTTATGCCTTTTTAAATTGCAATTTTAATATCTTTTGGGCCCCTTTCCAAAAATGGAAAAAAAATCTCCTAATTTTTTTCGTTACGTCCAAAAATGGAAAACTTTTTAGAAGTGATTTTTTTAATAGAAAAATGTAGATAAAGGCTATCGTGCATGCGTAGAACATTTTAGGACACAACTGCAGTTCAACCACTTTACCTAAGCATTATAATAACCCTTGGCCACTTTTTTAGTATTGATTTCCTCCTTCCTTTGGCTTCACGCAGGTATATTATTGGCACGTAGTTTTGGACGCTTGAATATTTTGTATGCAACGTTGAATTTATTTCTTCCTTTGTGTTGGATTTGTTTTATTTTTCTATGCAGGCACATCTTCTTCTTCTCTTGAATGTTCTTGAATTGTGAATGCAATCTCAAGTTGATTGGAGGCTTTGGGAAGTCGCTTTGGACAAAGATCTTCTCATAGGGACATACAATTTTCTTGCCATATATATGAAAAAGAAAGAGCACAAAGAAGAGGAATTAGAATTTATGTGTGGAGTTTAAAATATTTGGTCCCCACACTAAAAAAATGTATATATATATATTTTAAAATACTTCCAATTTAAAAAAATTGTAGGTACAGGTAATTTTTAAAAAAACTAGAGAATGAAACAATGTCACTTTCTCGTAAAGAGTTACATCCAAGTCTAGAAGGGCTTGTGATTACACTCCAGGTGTTCTTCAACTAAAAATAAACCATGAACCGAGGTGTGGATTCGGGTAGGGGCTGTGAAATGGTTGGGGGCATCTATGGCTCCTCCTAGCTCTGTAATTTCTCCAGATCTCCCTAAACTTCCCTAAAACTTCCTACACTCCTCTCTAGATCAAAATGTTGCTTTGATACCAAATCTTAACAATGAATACTTGAAAACAATATTTGACACAAAAGCTTTGCACAGAAATAAGATGGTGCTTGTGTATTTTATTAATATCAAAATCAAGCATTAAAAACAAATGAGAGAGCTATAATATTTATAGATATTGGATAGATTCTATCTCATCCACAATATATGGAAACAAATCATCTAATCCGAGAAAATATGCAAAAATAACATATTGCCCCTAACTATGCCTATTGCCCCTCATGGAAATCATCCGGGAACAAAATATGTAAGATAGAACATGATCCCAAAACACAGGGATGAGAACACTATCATTGAGTTAACTAACAACTAAGGATAACTAATACCTATTGAGATAAGTTTAAATTAATTAAATTAAATACTTTAACTTATTACATTTATTCAAATATAAACTAGTGATGAATTAAGCTAAGTTTTATTCCTAAAAAATTTAAGCACCATAAATGGCTCAATGTTTTTTATTCTCATTCATTCATCTATCCTTAACTCATGCTCTCTTATTCCTGGGTTATTTTCCCACTTGGTGAATCTGTACTCTCTTTAAACTAATTCAGCATTTCATAAATTTTGAATAATGTTTTTGAGTCATGTATTCTCGCATTCTTAGACTTCATTTCTTATCTCTTTTGGATTTTTACATTGATCCCTTTGAGTTACACATGATTGAACCACATGCCTTGATTTCAGGATCTCATGCATTTTAAGAGTGTTGTCTTATTATACTTTATTTTAAGTCTCTTGAATTTAAATATCCATGATTCATCCACGTGTACCAATTATAGATCTTCGTGTATTCCAATTCTTTTACTTTTCAAATATAAACTCTTTACTCTTGGGTAATAGATTATCCATATCTATAATAAGTTTATCCTTTTATGAGCTTTCATATTTTTATTGATATCTTGAGTAACAATTATGTTGAAAGAATCAGAGATAGAAAGCTTAGAGAGTTTTGCTAGGGTTTAGGTCTTAGCTATTTGTTCATGCATGACATCACCTGTACCGTTATCATACTATTATCCCTTCAGGTTTTTAGTAGGATTTTTACTCATTAATTTTGTTATGTGGGTCTTTTACTCCACCTTTAGGGTGGCGGCATGCCCCATTTTAATGGCCTCTAATTTGACTCCCTAATCTACTGATGAATGGCTCATCGACAGAGTGACTAACAACAATGGCACCAAAGAAATCATGGAAGTTTTACCTGAAGGTTTTTGATGAGGTAATGAGTCTGATACTCCTTTATCTGATGTTGTTCTCTATTTACCAACTTTTAATCATGCATGCAAATGGTTTGAAAATTATACCCTGGTTGGGTATTTTGTTTTCGCTGAGTCCCCCCTAAGATCCTTTTGAAGAAATGGGTTCATAACCACTGAAAGAGTCATGGGGTTAAACTCTATGGATTTCAAAACCTCACAAAGGGTTTTTTTATTCTGTTTCTCCAATCCAAAACATTGTAAGTCCATTTTTAACCATGGTCCTTGGTTTATCCATAACTCCTTAGTTACTTTTTTGCACTGGGCATGGGACTTTAAGGTTTCTAAGAAATCCAAGCTCAAATTTCTTGTTTGGATTGAATTTCTAGGACTCCCCATACCACTTTGGGGTTTAATTGGGGACTTAGTAAAACCCTTGGGGAGGCTCATCTACAATGAGAAACCAAATTTTTCATGCTCGTCCTCAACGCCATGTGTGCATGAGATCAATTTGTTAAAGGAATTAAAATAAACCGTTGATATTGAGATTGGGGACACCCATTTCTCTCGAAGGGTACTTTATATCAACTTACCTAATAATTGTTACCATTATCAGTCATCTGAGCACATGATTCATGAGTTTCCTCTTATGGCCGACTCTCATCCTGCACCCGCTAATAAACCTCAAAAAAACTCTAAATTCACCCCTACTTCTAATGTTTATTCAACCATCACTAACAAAAAGGGTACTTTGTAAGGATCTTCAAAACCCTCAGCTCCCACTTATCATCTAGTTATTACTAATGGTTCTTCTATGTCCATGACCCCTGTTAAATAATATGAGCCTGTGAAATCGAGCCTTCACCTTCCCGCACACCATTGGTTGCGTATGTTTTTACCCCTATTAAACTTCCTCATCTTCCTCCCATTTCTCCCTGTCCCTTCTGAGTTTTTTTTGTGGACAACTCATCTCAAATGTGTAATACTCAACTTACATGCTCTCATATCCCATCCCCCTCAGAGGAAGGTGAGTATATACAAGACAAACATTGTCCTTGGAATTTAGGATATCTTTTCCTGGTTCTTGCTTGGGTATCTTCTTCTTATAATCAATTTTCTAACCTTTCCAATATGGATGATGAGGGTAATATGTTCTTAGAATAATCTCAATGATTTTGTATTCTTTTAATATACGTGGGCTTACTGAACCAACCCTATGTTATCTGGTCAGGGACAATTGTCTTCATTTTTGTCAGATGAAAACTTTATGTCTACAAGTAGTCAAGCTAGATAGATTTTTGTTATACTTTGTATCTCGTATTATTTGGCCCCATGCCATTTTTCAAACCTCTAATTATGAGCCTGGTGGTGGTGGAGTCATGACCTTGATTTCTCTTGACATTGTTTAGCATGTGATTTTCTAGGGCTTATACCCCACATATCAAGTGGTGTCGTCTCTTTTTGATTTAGATGGCCATATTTTTTAGGTTAGCCAATATCTATGTTTCTAATGATGCGTGGGAAAGTAGGATATTTTTTATTGTTGGTTTTCCAACTCCTTGTCAGAGGCTCTATGAATCATTTGTGGTGAATTTTATATGGTTGAAATCCTAGAGGATAAGATTGGGCATCTTACTATGTGCTTGTGTGTGGGAGAGAGGGAGGATTAGTTTTATTTCAGGCACAAGCTTGGACATTTTGATCACAATATTCCCTTTTGGCACAAATCCTCTTATTCCTTGTTCACTTGGTTTAATTTTAGATAAGGACAAGATCAAATTTTTTAGTAGCTAGTTCACTCCCTCATGACCAGTAAGGGTTTTTTCTATCTTTCCCATGTTTTGTGTTGTCTTGTTGTTGTTTCTGACACTGCTTTGCTATCAGACCATTCTCCCATATTTTTCAATGTTACATGGTCTAAACCTACAAAAAATCACCATGTTAATTCTTAATTTTATCTTAACACCACTCACCTTAAGCATTCTCAGATTGTGTCACACATACAATGAGTATAGAATTTGGTTAATCGGCCTTCTAATGGCTCTGGATGGATCACTTGGTGGAATGATGCTATCAAGTGCACCACCACCTTTCTCTCTATATATGGTAAGTAGGCCTCCATCTTTAGGAAAAATTCCCATGAGGATTCATATCGTGAGTTCTCCAGAATCTCATAAGAGCTTAATGCATCACCTTTCAATTATGCTCTATAAACCCAGGCTTCATGTTGGTGAAACACTCTTAAAGTCCACAAATCCTACTAGGCCCATGGGGTGCAGCTTCATACTCTCTCTGCATTAGCTTAAAATTGGGGATTGAGATTCTAAGGAATTATTTGCCATGTTGTGCTCCAAACATTCTTTAGAAAAGATCAAGGCAATATCTCAGGGAAATGCTAGGTTTACAAACTTTCTTGAGATTCTCTAATCTTTTGTGCATCTTTATCATGGGGTTTTTACTAGTCAACTTTCCACTCCATCTCAAGACACGTCTCTTTTAAAATGTCTCCAAGTGGTTCCTTGAAAAGTTTCACAAACCCAACGGGTGGCCCATGACAGGAATTTATTTGTTTTTGTTCTTTAAAAAGTTACCTTTCAAATGGCTTCAGATAAAGCTCTAGGGGTTGATGGATTTCTGTTAAATTTTATCAAGCTCTATGGGAAACTCTTGGTCCTGATCTCCACAATGTCTACATGGTAGCTCTGGAGACTCAATCTTTGGGTGACCTAATCAATCAAGGCAATATCAAATTCATCCCCAAAATAGGATATCTTGAGATAATTTCTAATTAGAGACCCATTACTTTTATTAACATGTCTTACAAGATCATTACTAAGGATCTGGCTAATAGGATTTCTAATCTTTTTCCTTTGATAATCAGAAGTGAGAAAATTGGATTCTTTAAACATAGGTATATTCTTGGTAATATTATAGACATCTGGGAAGGTATTGAATGGGCTCATCTTTCCTCTCAACAAGATTTATTTATCAAGATTTATTTTTCTAAATCATATGAAAAAATTGAATGGTATTTCATTTTAACTATGCTCCAAGCTTTAGGAATTGGTCCTCACTTTGTTAGGTCTTTGCAAATTCTCTTTCAAAATGTTGGTTCCTATATTTACTATCAATTGTTCCTAGTATTCTAGGTTTGTTTGTTTAGATCTATTAGGAAATTTTACCTCCTATCCCCTTCCCTTTATGTGTTGGATGTTGGAGGATTTAGTTATCTTCTTGTCGATAGTGCTTCTCAAGGATTAGTGAAAGGTATTTATTTACCTTCTTCTACTTAGAAGCTTATTAATGGTATTTTACTGATGATTGTTTTCTCACACTCTTGGAGGATGAGAAATTTGTTCATCATGCTCTTGATTATCTAGATACTTTTTGTCTTTCTTTGGGTTCTACTATTTAATGGGAGAAAACTCACTTCTATCGACAATCTCAATCTCCCATTCCGGCTTAGTTGTCTGGTATGAAATGGATTTGGATCCAACCTGGTGTGTAGTTTAAATTTATTTGCATCCCTTTCACTTTTTAGGCTAGTTCAGCTCATCTTTGGTTTTAGGTGGTCCAACATGTTGAATGTGAAATTTATTTTTGGATCACCAAATCACTTTCTCTAGCAAGGAAATTTCAAATATGCTCTAAGGTTTTGATTGCCACACATGTGTATTACTTTTCATGATGGGCTCCTTTGAATGCTATTTATGCCAAACTTGAGAAGCTTCTTCATGATTTATAATGGGACAACACTAAAGGGCATAAGGTGTTCCATAGGGTTTCTTAAGAAGTGTGTTGTATGCCTAAAGAAGTTGGTGGTCTAGGCTTAATTGATGTCAAACACCAGGGGTAGGATATTTGTGTTAAATGGATATTTCATAGCCTAGAAGGGAATGAAGTATGTAAAATTATCCTTTGGGATGGTATTTTCTAGGGTATCCCTCTGGGTAGGATCACTTGGAAGGGTCTTATATTTCAATCTCTCCTTCTCTACCTTGTTCCGGTTAAGATTAAGGGTACTTTTATTCTGCAGAGTATTTGGAAGGCTTGGGAATTTCTCAAGCCTCACCTTCTTTGGGTTGGAAATGGCTTTAGATTTAGCATCTCTCTCAATTCCTTATCTCTTTGGTGGTCCTCTCTCTTTTATTTTCAATATTCCCCCTAGCATTAGATCCTTAGGCTAAAGATCTTAGATTTTTCAAAAAGGGGATTAAATTTTTTGGGAATTTGTTTGCAGAAATATCATTCCTAGCTTTCTTGGGAGACTCTATCTTTGAAATTCCACCTTCTTCATACATATTTTTCTTCTATCTAATAATTAATTAACTTTATTTCTAAATATTTATTCCTAATTTTTTCACCTATAAAGTGGTTTGCTTGGGGATTCAACCATGTTACTTGTAGTTTACAAAAAAATTTGGCATATCTTTATAACTAACATTTTGTTCCATTTATGAAAATACGAAATAATGTCATATTTAATAATGTTCCTCTTGATTATGATTTCTCTATTACAAATAAAGTGGCTATGATTTCTACTGATATGCTCCATATTCAAAAGCAATTTTAAAAGTGTAGTTAGAGGTGGAGTATATCCAATGCCTCCTTAACCATTGGGGTTTGGCTCCCTATGTCATCAATAAGGTGCCCCTAAATGCACCTTTTTGTTTCCTCTCACCACCTCAGCGTCATCATTTTCCACCTCTTGTTAAAGGATGGGGGTCCTCACCACCATCTGAAGAGTCCTTGGAGGAGGTACACTCGTTCAAGTATACCTTCACCTGAGTTTTCTCTATTTGGTGATCTTGTTTGGCTTGGATTGTCTCAAGACAAATTACCTTGGCTAGATTTATCCATTTCTCCTCACTGGCATGATGAAGATCCTTCTAAAAATCCAAAGTAGGAAACTAGCTAGGGTGGGTTGGAGCTTATTTTTGATGAGGCTCACCCCTCTAGTTCGGGTTGGGGTTATAAGCCCGATAGTCTACCTCTTACTCCACCCCCTGCCACCATGTTTGCAGTTGCTATTTTATGTTTATGCTTTTTTTTTTGAATTTTTCACTTTGTGGTTATTAATGTAAGTTCTTTGAGGTGACTTGGCCTCTCTCGAGGCCTTTTTGGATTGATTTTATTGGACCCTCATTAGACCCTAAAAATTGAATAAGTCCTGAGGAAGAGGAAGAGTGCGGGTGTGCAATGCAAGTAAGGAGAAAGGCACTCAAGGAAAGGTACGTGGGAGAAATAGTTAACACGTGGAAGTAGGATAGAGTTCAAGGAATTAGTAATTTTATCAGATATAGTATCACAGGAAAAACACGTGAACACTTGAGTAGGCTTGATGAGTGGATAAGGTGTTAGCCTAGAGTCTTGGAACTCAAGGAAAGAATATTCTAGGAAGGGATTATTCTAGAGGAGGATCATTATAGTTAGTGGAGGATTTTGCAAGCTGACATAAGCACTCAAGTATGGAGGGGCATGTTTCCATCTGACATGCGGCCTGATCATGGATAAGGTTATGGCGGTGAAGGAGAGCCCCTATTTTCTATATAAGGAGGCTTTTGGATCAAGAAGAGGATGTTGGATGATAGAGAAAGAAGAAGGGTAGATAGGTATGAGTATAGGGATGCATGTATGAATGTGATCTGGTCCCAAACTAGAGTTGTCATGGAAGAACATAACTAGGGCTCTTTGTGTAGAGTAGTTTTGTAGGGTTAGATTGTCATTCCTTGATGTATTCAGTCTAATATGACCCTTTTTGATGTAATATGGATAATATAAATGATTATAATCAATATATGGTGCTATGTTTTGAATATCTATGTTTATGGACCCAACCCTAGTGTTTTTCATGTTATTTATAGTTCAGATTTGTTTCTCTTATTTTGTTGCAATGTTTATATGTATATCATGGTGCATTTATGCTTAGAGCTAGTTCCTCTACCTCTTTATTAGATTAGATGCATGCATTTATGTTCCTAAAAATGTTCCTCCATTAATGGTGAAGAATTCTCACAAGGATCACATAAAAGAGGGCTCGACACTGCACATGCCTGTGCCTCAGGTTAGCGCCCAACTTGTGTTGGGTGATAGGCCAACGTGTTTGGGGTTTAAAGGGAGTAGGGAAAAGTGACTACATCTTGGTTCTGTTGCCGAGACCTCTTTTGAAGCTATTGTGAAAATGGTGTGTGATGACAGAATGTTTGACCTTGGACACCGTCGAGATTTGGATTTAAAAAATGAAGGATGAGTTTGCACAGTAATTCAGTAATGGATGTGAGTTTGATGCACATAAATGGGTAGAAGAGCACCTATATCATGAGCTTTATGAGACCTTATTTTGTTTCCCAGTAGAGTTGTATGAATGTTTATCAACATATGCATCAAGGAGAAGTTTTTATTATAGACCTCATTTTTAGACCCAAGAAGAGTATCAGAGGCTACATGATGTTGATCTGACCTAACTCGTATCATTGATCATTGGTGGAGTGGAGTGTTGGCTAGTTATACATTGGAATATGTGGTTTCTATGTATTCTTTCCTAGAGATTATTGAGTTTGAGTTCTTGAGGGAGCCAAGAGGATCATTCTTACATGTTATACCATACAACCATTAAGATCATGATCATCACTCTCAGTATGGAGTCATTTCCTATGGTGGCTAACTTCCCTCTAGGCACGGGGTGCGAAGATAGTGTGGAAAGAGATGGAAGACCTTGCAATGGAAATGGAGAGAGAGGAGATATGGCTCAAGTATAATGAAGCACAAGAAAGGGAGTTGACGAGACAATGCAAAGTTGTAAGAGTGATGGACTTATGGAGATAGATGTTGTGGGATGGATGCGAGGTTTGTGTGGAATACGTATAACCTAAGCGGTCTATATTCTTGCTATCCATATTTCTCCCTTGGGTCAAATATCGGATCAACCATGACCCCTGCAAAGAAGGAACCTGAAAAATCTCATTCAGATCTATAAATTGGTCATAGAAGGACTCAAACAATGGAGTGGTCGGGGCCGAGAAAGGCTAAGGGACCCTGTGCAAAATAAATGACTATGTCAAACCATTTCCATGTCTTAAATCCATTTTTCAGGTTGCAGAAGGACTCAACGGTGGAGTAACAGGGTCGGAAAAGAGGGGAAGTTCCGTAGAGGAACCGAGAGCAAGAGAGGGAAGAAAAATAAATATCTGAAGTCCTCAGGCTTCAAAACCATTTAAGAAAAGGTCTAAAATGACTAAGTATGGAGGAGGCAGTGGAAGGAAACACGTTTCATAACAACGCTTATTCAAAGGAGAATCCAAAAAGGAAGCCCAAACTTGCACTAGGATTCCATGCATCTAGAGCCCTAAAGTTACGGGACTATTGAAAAATATTCAACTAAGCAAAGATGTTAGGTGTCGGCTCGACGAAAAACTAGAAAAGAAGCCCAAGGTGGAGACTCAAACACACACTAACCCTCCACATAGCAAATAGTCAAACAGAGTCAAAAGGAAGATAGAGTGGGCCTCAAAATTGGCTAAGTATAGAAGTGTAAGCGGAGAATGCCAAGTGTCAGTGTGGTGCATCTCAAGAGTTAGTCCCAGAGCGAGAGACCAAATGAGCACGAGCTCTCCACATAGCCTAAATTCTAAAAAGTAAGAAGGACCGTAGAAAATTCCATAGACCAAGGAGGCGGACAAGTGTCAACTTGAAGCTCCTCAAAGAAAAACTTTGAATCAGGCTTTCAAGCAAGCGCGGTGCTTCCATGTGTCCAATCTCAGAAAGGGGCAGATTCAGTTGAATAGTCAATGCATAGGCCAATCTGGAGGAGGCCCCCTAAGTGTCTAAATGGTGTTGATCCAAGGATTGGAGATAGAGAAGGTTCCCAAATGAGTGTCAGGCTTCCGCGTGTCACAGATCAAGAGATATGCCCCACTAAGCAAAAGACTTAGCCAAAATACACAAAATTAGCCATAACTCCGCCCAAGGGAAAAATTCAGTATTGGGACCCAAGTCAATGAAAGCAGGCCATTGGGGGAAAATCTAGTTTTTCACCCTTTCTCATCCCAAAAGGATAAAAGTCACAAAAGGGCTGCAACTCCGCCCAAGGGAAAAAGTCAGCATTTAGACCCGAGTCAAAGCCAAAGTGGGGAGTCGGAGGAAAAGGTTAAAATTTTCCTTTTGTCAAAAGGAAAAAGGTAAAGATGGAAGTGCATCTCGACCCAACTAAGGGTGACACATGTTTAGGTGGAGCTTTGGGGCGCATGGGTTTTTTTGAGTTTTGCATTTTTTTGTGCAAAAAGGTAAAAAGATAAATTGTGGACCCGTAAGCTTGATTTTTGTTGTAATCTAGCTGCCACATGTCCCATATCAAAAGGGGGACCCATTTTCCAAATTGTTTACCCACCCATTCGTACAAACTCAATACAAACTAAGAAGGGGCATATATTTGACTCAGGGCTTGAAATATTACAAATCGACAAAGGTAAATGACCCTGCCTTAGAAAAGTAGACCTCTAGAACTCATTGGGGGGGTGCTATGATTATGCACTAACAGTTTTGGCATGCCGGTGGGACAAAGAAGTCTCCATCTTATTATAGTAAGATTGATGTACACTTGCTGTGATTCTAACTTTTAAGAAATTCTAAAATTGTACATCAAAAGCGACTACAAAAAAATAAATCCACTAGCTTTAGCAGTCCAAACAAGTTCATGAGAAGAATAAAAACATGGTCAAGAACTAGAGAAGAGGGATTATTTGTCTATCTAGACTTATCCCAAAATAGAGGGAGGGAAGGAAGAAGAACCAAGAGGTCTCTATCTCCACCAAATAGGGCCTTATCAACACCTCCCTGGAAGGAGGCGTTCTCTCGGTCAAGAGGGTGCTCAAGCTGATAGGATGGATGGCTCAACCAAATCCTTATGTCAACTTCACTGGAAGCATCCCACTCGCTCTAAATGCAAAAATCTAGTTCTGATAGCAACATTAAAGAGCATTTCATATTTCACTGGGGAAAACCATACTTCTCTGGTGATCATGTCCAAGATATTACAAATGTCTGTACAATCCACAAAATCCATGAGATGGACATTGCAGTCAAGTTTCTCACCTCTTCACTCAAAGGGAAAGCTTCACAATGGTTTAGAAGCCTTAAGGAAGGATCTATCCAAAATTGGAACTAGTTGTGCACAACTCTCCACAACTAATTTGGAGAGAAAGGTGATAAATTATCTTTATTGGAGCAACTAACAAAAATCAAGAGAACCCCGAATGAGCAGCTAACAAACTTCAACCTTAGATTTCAGCGGACCTAGGATAGGATTCCAATAGCAGTAAATCCCACTAATGAAGGTGCCTTCTTATAATTTCTTAGGGCTTTAAATTCTAATATTTCTTTGATGATTTAGTCAATGGGGGCACATCCTTACCTACAGCCTATATCCTTTCCATAGGGGCTGAGAACCATTTGATTCAGGCTGACAAAATTTCTCCTAGGCCATCCATGCCTCTATACCCTGAGTTAGGAAGCCCAGATACTAGCCAAATGCCTACATTAGCTCCTATACCCACCCCCAGGAGTCAAAGCTTAGTTGAAGCCTCCACCTCATCATCTAACACCTCTAAGGAACTCCAAGAAGTCATGAAACAACTTCAAAACCTAGGGAATGAGCTAGTAACCATCAAAAGACAACAAGCTCAGAGTTCTAGGCCGTATCAGTCTCAGTCTAGTATTAGACTAGACCCCAGTACTAGTAAAATAGGCCACCATCTCAGACTGTAAATCAGATCCAAAACCAAGGACAACCCCAAGCTGCTAGACCTTTCAGGTCATATGATCCAAACACAACTTCAACGTCAAGGGCATTAGTTCCAAAGCACAGAATAACATGGCACATGAGTATGATTGGTGTTTTCCATGCAAGCAGCCACATAACCAATCAATGTGCTTTAATGGTGCACTAAATCAGGCCTTGATGGTGTAAACCAGTATGGCATCATAGGAACCTAGCTAAGAAGGAGATCAGTGGCAAGGATCTCAACAAGAGGGACCTCTAAGTGAGACTATGCTTGTCAATTGGCAAGATGAAGACTTCTGTGGGATGAATCAGTTCCCTTCTCAAAGTATAGCTGCCAATACACGATCTAAGAGGAGAAATATTGGAGAAGGAAATTCACCAAGCTTAGGTGATCCTTAACCCTCTATCACTGAGCAAGGTATTGGCATTCAAAATACAACTCCCAATGTGCAAAGTCAATCCAAGCCACCTTCTAGACCTATTCATTCACGGTTGTAACAACCTAGGTGTAAGAGAAAAATGCACTGGGAAGGGGTAACAAAAGGATAACTCATTCAATATCATTGAGAAAATGAAGAAAACAAGTGTGAACATTTCACTATGGGATTCACTGGCCATCCCAGGATAGAGGGATCTATTATAGATTGTTATACAAAATTTGTCAAGCTCAAATCACACCCCTAACCAGTAAGAGAAAGTGCTTACCAATGCAGTTCAACCTAGGAGGAACCATGGAGAACAACAAGGTAAGAACCTGAGACCTCCTCCATTCTATGTCTCATTAATTATTGGAGAAAAACTATTACACAATTGTATGATTGATTCTAGGGCTAGTAGTTTTGTCATGACCAAACAAATATCTAATCAACTGGGTCTCCAATATGAAGTCATCTCAAGAGGGGTAGTAGAATTAGATGGGAAAGTAGTCACAACTGTTGGAATCATCAAGGATCTAAGCCTCACTTTGTATGCCTACCCCAATATGACTATTTTGTAGAACATATCCATCATAGATTTACCACCACATTTTTCCTTGTTTTTGTCCCGAGTCTTCACTGCCAAAATTGGAGGCTATTTGTCTGTTGATTTATCAGATATGCACTTTAGAACAAGGTATGGGGTAAAAGCCACAATCAGATCTGAACCCATTGTTGATTTTCATATTGAATATCATTGTCCTAGCCCCATCAATGCCAACTTCTCATCTTTTGATAATACCTCCTAAGCACTTATGAAGAAGATACCAAGGTGGGATGTATCTAGACTTGACTCTCGATGAGTGGGCCAACAAAATTCATGATTTTGACCCCTATAAGGAGATGGAAGAATATGAGCTAGGTGTTTACTGCCTAAATGAAGAGAATCATCCCCTTCCTAACCTAATCAAGCCAGAATATAAGGATGACAACGACGTATGGCAATTATTCTTTGATGGGTCAAGGAGTAGACATGAAGCTGGAGGAGGAGCTATGATTGTGTCCCCAAAGTTATGAAATATTATTCAGCCTTCAGATTTCAATTTTCCTACTCAAACAACACTACTGAATATGAGGCTTTGGTCTAAGGTCTTCATTGGGCAAGGAAGCTAGGAATCAAGAACTTGCACGTGTTTGGTAACAGTGAACTGGTTGCCAATCAAGTCAGAAGACTTAATGTTGTCAAAAATGACCTACTTAAGAACAACAATAGTAGGTTATGGGATCTCATGGAAGATTTCAAGGCCTTGAGATTGTGTCCATACCTAGGAAGGAGAATGAAGTTGGCGATAGGCTCGTGCAGTAGATTGGAGCAATGTTTGATGTGGTTGATAGCATCAAAAGAGACAAAGAACAACCAAATATCCATATATTTATGAGGCCATTAGTGCAAGATAACAACACATGTTGGTAGGTGTTCGAGAATGATCAAAAATTATTAACTTTTTGTAATAATAAGTTGAATTCTCAACTAGAAACCAAAGTAGATTAGAAAACAATACGAGAATCGAGATAGTATAACTACATACAAAAAAGCTTCCCAAAGGATTAGTGACATTGGAGTCTATCTTCAACCCTAATGATTAGTTTAGAAAAGAGAAGGCTAACATGTAGATCAAAGGAGAAGATTCAGAGTAAATCCCAGTTGAGAAGAAAAAACACTTCAAATTGGTAAAGTGACCACTTTGAGCAAGAAAGGTATTAATTCATACAACTTTTCCAATAATTTTCATATGTGTTTTCTTGGAGCTATGAAGACCTAAGAGGGTTCAATTCAAAGCTAGCACAACACACAATGAACTAGATCCAGTTGCTCATCCCATGGGTAAAAATAGAGACCATTCAACCCACACATTGAGCCTATAATGAAGAAGGAACTAAACAAGTTGATAGATGCAAGTATCATATTTCCAATCAAATACTCAAGTTGGGTTGCAAATCTAGTCCTAGTCAGGAAGAAAAATGGAGAGATTAGGTTGTGTGTAGATTTTCGAGACTTGAACAGAGCCTCCTCAAAGATCACTACCCACTACCTTCAATTGAGTAGATCTTGTAAGTAGTGTCTAGGTCAGAGAGATTCTCTCTCTATATGGCTACTTAGGGTACAACCAGATCATGGTGAAAAAATATGATCAGTTCAAAAGAAATTTCACCACCAAATGGGGCACCTATGCCTACAGAAAAATGCCATTTGGATTGTCCAATGATGGAGCCACTTTTTAAAGGGCACTTTGGACATGGCATTCAAAGGGATGATAAACAAAATAGTACTGATCTATCTAGATGACATTACAATGTTTTCCAAAATGTAGCAGACCACCTTTTCCACCTAAGGCAGGTGTTTCAAAGGTGTAGAAGATTTGGGGTGTCATTAAACCCTAAAAAATGCATATTCTTGGCCCATGAGGGTAGGCTTTTAGGCCATATTGTATCAAAGGAAGGACTAGAAATTGACCGGAGAGAGTTGAAGCAATAAGAGCATTACCATTGCCAAGCCACAAGAAGGCTCTTCAAAGCTTCTTGGGAAAAATCAATTTCATCCGTAGGTTTGTGCCAAACTTTACTATCCTTATTAAGCCAATAATGTTGATGTTGAAGAAGAGTTTAGAATTCAGATGGATAACTTAAGGAAAGGCGAGTTTTGAGGCCATCAAAGAGGCTATATCACAAGCCCCAACCCTCATGAATCCAAATTTCTCAAAGACTTCATATTGTATGCCTTTGTTGGCAGTGACACAATTTCTGCAATCTTAGTTCAGAATAACAAGGGAGGTATAGAACAACCAATTGCTTTCTTCAGTCAAGGTCGAGAAGATTATGAAGTGATATACTCCTTCATCGAAAAGAAATTCCTGATAGTAATTAGAGGATTAAAGAAGTTCAAGCATGTGGTGTCAAATAATAAAATCTAATTGTTGGTATCTCATGTAGGAGTTAAAGAATTCCTTCTTAGCAAGGACCTGAATGAAAAACATTTAGATGGATCACTCATGTCATGGAATATGACATTGAGATCAAGGTCACTAAGTTGTTCCATGGGAAGGGGTTTTGTGAACAACTAGCCTCAGGTCAACAAGATGAAGCAAACAATGAAAAGGAGGTTGTTTTTGTTCTATAGGGTAATCAAGAAGAAGAAATTGATGATGTACCTACTCCTTATTGGACCCAAGACATGGTGCACTTCCTTCAAATAGGCATGTGTCCTCATGGGATGAGTAAATAAAAAAGGATACATTTCAAACTACAAGCCATCCCATATGTTCTCATTGATGGTGTCTTGTTCAAGAGAGACATCAATGGAATTTTGATGAGATGCATTAAGAAAGATCAGGTTGAGAGAGTGCTACAAGAATTTCATGTCAAAGTAGCTGGAGACCATTTTTCTCTAAGGGTGACAGTGCTCAAAATCATAAAAGTAGGTTATTATTGGCCCAAAGTGTTTAGTGAATGCTATGCATTGATCAAAAGGTGCAAGAGTTGTGCATTCTTAAAAGGCAAAGAAAGGCTAGCAACACTCTCATTGCACCCAATTTCAGTTGACCAACCTTTCATACAATGGGGATTGGACATCATTGGATTCATCAATCCAAATTCAAGACAAGGTCACAAATGGATTTTGACAACAACAAACTATTTCACTAAGTGGACCGAGGCAATGGCACTCAAGGAAGCTAATGAGTCTAGCATACTTTATTTCTATGAAGGGATAGTGACAAGATTTGGAGTGCCAACCACTATTATATCAAACAATGCATTGGCATTCATAGGTTCCAAGACCACAGGATGGGTTGTTAAGAATGGGACTTACTTCAACACTTCATCGAACTATTACCCTCAAGGTAATGGCCAGGATGAGTCCACAAACAAGAACCTGCTAAAGTTCATCAGGAGAAATCTTGATGAGAATCAAAGAACCTATCACACAAAGATCAAAATGGCCTTATGGGATGATAGGATAACACCTAAGATATCTACATGCAGCTCTCCATTCAAACTTGTCTATGGGAAAGAGGTAGTGTTTCTTATATCACTTGAGTTTCCAACATTAGAACTTATGAAGTAGCTAGAGATGTTTGAATTTGAACCTGATGGAGGCCGGTATGTGGAGCTAATAGAATTGGAAGAAGTAAGAGAGAAATCACTCTAAGCAATAGAAAAGAATCAGGCATCAATCAAGATATGCTTTGACAAGAAAGAAAAAGAAAGGACCTTCCAGGAAAGAGACTTGGTTTTTAAATGGGATGAATATTGAGCAAAACCGGGTAGGCATTCTAAGTTTGATGCCATTTGAGTGGCCCTTACATGGTTACAAAATGTAAGAGTAGCAATGATTTCTAATTATCTACATTAGAGGGTGAAGAGTTACAGATTCCAGTAAATGGGATCAATCTTAAGCACTTCTACTAAAAGGAAAGTTCTCACCATGTACATATTAGTTTAGTTTCTCTTTCCTCTAATTTCTTGTGCACATCACATTGTTGTAGTTTAGGTTGATTTTCTCCTAAGTGATTTTCATTCTCTTCATGTTCTATTTGGAGCATGTATGATTTCAAATTTTGTATATAGTTGTGGTGTTGTTTTTTTGCTCTTATGTAGTCCATTCAGAGAAACAGATGAAGCCCAAGGTCAAAACTATTTTCTACTCTTAGAAACCTTCAAATCAAGATTTCTCATGAAAATTGAGAGTGCAAATGGCCGGGCTCATGAATGGAGGAAAAATAAATATCAAACCGTCATTCTCGACTCCATGCCCAACGGATATGACAAGGTAATTGGTCTTTCATCTAGTAGGCATATACCCCTATGAGCCACCAAATTGTTATCCATATTTCACCCCTGGGTAAAATATCAGATCGGCCATGACCCCGTGAAGAAGGAACCTTAAAAATCTTTCAAATCTATAAATTGGTCATAGAAGGACTCAAACAATGGAGAAAGCGGCCAAGGAAAAGAAAGGCTAAGGGACCATGTCAATGCAAAATAAACGACTCTATAGAACTGATTTTGTATCTTAAATCCATTTTTCAATTCTACGAAGGACTCAATAGTGGAGTAACAAGGTCACAAAAGAGGGGAAATACCAAAGAGGAATTGAGAGAAAAGAGGGAAAAATAGAAAGATCTAAAGTCCTCGGGGTTGAAACCATTACGGAAAAGGTCCAAAATGAATAAGTATGGAGGAGGTAGTGGAAGGAAACTCGTGTCTTAATGGTGATTCTTCAAAGGAAAATCCAAAAAGGGAAGCCGAATCTTGCGCTAAGCTTCCACACATCCGAGCCCCAAAAAATTGCGGGACCATTCAAAAGACTTCAACTAAGTAAATATGCCATGTGTCGGCTCAATGCAAAAATTGGAAAAGAAGCCCAAGGCAGAGACTCAAATGCTCGCCAGCCCTCCACGTAGCAAATAGTCAAACAAAGTCAAAAGGCGGACAAAGTGGGCCTCAAAATTGGCTAAGTATAGAAGTGTAAGCGGAGAATATTAAGTGTCAGTGTGTCGCATCTCCAAGAGTTATTCCAAAGTGGAGACCCAAATAAGTGTGAGATCGCCACATAACCCAAAGTCTAAAAAGTAAGTAGGACCATTGAAAAGTCCATCAGACCAGCAGAGGTGAACAAGTGTCAACTCGAAGCTCCTCCAAAGGCAAAATTTGAATTGGGATTTCAAGAAAGCATGGTGCCTCCACGTGTCCAATCTCAGAAAGGGGCAGAGTTAGTTGAATAATCAATGCATAGGCTAGGCCAGTGGAGGCTGCCAAGTGTCTAAATGGTGATGATCCAAGGATTGGAGAGAGAGAATGTTCCCAAACATACGCTAGGGTGCCACATGTCACAGATCAAGAGATATGCCCCACCAAGAAAAAGACTTATCTAAAAAACACAAAATGGGTTCAACTCTATCCAAGGAAAAAGTCAAATTTGGGCCCGAGTGAATGAAAGCGGGGAAAAGCTGGTTTTTCTCCCTTTGTCATCCCAAAAGGATAAAAGTCACAAAATGGGCCTGCAACTCACCCAAGGGAAAAATTCATCATTTAGACCTGAGTCAAAGCCAAAGTGGGGAGTTAGAGGAAAAGGTGAAAATTTTTTCAATGTTAGGTTGTGGAGCCTATTTTCAGTGAGAAAGTGTTGAAGACTCTATACTAAGATTACTATACACTTTCCATAGTTGTATCGCGGGGTTTGGGGCCGATGAGCCTGAGAACGGGGTCCAGGGGTGCCTTAAAACATGCACGATCAATCGAGAAATGTTCTTTTCTCATATGGGTAGGATTTTTGACCCATAGGTTTATGGGATGGTTTGGCCCATGGTTTTAATACCCATGTTTTTATAAAATTGCTTAAGTAGTGTCTACATATATGGTTTTATGCATATGGTAGGGAGTATGTAACATTGTAGATGTGTTTTGAATTTAGGTTTGAATTTCTGTAGACTTTGTTAAGCATAGCTCCAAATAGATCTGGGTATTGTATTAAGAGAGTGGTGGATTGTAATAAAATATGAGCAAGTGATTCTTGGTGGACATAGCCCAAATTGGGTGAACCATGTTAAATACTATCTCTTTGTGTTGTTTTATTTTATTCTATAATTTTATTTGAGATCTATAATATTTTTTTCGCTTATTAGTTTCTACTATTACGATTCTGTGAGGGATTGTTCTAGATATTTTATCCCTTATTTCCTAACAGCTAAAAGGCATAAAGGTAAACATGGAAGCACATCTCCTATCCAACCAAAGGGTGCATGTGTCTAGGTAGAGATTTAGGGCCATGGGTTTTTTTGAGTTTTGCATTTTTTTGTGCAAAAAGGAAAAAAGATAAATTAGAGACCCATAAGCCCGATTTTTTGTAATTTGGCTGCCATGTCTCCCATATCAAAAGGGGGATCCATTTTTCAAATTGTTTTCCCGCCCATTCATACGGACTTGATACAAACTTCAAATGGGCATATCTTTCAACTCAGGGCTCAAAATATTACAAATCGACACCGTTGCAAGCGTCTCTCACGTCTTCTACACCATGGAAGGATAAAGAATCATTTTTATCTAGCCCTGATAGGTGAAAATGGAGGAAACATCTTCAAGGGCCATCAATGCGGGATCTATCTACCTCAACAACTAGATCAGATTCAATTTGTTCCCGTTTTCCTCCTCCCTTGGCACCGAACCGGTGGTTGAGCCAACCAAGAAAGATTTGGGGGTAGATTTTATCAAAGGCATTAATGGCGGTTGTTGAGTTTTCGACATTCTTTCGCTTCTCTCTCTCTTTCTTCTCTCTGATTGAATATATAAATAAAGGGGCATGATTCATTGTAAAGGGTTGGACATTATTTGTTTTACGGGCTCCCCTTTCTTTTGGAAAAGGAACTCATGGAGTTTCAGACCTTCCATTAGACTGTAATACGATTCTACCTTTTGGCCACTTTATAATGCATTGTATCAATCTACAGAGTAATAAAACACATCTGTGATTGAATTTAGATCCCTTCTTGTCTCTTTTTCTTCATTTGATCTTTCATTATAGTTTTGGTTATCTGTGTTTGGTTATTGTATGCATCTAGTTGGTTTGTGTCTATTGGAGAAAAAATGTTCATCATTCCTTTGGTGCATCACCTTATAGCTTAGTTTGATTTCTTGTAATCCTTTTACCCTTGTCCCCTTGGCAAGATTACATTAGGTATAGAGAGAGATCCTCTGCAAGTTCTCACGTATGCACCTGAATAGAGGAATAGGAACCAGTCTTTAATCTAGAGATCTTTCCTGATTTTGCAAGGTCCCACACCTTGGGGTATGTTCAATGTAATGCAATCAAACCAAATGACCCTACCTTAGAAAAACAAGACTTGTAGAACTCATTTGGGGGTGTTGTGATTCTACACTAACAGTTAGCCCATCTTAGAAGAGCAAGAGAAAAACCCCTCAACTTCTAGTGAGAGCTCCTCGTATGTAGAAAGGAGGAGACCCATAGGCACACATCTTAGTCCACATAGTGACTAAACCCTAGTGCTTAGTTTTCCAATTCCTGAGACAAGTGTGATTAACCTGATTGGTATTAATATTTGTGGTCGAGAAACACCTAGTAGATATAATTTCTCATTTAGTTCATCTATGGAAGCACAAATATTTCATGTGTTTGGAGGCATCCTTTCTGGCACAATATTTGGGCAAAGTATGGGTACAAAAGGTTTGAGTACCATGTCTATGGGTGGTTCGATGTCACAAACTATTGTTGTGCATTTTACCATAATAGTGGGGGTGCAAGGCACAACTACTACCTTAGGCCCTTTACCTACTATAGGAGAAGGATCTGGAGGAATAGGAGCTAGTGGTTCTAGTGGATCTGGTGGTGGTGGAAACACATGAAGAGTTCAAAGTTTTGGAACTGGTGGACAAGGACCTCAACCACCTCCGTAGGTGTTTTATGAGATGTCTCTACATTTACCTGATTACAAGGGTGTTGATAATTTTATAGAGCATGTACAAACATGTAAGTTGTTATGGCACGCTAAGGGTATCACTTCCCCAAAGAGAAGGAAATTCATTTTGTAACTATGTTGCAAGGGTGCATGCATAGTACCTTGGTACCCACATTAGAAAAAGTATGTGATGCCTTTTTAGCAGAATTCCATATTCTTGTGTTTGAAAAAAATATCTTTAGTATGCTCAAGGAGATTCAACAAAGTATGGTAGATAGTGTGTGGGAGTATGACATGCACTTTAAGACTCTCTTGTCAAAATTTTCTTATGATATCCATCCATCTCAGCATGCTCAAGGGTTTTTGGAGGATTGATAATGTCTTTTAGAAGAGTAATTTCCCATAAGACTTTCAAGGATCCACATGAGGCCTTGGAAGCTTCTCTACACACTCAAGCCTTGAAGCATTGACACTGGGGTAAGCCCATTTTTGGAAGCATAGATTGTTGCCATGGAAAAGAAGCTTGAAAAAATATGTACAAATTCGGCTCATGAAACTTGTATTAGACGTTGGTGTACAAGATGTGAAGTAGAAGGACATACCAAGGATAGTTTCCCTCGAAATCCAGTGTGTGTTATGTCAGTAGATTGTGAAATTTTCCATGGGGATCATGATGCAAGTAGGTGCCCATTATTAGAGCGCGTGATCCATAAGAATGTGTCATGTTATTGTAAAATTTATACATCTACAACCCATGATACAAAGGACTATAGACTGATAGACCAAATCCATGACACCATTGACACTAGTGTGTGCCATACCAGCATTAGAAGAGGTTCAAAGGGTGAAGGACGTCAATATGAAGGGTGCCCAGATGGAGGTGGTAAAGGAAGAGGTTTTTGTGGAGGATTCAGAGGTCGTGGTGGTCAAGGAGGTAGAAGTGAGTTCCCCCGTGGAACTTTTTACAATTATGGATCTACTGAACACTACAAGCGTGAATGTATGGATCTGCTACAATTCTCATGGTGCAATAAAAAGCATGAGTATGAGGAGTGCCCTGAGTTTTATGAACAAATGAGCTAGAACCATAGGAAGGAAAAGACGTGGGAATGGTTAGCGTGAAGCAAGTTGATCCACTATGGATTCCTAGGGTGGCATATAACCCTGAGTTAGAACTAGTCCTGGTGACTACATGGGTGGAAGCCACTCGCACGAGGAATAACTAAAGAAAAGGCCCCTCATTACAAGAGAATAAGTGTTACACAAAAATTATCTTGATCCAAGCCATCAGAAGGAGGTTTACCAAGAAACCATGGAGGTAATTCTAAGCTTGCATTGAGGTCCCTTAGAATGATATGGATGAAGTTAGAGAAGTATGTCAGATGTTGCGCCAAGAGAATATTATTCCTCTATTAGGGGAATAGTTAGAGAAAAAGTGACACGCACTAGAGGTGAGCATGAGAGACAAGTCTTACATGCTAATCTACCCCCTCACAATATTGATTATGATAAGGAAATCACATTAAATGTAGTGGTTTATGGATGGCTTTTAAGCAACATATTGATTTACACATGCATGGAATTCAATGTCCTTACCTTAGATGCACAAAATCAGATGGGAAGGCCCCCATTGTAGCCATCTTCAAATGTGTTGTATAGGGATAATTGAAAACAAAGGCTATGCCCATTGGAGTTTTGAAGGATGCATCCATAACCATTCAAGGGCAAGGTTTTACTAGGGATTTTGAGGTTCTAGAACTCAATGGGTAGAAAATTTCCCAGTATTACTTGGATGCCCCTGGTGTTATAGGAATGATGTTGATTTGTGCTTCAATAAGGGGTACATTAGTTTTGAGAACAATAAGGAGTGCATGATTATACCACTGATAGATGGAAGGTCTGCATCATATGTGGAACCCTTAGGAGAAGAGGATCTAGATAGAATACATGTGCACACCATTAGGTACCCGAAGTTATTCATCCATCGAGAGAATGGGTCATTCAGTGGGAAGATGCTCAGTCCATGAGTGACATGACTAGAATTGCATGTGAAAATTGGGTGCATGGGATCTATGAGTTGATTAGAAGATAACTAAAGGGATCTATCACTGAGTTACTAGGGAACACATAGTTAGGTGTCTGGGAGGAAGGTAGTTACCAAGTTACACTAGGGAGGGAAACCTTGATGTCTTTCTACACACAATGGAGGTCTAATGGACATGTCAAGTAGAGAGGAGGAATATGCTAACTTATACCTTGAGTGGGACAGTAGCGCGTTGGTTTGTGACACATCACAATAATCTTCTAGAGTGGTGTGTGTTGGTACCCAAATTTTTTTCTCCTTTTCATCCCGAGCAAGCATCAATATATGGCATGAAGCTTGAAGATAGATAGATCATTATGTATGTCATTTTGTATTCGGGGATGTCATCTAAGCGGCACTCAAATTTTGGAGAGATGGATAGCACTCAAATAGGACTTTACCTTGTCCTAATTATTTTAGGTTGTGCCTTTTGACCAAGGTAAGAGAACCTATTTTTTAACCCTCAAATGGTGAAGGAGATCAATATATCCCTCAATTTGTAAAAATAGTATGAAAAGGGCCTTGGGAAAATATGATCAACACTCCAAATCTTACTTTCACAAGTTGTCACTTCCAAATTATGGAGATACTTTCAATGCAAGGCAAGGGTTCTTGAAGACATTTGAAATCCGATCTATTGTGCATACTTTAGCAAATGGATTTTGATCTTTAGTGGGTATATAGGTCAAAAAGGGGTAAAATAGGGTAGGACTAGTTTTTTTGAATGATTTTTGGGTTGGAGTTTAGATAAGACAAACCAAGGTCCGCCAGAATCTTTGAGGATTTCAGCAAAATATGGATAAAATTAACAACGAGAAAGTATCAAAATGGTTAATCATCCCTTCAACTAAGATATGTGCATCAAATGGAGGCCTAGATCTTCACTTTTCCACACAATCTTTGATCATCTATCACAAAATATTTAGTTAGATTGAACAATGAAGCATTTAGCAATCATTATTTAATCATGACACGAGGTTCATCCAAAGGTTTACAAAAAATCTCTGAAATCAAGGAAAGTAAAGTGATTTTAAATTTGTTTATCTCTTTATTAGATGAAAGCTCTTTCGAATGTGATATTGCAAATGCCACTAAACTAATCACAAGAAATGAGACCATGTATGATCAAGAGATATTTAAAAATAAGACTGCAATAGGATCAAGAAACACAAATTGAAAACATTACGAAACATAAGTGTATGTAAATTTTTCCAAGAGATAACACAAAATAATCCTAAAAATGATCAAATTTATCGCGGGAATGTTTCAAGAAAAATCTCAGAGCTTGTTGATGGATTTACAACTGAAACAAAATCAACATGATACAAATTTGATGCAAAAAGGAAGTACAAATGGTTCTCGGTGGTTCCTCATAGAGTGAGTCTTCTTCCTAGATTTTCCAAGAATTTTTAGTTTTCGGGTGTTTTAAAACTCTTCCAACCCTTTGCATGAAAAATTCATGCAATATATAGCTTTCAATCTCCTTCGAGCCTTATTTCCCAAGAAAATAATATGTCAAAGGATCAAATTTGTTACAAAAATTCCTCATGATTCGCAGACAAGGACGTTTAACAAAACACGTCCAAAAAGTTGTCTAGTTGTCTCAAAAAGAGATGAATCATTGCAAAATTTGCATCATTATCCATTGTGGAGGCACGTTTTTCATCTTCAAAGCATGTAGATCCCCTTCCTTTCATTATTTCATCCTTATCCCTCCAAAATTTGACTCTGTAACTTTTGGATTTGATATTTTACATTTTTAGATGGGTTAGGGAAAAAATTCATTTCAAAAACATCTTTGATCTTCAAATTGATCCTCAAAACCAATTGCATTGGTCCTTGCAGGCACAAAAACGACATGAATTTGTCAAAAATTCAATGAATATTAATGCAAAAACGCATCTCCAAGCTTCCTAGAGCTCAAGTGGCGCTAAACTAAAAATGCATAATTCTGGAAGTGATCTTATTTTATTATTTAATATGAGCCTTCCACATGTCACAATGTGATTGGAAATGGGCTTGGGATCACTTTTTGACATTTTAACACTTTTGGAAAAATGTAAAAATTTGACATTTTTCTCCGCCCCTCCACCCTTGAGATTTGGTGCTAACACATGGCACAATATGATTGGATCTGGGTCGTGGCTCAATTTTACAAATTTCCACCTTTTTGGAAAAAAGGAAATTTTTCACAATTATCCCCATGGACCCGCACCTCCACTTCTGTCCCTAACACGTGGCGATCATTGATTCGTTGCGGGGCCATAACTCCCTTTTTGCTTCATACTTCCTTCACAAAATTTCAATTTTTTAAAACTCACTGGTGGCCCGCACTCCCCTCTGCCATTTCTTTTGACACGTGTCTCCCTATGATTCATTGCAGATCCATGCTTAAAATTACCACTTTAACTCATTTATCCAAAAAGGTAACATTTCCGGTGGCCCACCGACCCGCACAATCCTTTAATTTTATTCTTTGTTGCGGTTGCGCACCTTCTTTTAAGACTTAAATATTTTTAGGAAAAAGGTTAAAAATATCAAACTCTCCCGGACATTTTCCGCTCCACCTTGCCTTTCAAAACAAAAAAGACTAAGGCATTAATTTACTCTAGCGGGCTTGTGGCCTTGTTTTGCATTTTAGTACTTTTCGCCAAAAAGGCAAAATTTCTCCAAGTCCACCACCGATCCACATCCCCTCTACCAATTAGAACAAGCCACGTATGCAAAAGTATATGAGCTAGAATTTGATGGGCAAAGGATGCCTGTATGACCATGTAAAAAAATGTAGAAATTGCCAGTGACCCCCAAAATCAATTTTTTCTTCGTGGGTGAAGAATTTTTCGATCAAAAGACAAATGGAAAGTGTTTTTAGGAAATTTATGACCATGAAAAGGGATATTTGAGGGAAAATAAGTACAAATCGAATGATTTTGAGCTCCAAAGGCCGAAATCATGGAAAAACTAGTAGAGGCATTTGAACAGGCAAAATTAGGGCAAAACGCAGGGCAAACTTAGATATTCCTTCAAAATGGCACAAAAATGGAGAAAAAATGAACAACTCAAAGCATTCAAATGCAGATACAAGTTGTTTTTTCACCAAATGCAAAGGATGGGAGAATCCAAAGCCATTTTTCTCAAAAACAAGGAAAAAACACACTTCTCCTTAGTATATTAGGGCAAGGTAATGAGTTTGCAAACAATACAATGCACAAGAATGGAGCTACAACTTCACATAATCAATTTCATGAGGAAAAAACTTTTCAGAGCATAAAGAGCAAAGGGGAAACATGGAAAAACGATAGAGGATCAAAATGGGAACCAACATCGGCTCCTGCTTGGGGATGGGCACTCCCAGTGAGTGCCACAAGAACAAAAGTAGACCAATTCCTAAAATAATCCATTGGGAAAACAGAGTCATGAGCCAAATCCACCAAAAAACCAGCTGAGAAATTGACAAAAATGACTTCCACACACCAAGGCAAACCACGAACCGATAAAACACCAAAAACAGAGAAAAATCCAAACACTATACATTGTACAAGTTGGTAAGCAAACCTTGATTCAAAGAAAACAAATCAAGGGGAAACCCCAAATGTTCTCCATGCTGGATATGACCATGCCAAGAGGTTCTGATATGTTTTTAGCAACTAGAAATATACCTCTTTTTCTTCTTTGTTTAATTTGTAAACCATCCAATTTCTTTGAAGCTCCTCCATTGTGTTCAGGTCAAACCTTTTAACATTTTTCAAGGTTGAATCAAGGACAAAATTTCTAGAAAAAACAACATACTTAGGAGATACTTCTTACTCCCTACTGAAATCCACAAAACTCACAAAGTGATCAGTACTAGCATCTGCCTGCAAAACTTCATAAGATGCATTGTTTGGGTCTTCAATAAGGTACAACATATTTTTCTCTCCATATAACTTTACTAAGTTTCCTTCAATGGGGATAGTGGCATAAGACATGTCCATTTGGACACTCCCACCAACACTTGCAACCCATTTCCTTGATAATAACATACCCCATTTGGTAGGGCAATCAACAATCACAACATCCAATTTTAAATTCCTCCCAGGATAAGATGCAAGTTGCACCACTAGATCTTTGACACACCCAACAACTGGCACTTCCCTAGAATCCATAGTAGTACACTTTCCATAGGTTGTTGTCACTTTGATATCCAACTCATTCATGACTTCTAGAGGTAAGACATTGCATGATGCACCAAAATCAAACATACAATTGTGAAGTAGTCTATCATTTATGATCAAAGTTGTAAAGAATGGATCAACATTCAATTGGGACTCAACCAAGGATGTCCCCAAGTATACCTCATGTGTTTCTCCAAGATCCTCTATTGCTGGTGGTGTTTCAAGGTTTGCAATGATTTGAGGAGGATTTTAAACAACGTTTACTTTTATGCTTGGGGTAATCTTCTCATATTTCAATCCCAACTACTCAAATTCTCTCTTCTTGTGCTTAGAAATCCTAAGAAACTCAATGATTGGATTACTCACTTTGATTTGCCTCAATGCCTAGGCTATGTCATATGGAACACTCTTTGGCAAGGCAACATTGGAAGGAGATAAGTAGATTCATCGAGATGGCATGGGATTCTTGGCAGCTTGGGCATGAGGAGGATTGTAATTTTTCTTGGGACAATGAGCTTTTGGTAGGTATTTCTCTCTAGAGCTTCTTTGGGAATACTTTTAAGCAAGGATTTTTAGGTTTGGCTTGAGGCCCAACTCCCTTAACAACCTTGCTCTAGTATTATATTCTTTCTCTTGAGCCACAACAACATTCATTAACCATTGTCTATCTTCCTCCGAAGGTATACCTCCATCATACTTTTGATCATCAAATCTCTTAAGTATTCAAAGTCATTGTTAGGAATTTCAAAAGCTTTCACTACATCACTTCAAGAGTATGAGAGGGAAGAAGGAATAGTACTTGTTTGATGCAATCCCAAAAGGTTGCAGCTATCCTTGCACTTATTACCTTAGTTAATGTTTCTCCTTCTTTTGAGCTTGAAGAACAGCCCACCATGCAAATATCATCATCAGTACCATCATCATTATTAGCTTCACCATCTTGCTGGTCCACTTCACATAGAGGATGGGGTAGAAAACACTTATCACACCAATCAATATCAACAACTTCCTCAACAACAACAACCTTAGCAGTTAGGGGATCAGGTAACACTCTTCCTTCACGTGCTTGAGGATGTCTATTTGTAGACCCCATGGGTCATTTCCCTCTATCATCAAATATCTGATCACCCCTAGGATGATTGACAAATATGTCATGGTTTTGTGCTTTTTGCTGACCTTGTGAAGTCTGTCCAATTCCATTCTCTTCTCGGGATAACTTGTATGAGATTTCTTTGATAGCCCCTACCAAAGTTTTCACAACCTCCTCCAAATCAGTACCCTTGCTAGCTTGAGGTTTTTCAGGGTTTATCAACTTTATACCATCTCTCTTGAGAGGTTTCTATGCGGAAAAGCGACAAGCGGCGTGGAATCTACAAGTAACTCTTAGTGTACTTGACCTCCCGAGGTCGTGCAAAAGAGACAGCCGGTGGGGATGGAATATGTGTGGGATGCAGTCAAACTAGTTAGGTAATCGATGTCCTCGACACGCACTAATTGAATTTGTGAATCTAAGGCAAAGAAGGCCCTCCTAACACGAAGCTGGTGTGATAGATCGATCGACAAGGATGACTGCTCAAAGGCTCCAATCAATATCGAGCTCGGCGTTATTCAATCTATGGGTTGTGGTATGCATGGAAAATGGCCTAGGATAGTTTTGTGTATGTCTCAGATAGGGTCATAAGGTAAATGATGGATATAGCTGTTTTTATGGATGGTTCTCGGCCTAGTCCGAGAATTCTTTAGCTTTGTTAGCCATTATATCTAACAAGGATAATTGTGTGATAATGATAGGTGGAAGTGGAGTAGATCGAACACTGAGTGTGCGTAGGCCAATGTCTATGTACGTGAGAATGTCTCTGCATCTGGGTGTGGGACCAAAGGATCACAACCGAACATTTTATCTCTTTCAAGCCCTTCTGAGTCATGTGGATATTTTTCTAGGTAATCTGTAGTTTGGCTGATTTGACCAAAACTTATGTGCTTGGTCGTCTTCTATGTTTAATCCCCTCAACCGAGAGCTGATATGTTGTAAGTCTGTTGTTGTTTGGAAGACTTCGATTCTAAGATTCTGGTCTCACGTCAACTATTGCTTTGTGACGAGATTGGGTTGAGGCACGATTGGCTTGAATACATATTCTTTGGGCTCCCTATGTCCGTGATTGTCATACAAAAGCAATAATGTAAATATTCTTTATGATAAAGTGAAATTTAACTACGTGAAGTATATCTATAGCATATATGATTTCTATATTTTTGTATTTTCCGATGAACTATTTGAATGGATTTAGAAGAGCAATTAATTTAATATATCTAGAAATTGACAGCTAAGATAAAAATTTAAAACAAACAAGATAACCGAGTATAGCTATTTGTCTGTGCAGTTGTAAATCTATTCTAAATAACGAAATAATTGATCTAGTCTATTTGCAAGACTCTCGATTCTACCTCAGAAGTGAGGAATGAATCATAATCTCTCAGAAACTATCAATCCCCACAGCTTCCCTAGCAATATCGAAAGTAAATTGACTGAAATAAAGTGATTAGCTACTCTATTTGATATGCTTCTAACTAGAAATTTAAAATTTAGAACACTGGCTTCTCTGAAGCAGTGGCAAATTCGATTGTGTGTGTAACTTTGTCCCCTCAATGTGATCTCCTCGTTCTTTCGTGCTCACGTGGATCTAGAAAAGCATGTAATGCTCGCATCGATAAGTAGATATTGGAACAAAGGACAACTTTAGAATATAGGTGAATACAATGCGCGTAGGAGAGGGATAGCGCAAAGAGTACGAGCTTGGCTTATGTAATTCCTAGCGGGATCTATTGCGAGTCATGCAGCATAAAACGCCCGAACACGAAACTATCCTATTTGAGGAGCAAAACCTGAAACTTTAATGGCTTCTTATTGATAAACAAACTATCCTACTCCAATGGATTGGATGAAACATCAACAACACCTGCACAAGATGGATATGTGGCTTCCTAACAGCAAAACAATGCTAACTAAGCATGTAATGAATGAAACTACGAATTCTAAGAAAAATGAAGACTAATCTATTGCAAAGAGAAGTTCAGAGGCAAATTTGAGGGGCCATTTGCTTGAGCACAAGCCATCTATTTATAGCATTTGCATTTACCCAAGGTAAAAACCAATTTGAACTCTTAAACTATAAACAATGGCAAAACACTATTCTAGGGGAACAAAAACATAAATGCAAGCTCAAGGCGGTAAAAAAAAGCTGGTGAATCATTGATTTTACGTGAGTCACGTTAAAAGAGCCTTCTAGAAAATGCGTGACCGGGACATTGTCGAGAAGAGGCGGGCACATTACAGGACCGTCGCCCTTATCGGGAGGCGGTCACGAGACCGCCTTGATCGGGCGGCGGTTTCATAACTAAAGAGAAAAAGGTCAGAAAAGAGGAAAAATAGAAAAAAGGGACGAGGGGCTAAGCGGGGCATGCGGGATGTTAACACACACTTAGAGAGCTTTTACGGATCACAGAGCACCTTGTGAGAGACTTGTATCATCATTGGGGCACGTGTTATGCTTTTACGGTGAGTGCAGTACCCTCCAATTTTGAGTACGTACATATTGCCCCCTCGGAGAAGCGTTTTAGCCATGAAGAGGCGTAAAGCGGTGGGTCAAGTATGGAGGTCCCGAAATGGGAAGTTAGAAGTTATACGATACGTTAGGTGTTGAAATGACGCCATCCAAAATTCCCGCCACTGGAAAATGAAAAGAGGAATCAAGTGCGAGATAGACACAATAATTTGGAAAATAAATGCTAAAATAAAAGGAAATGAGAAGCGTACCATTTGTGCGGGGATAAGAACTTACCTCCATCGGCGCTCCAAACCTATGAAAAGGTATTTAAAAGCGAGTCAAGTTCTTATATATATGAAAGTGGGCCCATTTTCCTATTCATTTGCGGCGTCGATTTGATTGATTTTGAGCTCTGGGACCCACGGTGATGGTTTCTTGCGTGAGTAGAGTCGAAGCGTTTGTGACGGGATAGTGATCATGCCTCCACGCAGTGGAACATCGATCCACGAGATCACGAGTTACTTTTCTTCAATTTACCGCTTTTTCCCCCTCAATTTTAAAATGCTAAAATCTTTGTCATCGGGGGGTAATTTTTGAAAATGTTAGGTTCAAAAGGTCCATCGGGGGGCGCCTACTGGGTAGGCTTTGTTTTAGCTAAAAAGGTCCTTTTTTAGTGTTTTTGGGATTTTAGGTTTAAAAACCTACGTTGGTTTTCGAGGACACGACTGCCACCTTGCCCAGGGTGGCGGTTACACGACCGCCGCCCTGTTCAGGGCGGCGGTTACAAGACCACCGCTCTTAAGGCGGCGGTTACAAAACCGTCTCCCTACTTAGGGCGGCGGTTTTGCATAGAATACCAAAAGAACATCTGTTTAAGATTGTTTTTACATTTTTAGCATTTCTATGTGCTTTCATGATTTTTCTAGTATCACTTGGATACTAACTTTCTCTATTTTGTGTGTTTTTGGGTGTATGCAGGTGAGAGAGGAGTACATTCGGTGGAGCAGAGAGAGGGAGTGTGACTGGCTCCCAGGAGTACTAGATGCCCTCTCACAAGATGAGGAGGATACTCTTCAGAGGGCTGGTATTTGCGCATATCACGCGTGCCCCACGTTGCACCATCCGGTCACATACTGCGTGACTTGTTTTCCTCTTTGGGATGCTTGATCGAACACCTTGGGTGCAGTGGAGTCCACGCTGAGTGTACCATCACTTTAGAGGATGTTTACCGCATTGCAGGGTGTACCGATCATTGGGAGACATCGACCCTTAAGACAAAGCGAGTTCGCGGGCCGAGATAGCACAGTGGGCCACTTATATGGGAGATGTAATCATCTCCATGGGTTCAAAGAAGGGGGTCGAGTTTGATCTGGAATATGCGTGGGTGGAATTTGTGAATCTAAGGAAAAGAAAGCCCTTCTAACTTGGGTGGTGTGATAGATCGATCGCGAGGATGACTGCTCGAAGGCTCAATCAATATCGAGCTCTGGCGTGATTCGATCTATGGGTTGTGGAATACGTGGGAAATGACACAGGATAGTTTCGTGTATGTCTCCGAGATAAGGTCATATGGTGGATGGTGAAACAATTGACTCTACGGACGATTCTCGGCCTAGTCGAGAATTCTCTAGCTTCGTTAGCATTATATCTAGTAAGGACAATTGTTCGATGATGATGGGTGGAAGTGGAGTGGATTGGAATACTAGTGTGCGTAGGCCGGTGTTTATATCGATTGACTTATGGATTCGTTAGGTTTGTGGGACTTGTGGGTCCTGACCGTAGACTCTTGGTTGTTGCGGTCTGTTATGGTCATATACGAAATCAAGTCTACGATTCCTAGTATCCGGTAATCATATGCTTTCTCGGCTTCTATGTTTAGGACCAACAAGCTGCGTGATTTTCTCAGAATATCTCACGGGCGTTTCGTGCGACACTGGATCCTTAGACTAGTATCTATATACGTGAGAGTGTCTCTGCGCTTTGTTTGTGGGACAAAGGATCACTGACAAAGGTTTGTTCTCTTTGAACCCTTCTACTGAGTCATGTGAATGTTTATCTAGGGTAATGTAGTTTGGTTGATTTGACCAAAACGTGTGTGCTTGGTCGTCTTCTATGTTTAACCCTCTCAGCGAAGCGATCGGTTGTAAATGCATTGTTGTTTGGAATACTTGTATTACGAGGTTTTGGTCTATATGTCAACTATTGTTGTGTGTGAGGTTTGGTTGAGGCACGATTGGCTCAAATATGTATTCCACAGGCTCTGAGGTCCGTGATTGTCATCAAAATAAAATGTAAATCTAAGCTATAATAAAGCAAATTCTAACTACGTGGAATAAAACTAAAACATATATAACTTCTATTTTTTTTAGAAACTTTTAAGAGTTTAAGGAAAGCAGCTATTTAAACGTATAGAAATAACAACTAAATAACAATTTAAAACAAACAAATAAGCGAGTGTAGTTAGTTATTTATGTGCGATTTGTAGATTTATTCTAAATAATGCAATAACTTTCCTAATCTACTTGCAAGATTCTCGATCCTACCTCGAAGTGAGGAGTGAATCATAGTTTCTCGAAACTATCGATCCTCATGACTTCACACTGGCAATATCGAGAATAGAAATTTTACTTGAAATGAAAGCAATTAACTATTTATTTGATATGATTCTAACTAGAACTTTGAAAGTTAGAACACGGATTCCATGAGAAGCAGTGGCGAATCCGATGGTGTGTGTGATCTTGTCCCCTCAGTGTGATCTCCTCGTTCTTTCGTGTTCACGTGGATCCAGAAAAGCGTGTAATGCTAGCATCGCATAGAAATAGATATTGGGACAAGGACGGCTCAGAATGCGGGTGAAAATGAGTAGGAGAGGGATAGCGCAAGAGTACAGAGCTTGGCTTATGCAATTCCTAGCGGGATTTTATTGCGAGTCATGCGACATAAAGTGACGAACACTGAAACTATCTGTTTGAAGAGAAAAACCTGCTGACTTTAATGGCTTCCTAAGCTATTCTACTCGATGGAATGGATAAAACAACAACACTTTGTTTGCACAAATTTGGATATGTGGCTTACTTACCAATTTGGACAATGCTAAATAAGCATGCGAAAAGAATTAAAACTATGGCTCTAAATAGAACAAAAAATTGAACTATGAAAATGAGAGCTTGAAAGTGAATGAACTAAACACTTGCTACAATTGCACAATACTAACTAAGCTGCAAAAACTGAAACTATGGCCTCTAAGCAAAATGATAAACTGAACTATGGAAAATGAGAGGATGAGAGAAAAAGATCAGACCATTTGTTTGTGCACAAACCATTTATTTATAGCTTTCATTCACCCAAAGATCAAAACCAAACTGAACTCTAAAAACCATAAACAATGGCCAAACACTATTCCAGGGGACCAAAAACATAAATGCATGCCCAAGTCGGCAAGGAAAGCTGGTGAAACGTTGATATTTTACGTGAGTCGCGTCAAAGCACTTTCTGGAAAATGCGTGCAGGACCGCCGCTCTGACGGCGGGGGCGGTTCTGGGGACCGCCCCGATCGGGCGGCGGTCACGAGACCGCCCCCGAGCGCGGGCGGCGGTTTTAGCTTGAAGGAAAAAGGCCAAGAAAAAAGAGGAAAAAGGGGAAAACAAAGGGCGGGGGCTAAGCGGGGCATGCGGGATGTTAACGCATACTCGAGGGCTTTTCGGATCCGAACACCTTGCGAGAGACTGTATCATCATTGGGGAACTTGTTACGTTGTTACAGCGATCTGTACCTTACTGATTTTGAGTACGTACATATTGCCCCCTCGGAGAAGCGTTTTAGCCATGAAGAGGCGTAAAGCGGTGGGTCAGTATGGCGAGTCCCGAAATGGGAAGTTTAGAAGTTATACCTTACACGTCGTGTGTTGAAATGACGCCATCAAAATTCCCCGCTACTGAAAATGAAAAGAGAACTCAAGTGCGAGATAGATCTGATATTTGGAAAATAAACGCTAAAATAATAGGGAATGAGAACGTACCATTCGTGCGGGGATAGGAACTTACCTCCATCAGCGCTCCAAACCTGTGAAAAAGTATTTTAAAATGAAACAGAGTGCTATATATATGAAAGTGGGCCCATTTTCCTATTCATTTGCGTGAGTTGATTTGATTGTTTTTGAGCTCTGGGACCCACGGTGACGGTTTCTTGCGTGAGTAGAGTCAAAACGTCCGCAGCGAGATCGTGATCATGCCTCCACGTGCGGAACACCGCCCCCACTAGATCACAGGTTGGTTTTCTTCAATTTTGTGTTTTCCCCCTTTAATTTGAAATGCTTTAAATATTTGTTGTAATGGGGGTCATTTTTGAAAATGCTTAGTGTTAAAGGTCCATCAGGGGCGCTCTTGGGTAGGCTCCATTTTTAGGTTAAATGGTCATTTTTGCTTGTTTTAGGCCTTTTTAGATTAAAAACCCGCGTGGGTTTCGGACCACGGCCGCCCCTGCCGGCGGCGGGTTACATGGCCATGCCGCCTGTTCGGGGCGGCGGTTACATGACTGCCGCCTTTAAGGCGGCGGTTACAAAACCGCCTCCCTGCTCAGGGCGGCGGTTTTGCACAGAATGCAAAAGGAACTTATATTTGAGATTGCACTTGTATTTTTAGCCATTTCTACGTGTTTTTATGACTCTCTCGGTATTGTTCGGATATTAACTTGCTCTGTTTTGTGTGTTTTTGGGTGTATGCAGGCGAGAGAGGAGTACATTAGATGGAGAGAGAGAGAGAGAGAGTGTGATTGGCTCTCAGGGGTACTGGATGCCCTCTCACAGGACGAGGAGGACACACTACAGAGAGGCTGGCATATTGCGCATATCGCGCGTGCCCCACGTTGCACCATCTAGTCACATCCTTTGTGACTTATTTTCTTCTTGGGATGCGAGATCGGAACACCTTAAGCTGCCGGGGAGTCCGTGGTGAGTGGACCATCACATTAGAGGATGTCTACCGCCGCGTGCAGGGGTCCCGATCATCGGGAGGTGACTTACATTAGAGACAGCAGGCTCACGGGCACAGATTGCACAGTGGGCAGCTTATATGGGAGATGCAGCCATCTCCACGGGGTCGAAGAAGGGGGTGAGAGTTCGATCCATTCCTTCTTTGCCTATCCCCCGTATTTTGAGGCCATCATGGGGATCCTTGCCTCGAGATTGATCGGGGGACAAGGAGGGGACACATTGTTATATTTTGGGCCCCATCATTGCACGAGATAGAGGGCATGGCCGGATATACGCACAGGGTGCGAGATATTGCAGGGGACCACCTACCATGATCTATATAGGGTGGTCCGTTTACAGGGACAGTCATTGAGCCACCCAACTCTAGTCATGAGTTGGGTGTATGAGCATTTTATCCCTTATGGCAGGGGTGTGGAGGTGGCGAGATCTGGGGGGTGTGAGGGCAGCCGAGATGGACGGACATGTCGGTGCTCGAGCACCTCATCGGCCCGATTGCCTCCCTACTACTGCGAGACATGGAGGTGACACCGTACCGGCTTATGGCGGCATATGGGGCGAGAGACTCTTACCACGATCTCTGCTCCACCACCATAGGGTAGCTTATCGATCGAGTGGGGCGAGTGGAGGTACATCCTTTGGCGGGTTCCTCGGCGGTTTGGCCTTCCATATACGGGCATGCTTCCCCAGTGGCCGGTTTACTGAGATCGAGTTCGCGAGGCGGAGGGGGGCAGAGGCCGAGGTTGGGCAGTGATTACTCTGGCATTCCCATTGCAGCCAGGAGGATAGTTCACGCTAGAGGAGAGCCGGTGCGCCTCGGGCACCTTTGCTTCAGATTGCTGCGGGTCCTGCTCATAGTAGCGATGACCCCATAGATATTGACTCGACTACGAGGAGCTCACGGAGGAGGGTCGGAGGAGGAGGCGTGCAGTGATCTGAGTGGCATGACACTCGGGACATTATGCGAGCGAGAGAGGGATGAGCGAGAGCGCGAGAGGGTGACTCTAGTTTCAGAGGAGCCACTCTCCCAGGGCCATGGTGGAGAGGATGAGTCCGTTGCAGGGTGACACGTTGCTCCTGCCACAGGAGCAGCCCCTCAGTCGGGCGGCGGCATCGCGGCGGGTGTCTTGGTCCCAGTGACCCATCTTGGAGGCACAGTGATCGAGTAAGTTACCCTTTCTCCCTTTTAATGTTTATATGTAGGCTCTCCTTAGTTCTTTATTGTTGTATCTTTTAGCCTCTTGCTTGGTTTCTAATTCATTTTTCTCCTTTGTTTTGCGAGAATTTGTTGTGAGTGGCGGGATTTGATCCGCGGGGTATGTCTGGATTCACTGATGATCCCCATGGATAGGACCCCGTGCGGAGCTGTCCGTAGATCGGGAGCCCTCGGCGGCCGGTAGACATACCGATGTCTTCGCTCCCATTTGGCACGTGGCGGGATGGTGTCGACCCTCGCATACGAGTTAGCGGGCTCTGGGGCGGTGAGCGCCTCATGAGGAGCCATTCTCGTGGTGAGACCGCGGCTGCCCCTCGGGACCCTGAGCCCTCCGTACATTCAGAGCGCCGGCGTAGCCGGAGTCCTAGGCGTGGGCGTGCACCTTCGGAGGGGTCGTAGGGATTGAGAAGCCATTTGGCTCTCGTGTATTTTGTATTATATATTCTTTGTATATCACGGGCTCTTTGAGCGTTTTGACCATGCTTAGAGCATGATGGCATTGTATATAAACATTGATTATTTATATATATGCATTCGTTTTGGATTAAAAGCTTGGCACTCATGTTTTCCTTTCTATTTCCAGTTTCCTTGTGTATACTACGATGTATGTTTATATGCTTTTTAGAATGTATGCAATGGAGAACAGATGATGCAAATGTTTGCTTTCTTTTTGTGTTTCATGATGCTGATACATGATAATGTAGATATATTGTGATTTTGAATCTTAGCCACGTGAGCAATTTGGATACCTCATGTTTGTTTTGCGAGTGATGAATATAACGATATGATGAGCAGTTAATTTGCCCCATTCCTAACTCCACATGACTAGTAAGATGCGAGGGCTCATCAGAGTCGAAGAAAGGGCGCAAGTTATGAAATGTGGTGAAAGCGATAGTGATGAAAGGCAGACAAAGCTTTGGTGGAACCAAATTGGAAGCTCTGAAGCTTACTCTACCGAATGACTTCATAGTTTAGAATGCACTTGCTTTGCGGTTTATCAGACTTAGACCCGTAGATGGCCACATAGTAGACAAGATCTGGGTTTTAGGATTTTAATTCTTTTGGGATTTTGAACACATCGATTCATTTGTTTTTGACTCAAAGTTTGAGTTTGAATTGTTTGTTTATGACTTTACTTTTGCTTTGAAGAGGACCCCCTGTACTTTGCCCCATGCTACTAGTAAGAAGCGTGGGTTTATCACCGTGGGCAAGGTATAGGCGAGTAAGGGCATTTCCATCCTTTCCCAACCCTACGTCACTAGTAAGAGCCTTGAAGCTCATCACCGAAGGTTGGTGGGGCAAGGAAATGTGTAAAATTAAAATTTTTTTGTTTAATCACTTGTTGACTTGTTTTCTTGAGTAAAATGTCGGTATGTGCTTATTTCGAAAAAGAGATATATATATGGGATAGATGTGACACCATGAAGCTTCTAGAAGCAGACCATAGGCAAGACACCTATCTAAGAAGAAATCAAAGTGAGAATAAACTTGCGAGATCTTGGTATGGTTACCGTTAAGACTTTGTCATGTTTGACTTTATTTGATAAAAGATTCGAGATGATTTGATGATATCACGAAAATGGAGAGGTATGATTAAAGAGCTTTATGCCAACAACATCATGAGTCTGTAGTGAATTGCTTTGAGAATAGATTCCTTGATCACAATTTATGTAAGAAACAAGTGGACAAAATGATCTTAATCTATATGAAGATGTAATGTAGATAATTATACAAGTAGTGCTAGTTGCTTTATCGTAGAACCGCTTGAGGTGCGGGAATTGTTGTTTCACCAAATTCCTCACCTTAGCGTACATAAGAGGTAAGCACCATTTCCGTAGTCCTTCATGACTTGGTATGGGCCCGACCATTTGGGCGGAATTTCCTTCCTTCGCCGGTCTTCTTGTCGATCCATTGTGCAGCCTTAGAACTAGATCACCTTCGTATATGTCGCGTTCATAGACCTTCTTGTTATCTTGCCGGCACATTCGGTCGGCATAAGCTCTATCTGCATTGTTCGGACATCTAACCTAGTTTCATCTAGGCTTTCTAGTTGGGAAAGACGTGCTTCTCTGTAAGCGTCTTCATCAGAATCCCTTGTAGTGAAATGCGGAGGTGGGTATTTCGACCTCAGTGGGAGAAGCCTTACGCCCCAAATACCGGCGAGAAAGGAGTTGCTCCCATTGGTGTTCTTATTGAGGTTCGGTGGGCCCATAAGGCTGGATATAACTTCAAATGCCAATCTCGTTTGTTTTCTTTCACCGTTTTAAGGAGAATGGCTTTCAGTGTCTTGTTTGTCGCTTCAGCCTGTCCGTTGGCTTGGGGATAATACAAGGAAGCCGTATGATGGCTTATCTTAAATTTATTGCATAGTTCGCGAACCTCTTCATTCTTAAAAGAAGTTCCATTATCGGAGATAATGATTTGCGGGATACCGTACCTGCAAATGATTTGGTTCAAAATGAACTTGGCGATCACAGAACCAGGTACAGTAGTAAGAGGCATGGCCTCCACCCATTTGGTAAAATATTCAGTGGCCGTGATTATAAAATTATGGCCGTCTGTGGATGAGGGAGAGAATTTCCCTATTAAGTCTAGACCCCATGTAGAAAAGGGCCATGGAGTAGCGATTGGTTGTAGAGCTTGTGCTGGCATGTGGATCTCATGGGAGAATTCTTGGCACTTATGACACCTGCGTACAAACTCTATTGCGTCATGTTCTAGAGTGGGCCAGAAATAGCCCATTCGATGTATTTTTCGAGCAGTGGCGTGGCCACCGAAGTGGCCTCCACATATTCCAGCTGTGAGATTCATGGAGAATCTTCTTGGATTCTTCGTGTCGACACATCTTAGGAGCATTCCATCGAATGCTTTTCGATAGAGAACTTGCTCTATAATGACGTATTTAGCTACGATTATGCGTAACCGCCTTCTTTGTTGCGGTGTAACTCCTTCGAGTACGTATGGTCCATGATATAATTAATGATATCAGTGTACCAAAGACACTCAGAGATAGAGGGTCGGGCTTCGATGTAGTATACGCACTCATCTGGAAAGTCTAAATCTACTAAATCACCTCCATCTAATGGGTTGTCGGCTAACCAATCTGCGATGATTTGTCCTTTAACCGACTTTTGATTTACAAATGTTAATTCGAATTCTCCCATTAAGGTTATAAAACGTCCAGCCTTTTTAGACAATGACCCTTGTGTGAGGAAAGTCTGTAAATGGTCGTTTTTACCATGACCCTCGTTTCTTGATTCAGCATATAATGTCTTAGGCGTTTAGTAGCAAAGACTATGGCAAGGCATTCTCGTTCCACTTTGTGTATAGCGTGTTTCATAGTCGAGCAGCGTTTGGCTGATGAAATAAATCACGCGTTCTCTCTTGTTATCGTCTTCTTGGGCCAACATACAGGCCAGCGAGACATTGGTAGCTCGTGAATATAGAATTAACGGGTGATCTAGCTTAGGTGGCATTAGCGTAGGTGGTGATAATAGGAAAGCGCTTAACTGCTTCAAAGGCTTCATTACAGTCTTTGGTCAATCAATCTATAGTCTTTCTTGAGTAAATTGTTGATTGGATGATGAGCAGCGAAGCTTAAGTCAGGATGAATCTTGGATTGCACCCAATTTTCGAGAATGACGACTCAGATTCATTTGAAGGTGGAACCATTTCGAGGACAGCCGGATTTTGGTTGGGTCGACATCTATCCCTCGTGACGATATGATATAACCTAGGAGCTTCCCTCCGTTACACAAAGACGCATTTCTCTGGGTTTAGTGTGACTCCGTATTCTATTAGGCGTGAAAGAATGGCGGAGTACTTCGGGATGGTCTGGCGCTTCTTGGCTTTTGTGATAAGTCATCTACGTAAGATTCCATGATTTTATGAATTAGATCGTGAAATATATATGTCATAGCCTTTGCTGAGTACGTGCTTGGCGTTCTTGAGACCGAATGGCATAACAGCGTAGCAATAGGTTCCCGAGGAGTTATAAACGTGGTTTTAGCTTGATCTTGCTCGAGATATTCTGATTTGATTGTATCGAGAATCCATCCATGAGAGACAAAAGTTCAAACCCATTGTTGCATCAACAATGACATCGATGGATGGTAATGGGAAGTCGTCCTTAGGACATGCTTTGTTGATGTCTCGAAAATCTATGCGAGATGCGTATCTTTCCATTCTTCTTGAGAAGCGGGAGCGATGTTAGATACCCATTGGGAGTAGTCGGTGGCTTGATGAATCCTACGAAGGAGTTTTATTACCTCCTCCTTTACCATGAGAGCTACTTTGGGTTTCATAGGTCTTGATTTTTTGTTTAATTGGCTTTGCATCTGATTTAGTGCGAGGTTGTGCACATGATGTGGGGTGCGACTCTGTCATTTCCTTATAATTAAATGCAAATGCCTTGATGTTCTTTGAGGATCGCGTATGTATTTCACTTCTTCTTAAGGGTTAAGGATGATCCTAATTTCAAGATTTTGGTTCATCATCTGTCCGATGTTGACATCGATTGTTTCTTGATCAAAGAGGCGTTACCCTCTTGAACTCGAGGTGGTCTTTGGAGGTAAATCCAAATCATCCCCATTTTCTCTGCGTATATGCTAGGTTCCATTTGTGAGGGAGATCCATCATGGGATTTCGAAGTAGGAAGGCGAATGTGGAATTAAGGATAAATCTAGCATATGATAGGAGAGATGTAGTGCTTTGCATAGGCGTTTAAGTAATCCAAAGTAGCCGCATCACTATCAATACGGTCAGGATGGTAGATTCACTTTCGCTTGAAGAGGATTTGTCATTATTTTTATCGATGGTTCATCACGAATGGACACCAGTGAACTAGGTATCTTCTAACTCATTGCTTGGAGTAAACGTGATCTTTGAAGTTCTTTATTGAATCGGCGAGAAGATTTTTCTCTCGCGGGATTGCTTGATGGATATGAAGTTAAATGCCTTGCTTAAATTTAATACAACATTTTTGTAAAGCTGCAAGTGTTCGGCTTTGGTTTCGTATACCTCAGAAACTTGGTTTGCCACTAATTGCGAGTCTCCTAAGACTCTGATGTTATCAACACCAATTCTTTTGGCTAAGGTGAGGCCAAGGAGGAGGGCTTCGTACTCAGCGCCGTTGTTTGTGCATTCAAAGTTTAACTTAAAGGCGAATGGGAGGACTTTCTCCTCGGGTGAAGTAAGAATTATACCTGCCCCGCTCCATAATGGCATTTAGCTCCGTCGAAATGGAGAGTCAATACTTAGTCGGGAGTATAGATGTTGGGGCATCTGCTTTGCGTTTTGCACACTCTACTTCTACCATACGAGAGGTCCTCTCTTTGGAAGGAACCAACACCTAGGGAATATCCTATGCCCTCTTGAATCAAATGGTAAGAACATTGGTGAATCTTGTTCTATTAACTCAATGATTTTGCGGTAGTCCCTAATGATACCGTTTCTTTAGCTTTATCGTTAGGGGTTGGGGTTGTTTTGGCTATCTTTGATAGTTTGAAGATCCGTTGTAGGTACTGACTTCTCCTCTGGTTTTGGGTCGAGTGGGTTTATTAAGTTGGTTTGTTGGAAGTTCAAATTAAGTGCACACTGGTCTTTTCTTTAAATCAGCTAGGTGCAAATCGAAAGGTTTTGGATCACCTTTGGCTCAAATACCTTTCTAGATGCAAGAATCTTACTTCTTGAAATAACGTAGAAGGGATTGCCTTCATTCGGTGTATCCATGGTCGGTGAGTATCATATTATAATTAGTTTCCCGATCTATAATATAAAACTCGGTCAGGATTGTTTTGGGTCCTAAGGTGACGGAAGTATTATAGTTCTATCGAAGTGGCTTTAAGGCTATCATAGCCTCTCAATGTATTTCGAGTGGTGGAGCAGTTTGTTTCCCCATATCCTAGTTTTGGAGGAAAGAAAGGGACTATGTTAGCTGCGGCCCCATCATCGACCATTGCCCGTTTTACATAGTTATTATAAACCCATACTTGTAAGTGTAAAATTTGGATCACCTCGGCGTGCGATCTCAGCATCTGTGGGCATTTTACTTATTTTGAATATGAATTCGACATCCTTGTCTGGCTGCCCGGAGGGTGGATATCAAAATCTACGTGATTTACTTGTGTTTCAGGAGGTGGAGTGATGTTAATTAGATGACCTAGACCTAATGCTTCTAAAAGAGCAGCTCTGTGAGGAGGAGAGTTCTTTAGTAAATCCAAAAATGAAATGTGCGAGAAGGTCTTTGTTAGGTCACTAATTAAATCATAGGCACCTATGGGTTTTTCTACTATTTGTTGACTCTTATCTGTTTCTGGCAGATGACTTGGGCTTGGTTGAGAGAAATATTCTCGTGTTCTTGTTATAGCTTCGATAGGTAGTTCAGCGTCTAATTCTACCAAACTGACTATCTTGGGTCTCGGTTGACTTCCTAGCTGTGGCGCAAGTTGATGGATTTAGTGAAGTCGAGGCTTCGTGATCATTGTTTCTGTCATTGCACTTTTGTTTGTTCGGTTGGATTAGCCTATTATTATCATGATTTGGGAGTGGATCGTTAAAGATCTTGAGAGGAGCATTACGAGGAAAGCGCCCCTGTGGCGTATTTGGTGGTGATGACACGGGATCTGCAAAAACAAATCTGTGAAGAAGCTGTCTTTGTTCTTACGGTAAAGTAAAGCGTTGCATGAATTTATTGTAGTCACGGCACGTTCTAGTATCATGACCCCCGAATTTTGTGGAAACCACAATAAGAATTGGGATTGTAATTCTGTTTTGTTGGTTTGGTGTATATTGTGGCCTAAAATTCTGATCAAAGCTGTTGCCTATTAGGATTAAAATTTTGCATTTTTGTTGTTTGGCTTTGGTTTTGATAACCAAATGAGTTTTGGCTTGGCCCTTGTATAGGATTTCACCATTGTTGTTGTTGTTGTTGTTGTTGTTGTGGATGGTTAAAATCCACTGTATTGATTGTCGGGGTAAAGTTGTTGTTTCGTTGGTTGTTTGTTTGTGATGGAGTATTGACAACATTTACCTTCTTGGGCTGGTCGGTTACTCCATCCGTTGTTACACCCTGATTTTTGTTAAGGATTTTGGGTCCTTGATTAACGTTTGTGGTAGTGGGATAATTTGTAGTGTTTTGATTGGGGGTGATTAACCTCCGTTTGCTCCATATGTTTACGACCACTATCTATCATCTTTGCTTGGTCTATTGAAGAAGAGCGCTCTCAAGTACTTCATCGTAAGTTCTTAGTGGGAACTTGGACTTCTTCCTTCACCTCTTTCTTTGAGAGAATGAAGGAATAAATCACATAGTTCCATCGATCCATGTTTGGAGCACTTGCTTTGAAGAATAAAGAAGCGTACGCCACCTCTGGATGAAATGGGTGACAGATTCGTTGTGTTCTTGTTTGATGTGCAAGAATTCACGATTCTGTTCTCAATGAGTTTGTTCATGTCGAATGCCTTAATGAACTACGATACGAGTTGTTTAAATGAATGGATGGAGGCTTCGGGTATTCTATAATACCGATCGAGAGCAATGCCTTCGAGGTTTTGGGAATATTTTAGTACAACCCCATCCCAAGGGAGTAATTCACGTATGGCTGTAGCGTAAGCTTTGATATGCGCATTTGGATCTCCCTCGCCTTTGTACTTGGGTAAATCGGGAAGAGGTCTTGGAAGCATGACGCTTCGTATGGTGAAGTCTAAGGGCTCCTTCAGATATTCTGAATAAGTCCCTATCGCATAGTTTTCGACCATTGATGGTGGTTGCGTTGAGGGAGTGGTGGTGGGATGGGTTGTTGGTATGGCGCAGCGTATGCATTGGCAGGGGCATAGGGAAGTCCCTGCGTTTGAGCAAAAGGGCGGGAGAGGAGAACATATCTCCTTGTGGTGATTTGGAGTACATGTTTAAGTATGACGGGATATTGTCTAGTAATGGGTTGTTTGATACTAGGCGGGAGAAATAATGTTAGAGATGATAGGCCTTGTTGGCGTTTGTTGTGGATGCTTGAGGAGGCATGCCTAACGTGCCTACTCTGTGAGGAGATCTACTTGGCGAGTGATATGGAGGATTGGAACTTCTGCTTGCATGAGGCGAGGATTTTGACTTGCTTGAGCAAGTTCTAACCCTCTCACTTTTTCTACTAATGTTGAAATGACTTCATTTGGTGAAGTCACGGTGCTTTTTTGAGCGGCGTTTGTTGTATACCATGGTGTTGTATAGGCATGTGATATCTGCTTTATAAAGCTGATCGTTATCTTGCCAAGTTTCTCAGAGAGTATTTCCTATATGCGGTGGCATAGAGGTATTTTCTTGAAAAGAGATCTCGGGTTGTATTTGTAAACCTCCATAGGTGGGTACATACCCAGAGAATGTTGTTCACTCTAGGATAACGTATTGATTGTTCATCATCTAAGACCAGGTATGGGTCGGATTGTCTACTAATTTGTGGTCTAAGTAGCATCGAGGAGGCAGAACAGATTCTCGGTAAGCGTCATATTGTTCGAGCACAGAAGGCTCTGTTTGTTGCGTTCGAGGGGTTGATCTAACTCCCCTGTTTGAAAAGATGAGTTATATCATTTCTTGGGGTTTGTGTTGACAGTTGATTAGTTGAATAGTTGTCGCCCCATCTGCGAGAGTGAGGGTGATGATTATGCATTACATTGGGCATAGTATGCCTCGAGACCCAGAGAGTGCCATATGCATCGAATCCCGACATATTCGGGGGTATATGAATACCCATGAGAATAATGGGAAGGAGCGAAGGTGATTTGTGAAAGAACACGTGATCTTATGACTCGAGAGCGAGAAAGTAGGAAGTTTACATCAGCTTCACTAATTTTGTTTGTTTCACGTCGGGTTCACCAATTTTGTGCGCGGAAAAGTGACAAGCGAGCGTGGGAATCTACGGGTAACTCTTCGCGTGCGTACCCGACCTCCGAGTCGTGCAGAGACAGCCGGTGGGGATGGAATATGCGTGGGATGCGAGACAAACTAGTTAGGCGAGTCTAATGTCTTGACACGCACTAATGGAATTTGTGAATCTAAGGCAAAGAAAGCCCTTCTAACTTGGTGGTGTGATAGATCGATCAGCGAGGATGGTTTGCTCGAAGGCTCCAATCAATATCGAGCTCTGGCGTGATTCGATCTATGGGTTGTGGAATACGTGGGAAATGACCTGGGATAGTTTCGTGTATGTCTCCAGATAAGGTCATATGGTGGATGGTGGAAACAATTGACTCTACGGACGATTCTTTGGCCTAGTCCAGAATTCTCTAGCTTCGTTAGCCGCTATATCTAGTAAGGACAATTGTTCGATGATGATGGGTGGAAGTGGAGTGGATTGGAATACTAGTGTGCGTAGGCCAATGTTTATATCGATTGACTTATGGATTCGTTGAAATTTGTGGGACTTGTGGGTCACTGACCGTAGACTCTTGGTTGTTGCGGTCTGTTATGGTCATATACGAAATCAAGTCTAATTCCTAGTATCCGAGTAATCATATGCTTTCTCGGCTTACATGTTTAGGACCAACAAGCTGCGTGATTTTCTCGAGAATATCTCACAGGCGTTCGTGCGACACTGGATCCTTAGACTAGTATCTATATATGCGTGAGAGTGTCTCTTTTGCTTTGTTTGTGGGACAAAGGATCACTGACCAAAGGTTTGTTCTCTTTCGAACCCTCTCTACAGTCATGTGAATGTTTATCTAGGGGTAATCTGTAGTTTGGTTGATTTGACCAAAACGTGTGTGCTTGGTCGTCTTCTATATTTAACCCTCTCAGCTGAGAGGCTGATCGGTTGTAAATCATTGTTGTTTGGAATACTTGTATTACGAGATTTTGGTCTATGTCAACTATTCTTTGTGTGAGGTTTGGTTGAGGCACGATTGGCTCAAATATGTATTCCACAGGCTCCGAGGTCCGTGATTGTCATACAAAATAAAATGTAAATCTAACTGTAACAAAGCAAATTCTAACTACGTGGAATAAAACTAAAACATATATAACCTCTATTTTTCTAAGAAACCTTTTAAGAGTTTAAGGAAAGCAGCTATTTAAACGTATCTAGAAATAACAACTAAATAACAATTTAAAACAAACAAGATAACCGAGTGTAGTTATTTTTCTGTGCGATTTGTAGATTTATTCTAAATAATGCAATAACTTTCCTAATCTACTTGCAAGATTCTCGATCCTACCTCAGAAGTGAGGAGTGAATCATAGTTTCTCAGAAACTATCAATCCTCACAGCTTCCCTGGCAATATCGAGAATAGAAATTTACTGAAATGAAGCAATTTTAACTACTTTATTTGATATGATTCTAACTAGAACTTTGAAAGCTAGAACCTGGATTCCACAGAACAGTGGCGAATCCGATGGTGTGTGTGATCTTGTCCCCTCAGTGTGATCTCCTCGTTCTTTCGTGTTCACGTGGATCCAGAAAAGCGTGTAATGCTAGCATCGACAGAAATAGATATTGGGACAAGGACAGCTCAGAATGCAGACTGAAAATGCGAGTAGGAGAGGGATAGCGCAAGAGTACAGAGCTTGGCTTATGTACAATTCCTAGCGGGATTTTACTGCGAGTCATGCAACATAAAGTGACCAGAACCTGAAACTATCTGTTTGAAGAGAAAAACCTGCAACTTTAATGGCTTCCTAAGCTATTCTACTCCAATGGAATGGATAAAACAACAACACTTTGTTTGCCTGAATTTGGATATGTGGCTTACCAACAGTTGGACAATGCTAAATAAGCATGCAAAGAATTAAAACTATGGCTCTAAATAGAACAAAAGACTGAACTATGAAAATGAGAGCTTGAAAGTGTGAATGAAAACTATAAAAACACTTGCAAACCTGCAAGAGGTGGATATGTGGCTTACAGCCTACAATTTGATAAACTAACTAAGCATGCAAATGAACTGAAACTATGGCCTCTAAGCAAAATGATAAACTGAACTATGGAAAATGAGAGGATGAGAGCAAAAGATCAGACCATTTGTTTGTGCACAAACCATTTATTTATAGCTTTCATTCACCCAAAGATCAAAACCAAACTGAACTCTAAAAACCATAAACAATGGCCAAACACTATTCAGGGGACCAAAAACATAAATGCATGCCCAAGTCGGCAAGGAAAGCTGGTGAAACGTTGATATTTTACGTGAGTCGCGTCAAAGCGCTTTCTGGAAAACGCGTGCAGGACCGCCGCTCACGAGCGGGGCGGCGGTTCTGAGGACCGCGCCTGATCGGGGGCGGCGGTCACGAGACCCGCCCCGAGCGGGCGGCGGTTTCATGCTTGAAGGAAAAAGGCCAAGAAAAGAGGAAAAAGGGAAAAATTTCTCACTACTTCTTTCTATGCTAAATGAGGGGGTGGCCTCTCTATTTATAGAACTTCCAGCTTATCCATCCTATCTCTAAGATAGGATAAGAAATCCACTACGGACGAATCATATTCCATACCTTAACTCTTATACGTACATGTAAGCTTATCTCTTAAGATAAGATAAACCTTATCATTTTACATGGGTTCCACATTTTTAGACTTTTTACAAATAAAATACACAAAATATTTATGACCTCACTCCTTGTCCTTATTACCAATATAATATTTCTAATTCCTAATCACGTAGACCCTACTTCTCTAATTACCCAAACTTTGACATTTTAACATTACCGGACCACTTACGACAAATATTTACTTTTTACAACATTCCTATTGTACTTTGATTGTTACCATACTCCACATTATTGGCGGAACCATCTTTGCAGCGCCGTTATCTTCTATCGACGCTAGCTAATACTAATTATACTTAACAACATCATACATTAATGAAATAGAAATTACGGAGGAAAATTTTAGTGTCGACATCTTCCCCTTCTAGCTTCTCTACTCCGTCCTGAGTAGACTGTTACAGTGCTTGGAAAATCTTCAACTTATCGTGGTTGACCCATTTCGTAATGGGAGTGCCATCCAATTCCTCGGTCAGTGCATTACCATTTTCATGCACAGCTGCTATTTTGTAGGGCCCCATCCATTTTGGAAGAAATTTTCTCTGTCTTCTTTTTTTGTATCTAGAATCATATACTAGAACCAAGTCATTCACATGAAATGGAGACCACCTTTGGATCTTTTGATCAAAGTATTCCTCGCTTCATTTTCTTCTTATGGCTTGTATCCTTTGCTATTTATCTCATTTCCTCCAAAGCAAATGAAGATCTACCAACCTTTCTTTTACTGAATCACTTTCATCCATCCTTTCATTTTTCATAACTCTCACAGTGGGAATATCAAACTCAATAGGAAGAACTGGATCAATGCCATAGGCCAACTGAAATGGGGAGTATCCTGTTGCTGACTTTGATGTTGCCCTATATGCCCACAATCTTTGCATGAATCCTTTTATCCCATTTATGTACCTGCAAGGCTGCATCTTTTGCTAGAATTTGACACAACACAAAATTTGTTCATTCCACCTGTCCATTTGTGCTTGGCTTGTATGTTGTTGCCTTCCTGTGCTTAATAGAAAACTTATTGACTAGGGCTTCTACCACCTCATTAATGAAGTGGCTTCCTTGATCTGTTACAATTTCTAATGAGCAACCAAATCTAGTGACAATGCGTTCATACATGAACCTTGCCACTTCATCCATGGAAGTTGTTTTCAATGGCCTAGCTTCAACCCACTTGGTTAAATAATCTGTGGCAACTACAATATACTTATTTTGGCGTGATGTAGTTGGAAGTGGACCTACAATGTCTATTCCCCACTTTTCAAAGGGACCAAGGGAAGAATAGGACATAATGGAGTGATGAAGTCTTACGGTTACCATGTGTTTGATAAATATCACATGTCTTACAATAATTATAACAATCTTTAAAAGAGTGGGCGGTGATAACTGCATCCAAGATCCTAAACTTTGTAAGTTGTCAGGAGAAGTGCCCTCCACATGTACCATTGTGGAATTCTTCTAGTCAGTTCCTGTTATCACCGAATCACAGCACCCCTGGATGTTGATCAGATTTCTAGTTTGATCACTCTAAGCATCCAGTGTGATTGGATAACATGGGTACTATCTCCAAGTTGTGGGACTTGCTACTTGAGATAGACCTCCAGAGAAAGCTGGTTCTTGCTCCTAAACTACCTGCCACAATCTACTCTAATGCAGGAGAAACTAGCTATTCTAACCTAAAATTCCAAGGGACCAGAGAGAGAGAATGCATAAAATGAAAGCCTACACTAAAGCGGTGATACACCAGAAAAGAGGGTGTGAGAGTAATCTCCAAATGTGTGAAATACAGAGGCAAAGTGCACACTAGAAGAGGTGATGACAGTTCACCATAATCCAGCAAAATGCATTCAAAGCAATATTCCAAGCACACACAATGATAATGAATTCTGTAAGAACATAATAAATAGACACAATATACTTGTAGAAAGATTAAAGGGGCAAGAAGAATGCAAGGAAACACAAATAGGGGAAGATATATCCACAAACCGATATTTTATTGCTTCATGTTATGCATGATTCAATCTATTACAAGATAAGGGCACTGGATCACCATGCAAGGAGTCCACTACAAGGGCCTGCAACACACGGCAAGCCAAGCAAAGCAATTTTGACAGAGCTTTTTACCAAAAACTCTCCCCCTTTACAATGAGCCCAACACTCCAATTTATAGAAAAATGAGAAGGAGAAGAGAAGGGAAAGTGGAAATCCCGAAATCTGTCCTTCAACCACCTGTAAGAGGCATTAAATTGAGTGGAATGGGTATACATTACTTGCAAAAGGCTCCCCATACTGTCCCATGTGCTTGCGAATGGAGAAAGAATGATGACCATGCCTCTTAAATGCACTCCCAGCTACCAAATAAAACACTGTTCTGAACCCGGCCACGTTTTCTTAAAAAACTCAATCAATTTCTGATCAAATCCAGAATTTCTTGATTGCTGTGCATCGGGCTCGGAAACACGATTCCAACGGTACCAATTTTGTGCGATTTCGTTGAGAAATGCAAAAGTTATGGCCTTCGAGTGCGGGCGTGCTATTTTGGGCTGGCGTGCGTTTTCTCATCATTTGACGGGAAAGAGCATCTACTGACTGGAGCCGAACACATTTCCTTTATTTAAATATATCTATCCTCATTAAAATTAAGAAATCTAGTTTTTGTGGCGTAGAGGACGTCGTGCTCGTTCCAGAAAGTCCAATTTTATCAAAATCGGAGCTGGAGTCAAAAGTTATGGCCGTTTGAAGTTTAGGACCAAAGCGTTGACTTTTCCTCCGTGATACGTGTCATGATTTGATTGGTCCTCGGCTTCTTCGGGTTTTCGCGTCCACGCATCCCTTTGTCCCATAGTCAGTTGCGTGCTCTTTGTCTTTGATTTGGCCGAACCAATGGCGGATCGCGCTTTTTTTTGTCCCATCGTCCCATTTGCTTTTTTTCTCGACTCTTTTCGCCCGGTTCGGCCGGTTCGCACATTTTTGGCCCAAATGTCCCATTTGCTTTCGGACCATTTGTTCCCATTTCGGCCGAAACTTGCCGCGGTTGAATCCATCGTTCCACTTGGCCCACTTTGTTTTGGGTCGCTTGACCTGATTTGGCCGAACCGGCCGATCGGGTATTTTTGACCCATTTGTCCTCTCCGTGCCTCTCGTGATTAGTCGAATTTTTCCCTCCTGTCGAACCGGCATTTCGCGCCCGTCGTGTACTTTTGTCCCATTTGTCCCTGCTTGCGAATCAATTGTTAGGCTTGATTTGCCAGTTCGGCCGGTTCGCACATTTTTGTCCCACACGTCCCAGATGCGACCTTGAGCAGGACTTAGCCAATTTTCACGATTTTTTCTGGATCAACCTATTTTCCTTACGCAACCCCTTTTTCACATTTTCTCAGGACTTACTCTCTTCCTCTTGGACAGGGGAGTTAGACAAATATGAGGGGACCCTAGAAACATGACTTTTCGCCCTGAATCAATATAACTGCTTGCATGTTATCAAAATTACCTTGAGGGGTGAATTTTGGATAACAGTTCCTTCCCTTGATCACGTCTAATCGCCCTCTTATCTTTGTCCATCGAGGTCCTATTCGAAATAATACTCCATGCGAATAGAATATGGACGAATGGCTTGAGTAATCTTTCTCTTAGTCTTTGCATTGGCACCATCGGGAAACTTGAATTCATTCGAGATAATTCCAAATATCTATGTATTCACTAGGGATTGTGTCGAGGAGAACAATCTTTGCATCGGGGAAATCATCATCATCACAAGATGATCCTAAACCATCATAGGCTCGAGAGAGTGCATCCGCATTGACATGCTTCTTTCTGGCCTATCTATAATATCAAATTCAAATTCTTGTAGCAAAATTATCCATCTTGCTATCCTCCTTGATGGGTTAGGCTTATTTACAATATATTTTAGAGCACGATGATACATTACAACTAGAAATTTTTGCCCTAGCAAGTAATTTCTAAACTTCTTTACAGCAAAAAAATGATAGCCGAGATCCTCTTTTCGATTCTGAGTATAATTTACCTCAAAGATGTTTGCTCATTTGTCTACTCCCAAAGTAAATTGGATGTTCATTCCCATTTTCATCCTTTTGGCTCAAAGTACTTCCTAGTCTTGTGTCTCGAGGCATCGAGTGTACAATGAATGGCTTTCTCCAATCTGGATTCTTCAAAAGCAGGTGAAGACACGAGGGCTTCCTTGATTGTCCAAAAGCTTCATGCTCCTTATTTCTGGTTCATAAGTAACATCCTTCTTCAAGAAGCTGGGTTAGTGGTATGCAATCTTTGAGAAAATCTTGATGAACCTTCTATAGTAACCCACATGGCCTAAAAATGATCTCAACTTACTTCTATTAAGAGGAAATGGTAAATCTTTGATTTTGAAACTTTATCGAGGATCGATACAATACCATCTCTGGATACTGACATGCCCTAACAAAACGCCTTTAGAACATCCAAAGACACACTTTGTAGGGTTTAGTGAGGCTTGTGCTTCATCTAACCTTTGAAATGTTGTCTCCATTTGGTGTAGGTGGTCCAACTTGCTCCCATAGATGCAAAAATCATCCAGAAATACTCTGATGAAGGTCCCAATGTAGGGTTCGAACACCCTATTCATCAAACTCTTGGAATGTTTGGAGCATTACACAACCCAAAAGGCATAACTCTATAAGCAAACGTTCCCCAAGGAGTGGTGAGCGTGGTCTTCAACCTGATCTTTTCTCGCTATACGAACTTGGTTGTAGCCGCTATATCCATCAAAGAAACTATAGCACTCTGGCCACTACTTCGTCAAGATCTGATCTGAAAATGGAAGAGGGTAATGATCCTTCTTTGTTGCCTTATTGAGCTTCCTGTAATCAACACAAATGCGTAGCTTCCCATTCTTTTTTATTGAGATCACAATGGGAGAAACCCATTACGAATTCTCACAAAGCAAATATGAATCCCTGCATCAAGCAACTTATCTATTTCTTCTTTTACGGTCTTGGAAAAATTAGGATTAATTCTATATGGCATTTGCTTTATGGGCTTAGCACCATCTACCAGCTCAATACAATGTTCTACCCAACTTACTTGACGGAGTTCCTTGTAACCAAAAGTGAATAGGTGTATGTACCTTGAAAGAGCTGGAGGTAGGTTTCCTTCTCACTCTCAATCACAAGCATCACTAATCTTTATTTGTTGGAGACGATCATCAACTTCTTCTTTAGATAATTTTATGGGGTCCGGGTTGGTGTGTCGGGAAGAATATCCATGATGAAACATCAACCTCACTTTCTTCATCTTGAGTGTCCACTTCACTGAAATGCTAGAGTAATCGAGAGGATGTCCAATCATCGGTTTCATCACTTGAATCCACGGGTTTACGCCTTATGATGTCGAGGATCACATTTATCTTCACCCTCTCTCTACCACGTCCAAGTGTCATGAAACCTTCATTCCGGTAGTTTCTTGCATGAACTCTCCTTAGCCATGGTCTTCCCTAGCGAGCATTGGGTACACAATGATACCATTTTTCATCACTGAAAGTCTACCACACATACAACACCCATATGAGATATTGCCACATTTAAAACTACACCTTTGGTTTAGTTTTTCCCTTATTTAATGACCTTAACATAAGTGTTGAAGGGCGATCAATTTTTAAACCCAACATATTCATTACTGAGACTCGGTCATTACATTAATCGTAGCACCTCCATCAACTAATACATCATGAATTGAAATACCATTACATAATACCTCAGCTTGTGGAGCATAGGGATCGCCTCTTCCTCCAAAAAGCAGGGACCTCAACCTCCTTCCTTCTTGAGCATTGAGTCCACCTCGCAACTCCGCCTCTTCTCGAAGAAGACATAGCCAAGAGTTGACCATATGTAATATTTGCGAGGCCTTTTGGACAGATCTTCCAAGATGGAGTATGGTCCTTGCCCGTGAAATCAGAAAATCTTGCACACCCAACTTTCTTCTCCTATGTTTCTTACTAGTTTCTTCTTTCATCTTCTTAGGATCATTTCCATCTTGATTATCTTTTCTTTCTTTCTTTTTGTTACAAACACATCTACTTCATTATTTCTGCTCTTATCTACTACATCAAAAGAATTCACAGGTGCTTTTCCTTTATCATTATCTCCTTTACCAGATGTAGAAGCTCTATCTGGACAATTATACTTATAATGACCCTTTTTATAACAACCATAACAAACAACTTCAGAAATATTTCTTTTTGGACCTCTATCTCCTCCCTGAGAACTAAATTCCTTTCCTTGAAGAAGATTAATAGTTAACTGACCCATCTTTTTGAGCAGATCTTCATACTCAGTAGATGTACTAGGAGAAATATTTGTGCTCACGGAGTGGTTGTGGATTACGGACCAAAGGTCTTTGGTGTAGGCTCTACTTTAGCAACAATTTCTTTGGGCTTCTCTTCCATGCTTTCTTCTTGCCTTCTTGCAATCTCCTTTGCTTTTCAATGGTAGTAGGCGGTCATACTTCACTCATTGTCGATCTGCGGCTTCATCCCAAGAATGAAGTGCTTACTGAGAGGAGATTATCACGCCATTCATCAACCCATCCGCTAGTCCTTCCTTCCGGATCGGGCATCGAGCTTCCTCCTTAGCTCTAGAACATGAGCATGATAATCTCTTATCTTCTCCTTCTCTCCTTGGGATAGCTTTGTGATCTCGATCATGAGATCTGCATATTTCTATTGTTCACCAAATTCTTCAAGAAAACTTTCAGTTAATAAATCCCATGAATTTTTCACATTATCACCTAGTGTTTCAAACCACCTAAGTGCTAAACCATCCAAAAAGGTAGGAAAAAATTCAGTCCATTGTTCCCTTCTTATAAGGCCATTACAAATACAAGATCGCTTAAACTCTTGAATGAAAGAAGAAGCATCTTCATTAGATTGAGCTGAAAAAATAGGAATCTTTCCCATTTTCAAAAGTAACCACCGTGAAATACCAACTCACAAGTACAATCAACAAGACTTATGTGTACAAATAATTGGAATCACTATACTAGAAAGTGACTTTACACCTTTCTGATAAAATAGAAATGACCACTGGTAAACTATGGTAAAACTTGACTTATTGCGGTAAAAACTGAATTTACTGTGGTAAACACTATTCACGGTAAAAAGTGAAGTTACTACGGTAAATACTATTCACGATAAATAGTGACTTTACTGCGGTAAATACTATTCCAGCAAAAATGACTTTACCATGGTAACTACTATTCATGGCAAAAATGACTTTACCATGGTAACTACTATGCCACGGTAAAAACAAGGTTACCCTCAATTGATTTTTGACTAAGTGGGAATATCTCTCCGGAAAATCCACCAACGAGGAATGGTCAGCCGAAGCGGAACCAAAATGTCATCACCAATCCGGCACTATGATAATTCTTCACGGGAACTCCTCGTGCTTATGATTATTTACTAATGCACTGACCTTTAGTTTGGTGGATGTAATCTGGAAAGCAAACAACAACATAACACAAGAATACCATCGACTATGATAAGACGGAATGATGACAAATCAGAAATATCAAAGGAAATAATAATATTAACATGAAATTATTACAATCTCACCCATGAGGTACTTCAACAAGACTATGGGAGAAACTTTACAATTACGCCTCTTGATGGCTTCTTGACACACCTTTAAGCGATGGCTTCCTTCGCACACTTCCTACAATATTTCTCACTACTTCTTTCTATGCTAAATGAGGGGGTGGCCTCTCTATTTATAGAACTTCCAGGCTTATCCATCCTATCTCTAAGATAGGATAAGAAATCACTACGACGAATCATATTCCATACCTTAACTCTTATACGTACATGTAAGCTTATCTCTTAAGATAAGATAAACCTTATCATTTACATGGGTTCCACATTTTTAGACTTTTTACAAATAAAATAAACAAAATATTTATGACCTCACTCCTTGTCCTTATTACCAATATAATATTTCTAATTCCTATTCACGTAGACCCTACTTCTCTAATTACCCAAACTTTGACATTTTAACATTACTGGGACCACTTACGACAAATATTTACTTTTACAACATTCCTATTGTACTTTGATTGCTACCATACTCCACATTATTGGCGGAACCGTCATGCTTGGCGCCGTTATCTTCTATCGACAGCTACTACTAATTATACTTAACAACATCATACATTAATGAAATAGAAATTACGGAGGAAAATTTTAGTGTCGACAAGATGCATCGACCCCATTTGGATAGACTGCAGTCCGAGGAGTTCACAGGGGAGAGACAAAGGAGGAGACCGAGGAGGAGAGTGATCCTGAGTGGCATGATACTCAGGATATCATGGAGGCAGAGAGGGCCGAGGAGAGTGCAGAGAGGGTGACTCTGGTTTCGAGGAGCCACTCTCCAGGGCCATGGTGGGGAGGATGAGTCCGCATTGCCGGGGCTATGTCGCTCTAGCCACCGGAGGATCACCTCGGTCGGCGGTGGCATCTATAGCAGTCTTGACCCTAGAGATCCATCCTGGAGGCCTGGTGATCCGAGTAAGTTACCATCCTTCCTTTTAATGTTTTTCTTTAATTTAGGATTGCTTTAGTTACTATCTCTCCTTCTGTTTTATGTTTGTATTTATCTCTTGTTTATTTCTAATTCATCTTTCTTTCCTTTGTTTTGCAGAGACTACCGATGAGTGGCGAGACTTGATTAAGTAGGGTATGCACTGATACCACTGATGATCCCCATGGAGTGGACCCGTGTAGAGTGTTCGTGGATGCTAGGAGCCCTCAGCAGCCCATTGGTAGACATCTTGGACGTCTTCGCCCAATCGGCATGTGGCCAAGATGGTATTAACTCTCCGCACGGAGCTAGCGAGGGTATAGGATAGTCGAGCACACATGAGGAGTCATTCTCATGGCGAGATGGCGGCTGCCCCCTTAGGATCCTGAGCCCTCAGGTGCACTCTGAGTAGGCATAGCCGGAGTCCTAAAGGCGTGGGCATGTGTCTTCGAGTGGTCTCGTAGGGATTGAGAAGCCACTTGGCTCTCGTGAGATTTTGTATGATACATTCTTTGTATATCCCGGGCTCTTTGAGCGTTTTGACCATGCTTAGTGCATGATGGCATTATCTTGAAAATTTTGACCATTTATATATATATATTCTTTTTGGATTATAATTTTTCATTTCTTGCTTTGTTTCCTTTCCAGTTTCCTTATGTAGGTTATGATGTTTATGTTTATATGATTGTTATAATGTATGCAATGGAAAACAAATGATGCAAGTGTTTACTTTCTTTTTGTATTTCACGATCTTTGATATATGATAATGTAGATACAATGTGATTTTGAATGTTAGTTTCTTTAAGCAATTATTGATACTTCATATTTGTTTTGGCAAAGTGGTGAAGGTAAACCAATATGATGAGCGAGATAAACACGCCCCTACTCTCAACTCCACGCAACTAGTAAGATGCGAGGGCTCATCACCGAGAGTTGGGAAGGCGCGAGTTATGAAATGTGCTGAAATGATAGCGATGAAAGATAGAAAAGCTTTGGTGAAACCAAATTGGGAAACTACAATCCTAATCTACCGAGTGACTCCATAGTATTTGGGATGCAAACTTGCTTTGCGGTTTATCTAGACTTAGATCGTAGATGGCCACATAGTAGACAAAATCTAGG
>CM031241.1:652507012-652661436 GCA_018340775.1 Taxus wallichiana var. yunnanensis | reverse complement strand
GAAGATTCAATGATGAAGAGAATATTTAGATCTTTCCACTGGTACCAAGATTGTCAAAAACGGAGCTCTAGACCAAAACATATGGCACTCTGAGTATTTCCTTTATGTTTTCTGCAAAAAAAATAGATGAGGCAAATTTGGCACATTTCCCTCATAAACCGGCCGAGGACGTGGCATCTATTGGGGTTAGCGGAGGTAGAGGTTTTGTTTTTTGATTTGCACCTTTTTCACAAAGGGTAAAAATTCTATTTTTCCTCCGAAGGCCCGCCGGCTCACAACCGGTTTAGGTCTCCGCCACGTGTCGCTTCTGGGTTCCTTCGGAGATGCGGCCACAATTTTGACTTAGAAAATATTTTGGTGAAAAGTTCCAAGTCCCCAAAATCCTCCGCCAGCCCGCCTTAGCACCTTTGCACAAAATGATGCCATGTGTCCCTTTCGGGACTTAGTCAAATTTCTACACTTTTTTCCTTTCGTAAGTTCGAATGGCTGTTTGATGACTTTTTTGCGATTTTAATCAAAAAAGTGCTAAGTTCTCAAATTCTTTCCCCACTCCGCATCCCAAAATTCCTTGGCAAAACTCTCTCCCAAGCTCCGCAGTGTGCCTTGGGCAAATTTTCCTCCATAACTCCACCGAGTCATAACTTGAGAAATACAAGGAGTTAAGAGGAGTTCTTTACCTTTCTGGAAAGGGGAAGAAATTATCTATCTGATGGAGAAATTTCTAGAAATATTTGAGTTCCTGAAACTTGTGAAATTTTTACTGAGGCACAAATAGTTGTAAGATAACCTAAAATAATAGGGAGCTTACTTTGGTTAACAGCTGGCCTCGGCCCATTTACTGGCTTATGTGTAACATCCCAAAATTCTTATAAGTTAAATTAACTATGGTTAAGTCTAAACATGATTAGACAAGATCATTATCATGTGTAAGAATTTATTTGGTTTGTCATATCATGAACCTACAGTCTCATAAGCTGCGGGGCATGACATCGCTGAAACGGGTAACCCCACACCCACCTTAATGATCCTTCCTAACTTAATTAGGCCTTTATCGTAGGTAAAACAGTTCATAAATGATAGAAAATCTTTGGTTATTTGTATTTCGGTCACTTTATTTTAATCATTTTGGTCATCTTTTGTTTTTTTCTACTTTTGTAATGACCATGATGATAACTACATCCGCATTTTATTCGACAATGATATATCAAACTAGCTTTATGAGAATATTCAATTATTATTTATGGACTTGGTGATTTTCATTTGTTTGAATGTTTTATATGGAACATGGGAATTCAAATAATTATTACGATAACATATTTTGGAAATATGTGGACTTATATTATCATGATTAATTTTACCATTAAAGTTAGGTATGAATTAAAATAAAAATTAAAAGAATGCATTATTAATTTTGAAATTATATATTTAAATCCTAAAAGGATTTGACATGTATGTAATAAAAAGTTAAAAATAATAGTAATAATATTATTTTTTAATACTTAAAAATTTGTGAGTTTTGAAAGGGATATGCCTTCACCTAACATCAAGTAGGTGGTGTGCATTAACGCATGAAGCAACATTAGGGAAGCCCAAAATTCTCCATTATACTATAGTTCCTTCATTATATTTTAAATTTATTTCTCCTTTTTTTTATTTTCATTCTTCCGTTATGGGATACTTGCGTGAGTTTTGGAAGAAGGAAGGATTCAACTTTTCTGATTTGGAAGAGTAAGAGGTTGCAGATTTTGGGTTTACTTGAAGCATGAATATCTTCTCCTTCTCTCGATAATACGGAAATATACATTTTGTTTTAATGGTAAACAAATGAAGTTGTGGATAGCTTTTGATTTAATTGCTTGGAAATGAAATTTGAAAAGGAAATTGATGGATTATGTATTCTCTTAAGTTTCCTTTGTATAATTTTAGCTAAACCTAGAAAAAACACATATGGGTGTTCCAAATCAATGTGTTTTTATTTTCTATTAAAATTAGATTCTGAAAACCCAAATCGATTTCTACCGGGTTTTATTAAATCAATCAATAATTTAGTTGTATGAGCAAAGCGATTTTACCGGGTAATGTGAAAAATGTTTTTCTAGGTATTTAATCATTTTTTTGATATATTTTCTTCCGGATTCTAAGAATTGCTAAATAGAAAAAGAAATTAATACACTGGAACAAACCGATTTGGACATGTACAAGTCGATTTTTCCGTAGGTATAATTTTATTATCGGATTTGGAAAAAAGAAGTGTTAATAGTCTCATAAGATGACTTAGTTTTTCTTAAAGGATTTCATTAGGAAGTGTTAGAAAATTATTGTTGTTATTATATGCAAATGGACTTCAAAATTATCATCCCGTGGTATGTGGGTCAATTTGTTTGTGGATCTGTTTGGTTACTCCAAAGAACTTGTTAAAATTATTTAATAGAGGTGTTTTTACATTGTTTAGTTGGGTTGTTTATATATATATATATATATATATATATATATATATATATATATATATATATATATATATATATTTGTGTGTGTGTGTGTGTGTTTTGATTTTTGAAATGAAGTTATTATACTTTTTATAGAGAAGCTCTTTACCTAGAGGGAATATGTCTAATTGGTATTTGGGAATGATGATTTTAGACTAAGCTTTTTTTAAGTTGCTCCTGATCGGGGAAGGTAAGAAAAATAATAGTTAAATTTGTACTATGTGAAGCATGATTTTCTTGTGGTTATAATCTAAACCGGATGTTGAATGATTATGGTTTAATTATGTCTTGATCATTGTGATTAGAGTGAAACATGATTGCTGAAATAGAAATTGGTTGTTCTATTTGTGTACATTTATAGTTCAGTATCTTGATGTAAAACATGTAATAATACATTCTCGTTGTATTACCATGTTTTCTTGATAAAATAACATGTATATCGTTTCATATTTTATTAAATAATTGCATAGGAAAATAGAGACAATATTCATGCCACCATTTTGAACTCGACAACATACCACTAGTCCAGTCTTGCATGACAATTAGTCGTCATGTTCGGATATGTGGAAACTCATGTATTGTGAAGTTTTATTATAGGATGGATCTAAATGAGATACTGGATTTCAATTTTTAGAAGGATGATATTCCGAATTATGATTGAATTTATTGGGATCTTGGACCCATTGTTAATATTCAAACCTTAGTATGTGAGAGTTACCATAACGATTATGTAATTCTCCTTAACGGAATATGTAATTTAAGATTTTAATAAAAATGATTACCCTATATGAAAGCATGTCTCAATATGAGTAAATGATAAATACTAGAAGTGAGAAATCTTACTCATCATAAATTGTTAAATTTATTTATTTGGTATTTGTCAATGTATGAAGCGAGTATAATTGAACAATTATTGTAACATTCAATTGTATTTAATTTCTAAATTTAATAGCTATTTAGTGGAGTAGTTAATAGGAGGAATATATATATATATATATATATATATATATATATATATATATATTTAAATCGGCCTTCCGGTGAACTTGGTATTAATATGTTAAGATTGTAAAGCCTATTGTGTAGAGGATGAAGAGTATCGTTATAAAAAGGTAATTTAAGGTTAAAAACCAAACATCAGGAAAAGAGAAACTAAATGGGAAGATAAATAGATGAAAAGATCCATTAGGCATATTAAGGGATAAGTACATGTGAAATGTTGGAATAGATACATTTCAGCATAACAAATGTACTTATCTCATGATGATCCTAGTTGGCCTTTGGCATTTATCTCGATATAAATTATTGCAAGATAGTTTAAATTGGAAATAAAGTAAATACAAACTATAAGATCTTGATAATCGTGAAAGGGATAGTTGTGAGGTGGCGGAAGACTTAATCTCATAAGACTAGTGTGATGTCTTGAGTTTAGCCATAACCTACACGGTGGAAAACTTTTTCCAAAGTAATGAATTAATGGTTGTGCATTGTGTGACTACCTAGTCCTCCAATTAAATTAAAATTGCAAGTAACCTAATCATGAGAAGTTGAAAATTGAACATGAGGTAGGAAATGGTTGAATACCAAAATACAAATTCAAAAACTAGCTTCATGGTAGACCTAAGGACTTTCACATGGTTCCCATGACCTAAAAAGGTTAAGCCAAAATGCTAGTGAAGCATTGTCACACTCAAAGTAGTGTCGAAGGGAGATCCTGGATACACCCTTCTTAGCCTGCACATGGCTTACATGGATGTTATCAGATAGATAAAAAGAATAAATTTGATTTAAATAATTTGATAAAATAAATTTGTACCATTACGGTTGTGTAATCTATTTTTATGTATGTTTTAAAGAAAAATTCTCATTTTCCAGCTCTTGTAATTTTGAGCGTTACATTTTGGTATGAGAGCCAGAGGCTCAGACACTTGGAAATTAATGGGAAACACATTCTAATAAAAAGTATCCTTTTATAAAAAAGAAACTTTTTCTAGGCCGGCAACAAAAGCTAATAGGGTGAGTGACGGTGGTGTAAATAATGATGACATGTCGATAATACATTGTTAAGTTAGAAGAAATCCTGAACCTTTTGAATGACACCCGAAAATGAGTTGTTGCCATAGAACAACACGGTCAAAGGTGCTGAAGAAGATGAGGATTGTAGAGATGATGAGCAACATGATGATCAACCCGAGCACCGAATGAAAGGGAAAATTAGAAAGCAAGGATGGATACCGAGTTAGCAAGGACATTAAAATAATATCCCCACCTAAGTTTGATGGTACAACTCTTGGTGATGGCGCTCAAAATTGACTATTCGAAATGGAAAAGTATTTTTAGATTAGGGAATTTTCAAAGGAGACAAAATCTGTATGGGGAGCCTACCAATTGTCCCGTGAAGCATCTTCATGGTGGGATAACCAGAAATTAAAACTAGGAATTGATTCTTGTATGCTCACGTGGGATCAATTCAAGGCCTACTTCTATGAAAGATGGCTACCTCAGCTATACTTTGACCAAAATATGGTAGAATTCCAAAATATAACTCAAGGAAAGTACTCAGCTAGAGAATATTGGGAATGTTTCACTGATTGCTGAAATATGTTTCTAATGTATCAAAAGGATGAGAAGTTTAGAGTGAGAAAATTTATAATGGGATTGAATCCTAGCATTGGTGGTGAGGTAGATGTTCATGGACCTACCTCTATGGAAAAACGTTTGAAAAATATATCAAGCAAGAACAAAAGTTGCGAAGTATTTATGCCTCTAAAGAGGAAAATAGAAGGAAAAATAGCAGTTTTCAAACACCAACCACAAGTAAACCAACATGGAAAAAGGGAAACAAAAAGTTCAGGCCTATCAATAAAAGAGGAATAGTGGGTAGAACTATTATGAATAATAAAAATAATGGGCAACAAGGAACAAGTTTCACTGAAAAAGATTGAGAGAAAAGGACCATTAGGTGGATGTTTTAAGTGCGGTAGCGATCATTTCACTAATCTGTCTGCAAAGAGGACAATGGAATAACCAACAAAAGGGATCTACTGTAGTAAATAAAGAGGGAAACAATATAAGATTTATGCTGCAGTCCATAATAAGCAAGCCAAAAAGTAAGCGACTCCCTATTGAAACCTCGTAAGATTTTGGGGAGCATGTATCTGCTTTATTTTATTTCAGGTTCAATAGAATGTTTTGAATCATCTAAAGTAGTTGATAAAATCAAAATAAGAGCTGGCTACATGGAACACACTTGGAATGTACAAGATGGAAATAATGTTGTACATAGATCAAGCAAAGTGTTTGCTTGAGGCACCACTAGAATTACCCGAGTTCACAACAAGATTAAACTTGTATGTGGCACCTCTTGGATCCAATGATGTTGTCATAGGTATAAATTGGTTAATTTAAAATAATGCAACCTTGGATTTCTTAGGAAAATGTGTAACCTCATCGCGATGATTAATAGAAATCATCAAGTGTTCAAGGTGTTAAAAGAGAGTTCACACTAGGCAAATTTCTGCATGCAACTTAAAAAGGAAAAGCGAAAGGGTTGCGATATATATGCCATAAAATATCGATTCTGTGATGTGAAAATGAGCCTTAAATTGAATCATTTCTCATCCTAAGGGAATTTAGAGATGTTTTTCCAAATGAGTTTCCTGCATTTCCACCTAAGCGTGAATTTGACTTCACAATAGAGGTCAAACCAACAATGAAGCAATTTCAAGGTATCGTACGTAATGACAATAAATGAATTAGTTGAGTTGAAAGCTCAATTACATGAGTTATTGTCCTTGGGTTTGATTAGACCAAGTATATCACCGTGGGGTGCACCGATAATCTTTTTCAAAAAGAAGGATGGGACCGTTAGACTTTGTATTGATTACTAAATGCTCAACAAGGTAACATTGAAGAATCGGTACTCGCTTTCCCTAAATGGATGATATTTTTAATCAAATGAGGGGTGAAAAAGTTTTTCCAAGAAAATCTTAGATCCGGTTATCATCAATCGTGAATCAATGATGAAGATATCCATAAAATTGATTTTAGAACAAGGCATGGGCATTACGAGTTTATAGTTTTCCCCTTTGGTGTAACAAATGCACCTGCCGCTTTCATGAACTTGATGAATAACATGTTTATGGAATAGTTAGACCAATTTGTATTTATATTTCTCGATGATATATTAATATACTCTAATAATGAAGAAAAAGGTGATGAACATTTAAGGATTGTCTTCGGGAATTCTCGAGAAAACATAAATTATATGGAAAATTATCTAAGTGTGTTTCTACCAATACGAATTACAATACTTAGGCCACATAATAAATAAAGAGGGAATATCGGTGGACCCTTCAAAGATTAGTGCCATCATGGAATGGCCAACATCGAAGGATGTGCATGAAGTGAGAAGTTCTATGGGTCTAGAAAGCTACTTATCGGAAGTTCGTAAAGGTCATTTCTAATTTAGCGGGGCCTATCACTTCTTTACAAAAAGAAGGGTAAGGAATTCATTTGGGACATCAAGTGTGAAGAATCCTTTAAGAAGTTAAAAGGTAGACTCACAAGTTCTCTCGATGTCAAGATTCCATATCCAAATGGGAACTTCTTGGTGGTAACCGATGCTTCAGGAAGGTTTGGGTGGAGTAGTACTACAAGATGGGCATGTGGTAGCTTTTGAAAGTAGGAAGTTGAGGGTGCATGAAGTAAATTATGCACCACATGGTCTTGAGCTTGCTGTGGATTGCTCATGCCGCAGGTATGGAGGCACTATTTACTGGGAAACCTTTTGAACTTAAAACAAATCATCTTGGGCTCAAGCACATCTTTACACAAACCAAATTTAAATGCAAGGCATCGAAGATGGTGGAGTTCCTAGCAAATTATGATTTTTTTTTTTAATTTACATTAAAGGAAAATAGAATAGGGTGGTCGATGCCTTAAATCGCAGAATGTATATTGCCGCTTATAATTACATTAAGAACCTAGTTCAAATATGAAGTCAAAATGAGTTAGCCAATGACCCCTACTACAATCATGTAAAAATCTCTAGAAAAATATCCTAAGCGACAAAAGGTATGATGGTTTCAAGATAGAAATAGATTGGATTTTGTGTTATAACAACAAAATATATGTACCAAGAGGGTAGAGAACTTAGAAATAAATTTACGAGATAATTTCATGATATTCCCTACTCGGGACACCCAGGAGTAACAAAAATGATGGTAAGCATAAAAATCAATACCTTTGGAAAAAATGAAAATGATGTGATTCTTTATGTCTCACAATGCCCGGAATGTCAACAAGTAAATTTGAACATTCACATCTACCGGACTATTATATCCTCACAACGTGCGTAATATAAGTGGCAAGTTATAAGTATGGATTTTTTCCAAGGTCTACTGTGTCCCAAAATAAACATGATGTTATACTTGTAGTTATAGACAATTTAACGAAAGTGGCACATTTTATAGCAAGTAATTTAAAGGATAATTCACCCCACTGAAAAAGGTTTGTGTAAGAAGTTTTTAATTACATGGAGTTCGAAATAATAATTTCAGACAGGACTCAAGGGTGACTTTTGATTTTAAAGACTTTGTATGCTACCTTAGGGACAAATCGAACATAATTTTTGACTACCATCCCGAAACCGATGGTCAAAATGAAAGAGTAAATCAAGTGTTAGAATATTTACTAAGAATGTATTGCATGGATCAGCAATACAAAAGGGAAGAGTATCTTCCCTTTGTTTAATTTTCCTATAATAACACCTACCATTCTTCCATTCAGATGGCTCCTTTTGAGGCCTTATATGGTCGTAGGTGTAGAACACCAATAAGTTGGGATAATCCTAAACATAGAGTACTAATTGGACTCGAATGCTATCGAAATGGAAAAAAGTTAAATTAATCAAAGAGAGATTGAAAGAGGTCGCGAAATAGACATAACAATTATGCATATTTAAAAATAATTGATACAAATTTTAACGTGGGAGATAAAGTTTTTCTTAGGGTAAAACCTAAAAAGATTTCCATTTCATTTGGGGCAGTCACCAAACTATCTCCTAGGTTTGTAGGACCATTTGAAGTCCTAGAGGTCATCGACCAAGAGCCTCAAGCCAAAGCACTACCTCCCGCTCTATCAAGGATGCACAATGTATTTCATGTATCCTTGCTTAAGAAATATGTACCTAATTTAACACATGTACTTAAATGGGATTCATTTTAGGTTCTCGGATCCATAGATAACCGTGGTAGAGCCTATAAGGATACTAGAAACCCTGAAGTTGACTTGCAAAACCGTGAGGTTTCACAATGTAAGGTCCAATGGGACCAATATTCTGAAGAAAGTGCCACTTGGGAGAATCTGGAAGATATCCAAACTACTTTTCCGCATCTGTTTGACTGATTTTTAAGAATATGTTTTTGTTATAGTGCTAAATTCAGTTTTTTTGTAAAGAGGTAGATAAGAAAATCCATTAGATAAGCTTACAACCAAATATCGGGACTAAGGTACTTTTTGATGAGTAGTTATTCTTGTTGAATATTTTGTAATGAACTGGAAAATATGTTGTTTAAGCAAAGAATGTGTTATGTCTTCAAATTATGTGACTGATTTTCTAGATATATAAGGGATGTTGTGACCTTTATGATTCAGTTGAAATGATATTGATACAAATTTTAAGTTGATTTGAAATATATTAATGCAACAAATGAATGATGGGTTTAGTTTATCTAATTATCTTGAAATCATCAAGATGATGATTATTCTAAGGGTTGGAGTATGTAACATCCCAAATTTCTTGTAAGTTAAATTAACTACGGTTAAGTCTAAATAGGATTAGATGAGATCATCATTGTGTGTAAGAATTTATTTGGTTTGTCATATCATGACCCACAGTTTCTTTGCGGGGCATGACATTGTTGAACGGGTAACCCCGCACCCACCTTGATGATCCTTCCTAACAGGATTAGGCCTTGATCGTAGGTAAAACGGTTCATAAATGATAGCAAATATTTTGGTTATTTGTATTTCGGTCACTTTATTTTAATCAGTTTGGTCATCTTTTGTTTTGTTCAACTTTTGCAATGACCGTGATGATAACTACCTCTGTTTTATTTGACAATGCTATATCAAACCAGCTTTATGAGAATATTCAAATTATTATTTATAGACTTGGTGATTTTCATTTGTTTGAATGTTTTATATGGAACATGGGAATTCGAATAATTATTATGATAATATATTGTTGGCAATATGTGGACTTATATTATCATGATTAATTTTACCATTAAATTTCGGTAACAATTAAAATTAAAATTAAAAAAATGCATTATTAATTTGTGAAATTATATATTTAAATCCTAAAAGGATTTGGCATGTAAATCAAAAGTTAAAAAGAATAGTAATAATATTATTTTTAATACTTAAAAATATGTGAGTTTTGAAAGGGACACGCCTTCACCTGACATCAAGTAGGTGGCATGCATTAACACATGAAGCAACATTGGGAAGCCCAAAAATTCTCCATTATACTATAGTTTCTTCATTATATTTTTCTTTTATTTCTCCTTTGTTTATTTTCATTCTTCCCTTCTGGGATACCTGCGTGAGTTTTGGAAGAAGGAAGGATTCAACTTGTGGGAGCTGGAAGAGTAAGAGGTTGTTGATTCTGGGTTTACTTCAGGCATGAATATCTTCTCCCTTCTCTACGGCATTATTTGTAGATAATGAAGAAATATACATTCTGTTTTAATGGCAAACAAATGAATTTGTGGACAGCTTCTGATTTAATTGCTTGGAAATGAAATTTGAAAAGGAAATTGATGGATTATGTATTCTCTTAAGTTTCCTTTGTATGGTTTTAGCTAAACCTACAAAAAAAACGTAGATGGGTGTTCCAAATCAATTTTTTTTTTTAAATTTTCTATTTAAATTTGATTTCGAAACCTAAATTGATTTCCTCGGGTTTTATTACAACAAACAATAATTTATTTGTATGAGACAAGTGATTTCGGGTAATGTGAGAAATGTTTTTTCCAGGTATTTCATCATTTTTCTTGATATATTTGCTTCCAGATTCTAATAATTGCTAAACAGAAAAGAAATTAATATTGGAACAGACTGATTTGGATATGTACAAGTCGATTTTCCTGTAGGTATAATTTTATTACCGGATTTGGAAAAAAAAGTGTTAATAGTCTATGTAAGATGACTTAGTTTTTCTTAAAGGATTTTGTTACTGGAAGTGTTAGAAACTTATTATTGTTATTATATGCAAATAGAATTCAAAATTATCATCATGTGGTATGTGGGTCAATTTGTTTGTGGATCTGTTCGGTTACCTGAAAGAACATGTTAAAATGATTTAATAGAGGTGTTTTTACACTGTTTAGTTGGGTTGTTCCTATATATATATATATATATATATATATATATATATACAAATGTGTTTTGATTGTTTGAAATGAAGTTATTGTACATTTTATAGAGCTTCTCTTTACCTAGAGGGATTATGTCTAACTGGTATTTGGAAATGATGATTCCATACTATTTTGTTAAGTTGCTCATTGATTGGGAAGGTAAGAAAATAATAGTTAAATTTGTACCATGTGAAGTATGATTTGCTTTTGGTTATAATTTGAATCGGATGTTGAATGATTATGTCTAGATCCTTGTGATTAGAGTGAAACATGATTGCTGAAATAGAAATTGGTTGTTCTATTTGTGTACATTCATAGTTGTATCTTGATGTAAAACATGTAATAATACATTCTCTATTGTATTACCATGTGTTTGTTGATAAAATAACATGTATATCATTTCATATTTTATTAAATAATTACATCAGAAAATGGAGGCAATATTCATGCCAGTTCATTTTGAACTGACAACATACCACTACTCCAGTCTTGCAGGAAAATTAGCCATCACATTCGGATATGTGGAAACTCATGTCTTGTGAAGTTTTATCGTAGCATGGATCTAAATGAGATACTTGGATTTCAATTTGTAGAAGGATGATATTCCATAATTTTGACTGAATTTATTGGGATCTTGGACCCATTGTTAATATTCAAACCTCACTATGTGAGAGTTACCGTAACAGTTATATAATTCACCTTAACGACATATGTAATTTATGATTTTAATAAAGAAATGATTACCTTGTATGAAAGAATGTCTCAATATGAGTAAATGATAAATACTAGAAGTGAGAAATCTTACTTATCATAAATTGTTAAATTTATTTATTTGATATTTGTCAATGTATGAAGCCGATAATTGAACAATTATTGTAACATTCAATTGTCTTTAATTTCTAAATTTAATAGCTATTTAGTGGCATAGTTAATCGGAGGAATAATTAAATATATATATTAATATATATTTAATTCGGCCTTCCGGTGAACTTGGTATTAATATGTTAAGATTGTAAAGCCTATTGTGTAGAGGATGAAGAGTATCGTTATAAAAAGGTAATTTAAGGTTAAAAACCAAACATCAGGAAAAGAGAAACTAAATGGGAATATAAATAGATGAAAATATCCATTAGGCATATCAAGGGATACATACATGCGAAATGCTAGAATAGATACATTTTAGCATTACGAATGTACTTATCTCGTGATGATCCTAGTTGGCCTTTGGCATTTATCTCGATATAAATTCTTGCAAGATAGGTTAAATTGGAAATAAAGTAAATACAAACTATAAGATCTAGATAACTGTGAAAGGCATAGTTGTGAGGTGGCGGAAGACTTAAACTCATAAGAATAGTGTGTTGTCTTAAGTTTAGCCATAATCTGCATGGCGGAAAACTTTTGCCAAAGTAATGCATTGATGGTTGTGCATTGTTTGATCACCTAGTCCTCCAATTAAATTAAAATTTCCAGTAACCTGATCATGGGAAGTTGAACACTAAACATGAGGTAGGAAATGGTCGGATACCAGAATATGAAGTCAGAAAACTAGCTTCATGGTAGACCCAAGGACTTTCACATGGTTCCCATGACCTGAAAAAGGTTAAGCCAAAATGTTAGAATACATTATCACTCGAAGTAGTGGCGAAGGAAGATCATGGAGATATGGTTAAACCCTTTTTAGCCACACATGTCTTACAGATGTTATCCGATAGATCAAAATAACAAATTTGATTTAAAGAATTTGATAAAATAAATCTCTACGATTGCAACTGTGTAATTTGTTTTTATGTATGTTTAAAACAAAATCCTCATTTTCTAGCTCTTGTAATTTTGAGCGTTACATTATGCATTGACTATTCAATTGAATTTGCCCCTTTTTGAGATTGGACATGTGGAGGTAGTGCGCTTGCTTGAAATGCCGATTCAAATTTTTTCGTTGGAGGAGCGTCGAGTTGACACTTTTCCGCCTCGACCATCTCGTGGACTTTTCAACGGTCTTTCTTACTTTTTAGACTTTGGGCTACGTGGTGAGCTTACTGGTCATTTGGTTCTCTCGCTCCCGAGACTAACTCTTGGAGTTGTGTCACACTGACACTTGGCATTCTCCACTTACACTTCTATACTTAGCCAATTTTGAGGCCCGCTTTGTCTTCCTTTTGACTCTGTTTGACTATTTGCTACATGGAAGGTCGACGCGCATTTAAGTCTCTACCTTGGGCTTCTTTTCTATTTTTACGCCAAGCCGACACCGACATCTCGCGCTTAGTTGAAGAATTTTCAATGGTCCCGCACCTTTTTGGGGCTTTGGATGCATGGAAGCCTGGCGCAAGTTTGGGCTTCCCTTTTTGGATTCACCTTTTAAGAAGTGCCATTAGGAAACATGTTTCCTTCCACTACCTCCTCCATACTTAGTCATTTTGGACCTTTTCTTGAAAGGTTTCGATCCCAAGGACTTTGGATCTTCATTTTTTTCCCTCTCTTGCTCCCGGTTCCTCTCGTGGCACTGCCCCTCTTTTCTAACCATGTTACTCAACTATTGAGTCCTTCTGGAACTTGAAAAATGGATTTAAGACATGGAAATGGTTCGACTAGAGTTGTTTCTTTTACACAGGTCCCTTAGAATTTCTCAACTCTATCCACTCCATTGTTTGAGTCCTTCTGTGATGAATTTATAGATCTGAATGAGATTTTTAGTTTCCTTCTTTGTGGGGTTGTGGCCGATCCAATATTTGACCCGGGGTGAAATATGGATAACAATTTGGCGGTTCAGAGGCATATCTGCCTACTATATGAAAGACCAATTTCCTTTTCATATCCATTGGGCATGGACTCGAGAACGATGGTATGATATTGATTCTTCCTCCGATTCACGAGCCGACCGTTTGTACTCTCAATTTTCATGAGAAATATCTATTTGAAGGTTTCGAGAGTAGAACTTTTTTGACCTAGGGCTTCATCTATTTCTCTGAATGGACTGCATAAGAGAAACAAAACAACACCACAACTATATATAAAATTTGAAATCATACATTCTCCAAATAAACACATGCAGAGCATGTAAAGCACTTAGGAAAAAAATCAACCTAAACTACAAAAATGCGATGTGCACAAGCACTTAGAGGAAAGAGATACTAAACTAATATGTATAGGGTGAGAACTTTCCTTTTAGTAGCAGTGCTTAAGATAGATCCCATTCACTAGAATCTACAACTCTTCACCCTCCAATGTAGACAATTGGAAAGCATTACTACTCTTACATTTTGTGACCATGTAGGGCCACTCCAAATGGCATCAAACTTGGAATGCCTTCCTTGTTTTGCTTGATCCGTATGCCATTTCAAAACTAAGCCTATTTCCTAGAAGGCCCTTACTTTTGCTTTCTTGTGAAAGCATCTCTTGATTGAGGCTTGATTCTTTTCTATTGCTTGGAGTACTTGCTCTCCGATTTCTTCCAATTCTATCACCGCATACTGTGCCTCCATCGGTTCAAATTTAGACATCTCTAGCTACTTCACAAGTTTTAATGTTGGAAATTCAAGTGATATAGGCAAAAATGCCTCTTTACCATAGATAAGTTTGAATGGAGAGATTCTGTAGATCTATTGGGTGTTATCCTATCAGCCCATAAGGCTACATTTTGAGCTTTGTGTGTCAGGTCCTCGATTCTCAACAAGATTTCTCTTGATGATCTTTAGTAGGTTCTTGTTTGTGAACTCATCCTAGCCATTACCTTGAGGGTAATACTTCAATGAAGTGCTAAAGTAAGTCCCATTCTTAACAGCCCATCCTGTGATATTGGAACCTATGAATTCCAATGCATTGTCTCGATATAATGGTCACGACACTCCAAATCTGGTCACTATCCCTTCATAGAAATCAAGTATGCTAAACTCATTATCTTCCTTGAGTGCCACTACCTCGATCCACTTGGTGAAATAATCAGTTGCTGTCAAAATCCATTTATGACCTTGGCTTGAATTTGGATTGATGACTCCAATGAAGTCCAATCCCCATTGCATGAAAGTTTGGTCAGCTGAAATTGGGTGCAATGGGAGTGTTGTTAGCCTTTCTTTACCTTGGAAGAATGCACAACTCTTGCACCTTTTGATCCATGCATAGTAGTCACTAAACACTCTGGGCCAATAATAACCTACTTTCATAATTTTGAGTGTTATCACCTTTGGAGAAAAATGGTCTCCAGCTGCTTTGACATGGAATTCTTATAGCACTCTCTTAACCTGATCTCGTCTTAATGCATCTCAGTAGAATGTCATTGATGTCTCTCTTAAACAAGACACCATCAATGAGAACATATAGGATGGTCTCGTAGTCCTGAAATGTCTCCTTTTTTCTTTACTCATCCCATGAGGACGCAGACCTATTTGTAGGAAGTGCACCATGTCTTGGGTCCAACAAAGAGTAGGTACATCATTGCTTTCTTCTTGATTATCCTATGAACAAAAACAACCTCCTTTTCACTATTTGACTCATCTTGTTGTCCTTAGGATAGTTGTTCACACAACCCCTTCCCATGGACCAGATTAGTGACCTTGATCTCAATGTCATATTCCATGACACGAGTGATCCATCCTGCACATTTTTCATTCAGGTCCTTTTGCTGAAAAGGAATTCTTTAACTCCTGCATGAGAGACGAACAATTGGATTTTATTATTTAAAACCATATGCTTGAACTTCTTTAATCCTCTGATTACTGCCAGGACTTGCTTTTTGATGGAGTATCTCACTTCATAGTCTTCTAGACCTTGACTGAAGAAAGCAATTGGTTTTTCTCGCACCTCCCTTGTTTTGCTGAACTAAGATTGCAAAAATTGTGTCACTACCACCAAAGGCATACAATATGAAGTCTTTAGAGAAATCTTGATTCACAAGGATTGGGGATTGTGATATAGGCTCTTTGATGGCCTCAAAATTCACCTTTCCTTCAGGATGTCCATTTGAATTCTAAAATATTCTTCAAGATCAACGTTATTGGCTTAGCAAGGGTAACAAATTTTATCACAAACCCGTGGACAAAATTGATTTTTCCCAAGAATCTTTGAAGAGCTTCCTTGTAGATTGGGAATGACAATTCTCTTATTGCTTCAACTCTCTCCAATTCGATTTCTAGTCCTTCCTTTGATACAATATGGCCTAAAATACTACCCTCATGAGCTAAGAATATGCATTTTTTAGGGTTTAATGACACCCCAAATCTTATACACCTTTGAAACATCTGCCTTAGGTGGGAAAGGTGGTCTGCTGTAATTTTAGAAAACACCGTAATGTCATCCAGATAGATTAGTACTATTTTTTTATCAGCCCTTTAAATGCCATGTCCATTTCCCATTGAAAAGTGGCTCTTGTCATTGGACAATCCAAATGGCATTTTTCTCGTATGCATAGCGCCCATTGGTGGTGAAAGTTGTTTTGAACTCGATCATCTTCTTTCACCATGATTTGGTTGTACAGACTCGAGTAGCCATCTAGAGGGAGAATCTCTCTAACCCGAAACTACTTGCAAGATCTGCTTCATTGAAGGGAGTGGGTAGTGATCTTTGAGGGAGACTTTGTTCAAGTCTCGAAAATCTACACACAACCTAATATCTTTATTTTTCTTCCGACTCGAGACCAGATTTGTAACCCATCTTGAGTTTTAATTGGAAATATGATACTTGCCTCTATCGCCTTGTTTAGTTCCTTCTTCATTAGAGGCTCAATGTGGGGATGAGCATCTGAATCTAGTTTGATTATGTGTTGTGCTAGATTTGGATCAAACCTCTTAGGTATTCATAGCTCCAAGAAAACACATCTAGAAATTCTTGGTAAAGTTATATGAATTCATACCTTTCTTACTCAAAGTGACCACTTTGCCAATTTGAAGTGTTTTATCTTCTCCAACCGGGATTGAATCTGAATCTTCTCCTTTGATATGCATGTTAGCCTTCTCTTTTCTAAACTGATTATTAGGGTCAAGATACACTTTAATGTCACTAAGCCTTTGGGAAGCTTGTTTGTATGCAAATGTACTATTTGATTCATGTATTGTTGTTCTAATCTACTTTAGTTTCTATTTGAGAATTCAACTTCTTCTTTTGCAAAAAGTTAATGATCTGCTGATCATTCTCAAACACACTGCCATCATGTGTTGTTATCTAGATCGCTTAGCCTGCACAACTATATGGATATTTGGTTGTTGTTTGTCTCGCGTTTGATGTTGTCAACCGCATTAAACGTTGCTCCAACCACGTAAGCCTATCAACAACTTCATTCTCCTTCCGGTATGGACACAATTTTGAAGGCCTCAAAATCTTCCATGATATCACATAACCTACTATTGTATTTCTTGAGTAGGTCCTTCTTGACAGAATTAAGTCCTATGACTTGATTGGTAACTAGTTCACTATCACCAAACATTTGCAAGTTCTTGATTACTAGCTTCCTTTCCCAATGAAGACCTTAGAATAAAGCCTCATATGCAATAGTGTTTTTTAGCAGAAAATTGAAATCAAGGCTGAATAATATTTCATACCTTTTGGGGACACAATCATAGCTCCTCCTCTAGCTCCTTATCTACTCCTTGAGCCATCATATAACTATTGCCATACCTCATTTTCATCCTTATATTCGGCTTGATTAGGTCGGGGAAGGGGATGATTCTCTTCATGTAGGCAGAAACACCTAGCTCATTCTTCCATCTCCTTATAGGGGTCAAAAGCATGACTTTGTTGGCCCACTCATTGAGATTCAAGTCTAGGATACATCCCATCTTGGTATCTTCTTCATAAGTTCTCGGTGAAGTCTTCTTGATCAAAAGTGAGTAGTTGGCATTGATTGGGCTTGGCACATAAGATTTGATATGATAATCAACAATGGGTTCAAATGTGATTGTGGCTTTTGTCCCATACCTTGTTCTAAATAGCATATGTGAGAAATCAATGACAGATAGCCTCCAATTTTGGTAATGAAGTCTCTGGACAAACAAAAGGCAATTTGTGGTGGAAAATCTATGATGGATAAATTTAAAATAGTGACATTGGATAGGCGGGTAGAGTGAGGCTCGGATCGTTGATGATTACAATAGTTATCATTATTATCCCATATAATTGTACTACCCCTCTAGAGATGACCTCATATTGGAGACCGAGTTGATCAGTTATTTGTTTGGGCATCACATAACTACTAGCCCCATAATCAATCATACAATTGTGTACTATTTTGTCTCAAATAATCAATGAGACATAGATTGGAGGAGGTCTCAAGTTATTACCTTGTTGTTCTTCATGGTTCCTCCTAGGTTGAAATACAATTGTAAGCACTTTCTCTTGTTGATTAGGGGTGTGATTTGAGCTTGACCAATTTCGTATAGTAGTCTATAATATATCCTCTCGCCATTTAATGGCCAAAGTGACTCCCATAGTGAAATGCTCACACTTTTCCTCTTCATTTGCTCAATGATGTTGAATGAGTTATCCTTTTGTTGCCCCTTCCCAGGCACATTTTTCTCTTGCACATGGGCTATTACAACCTATGCCCTGAGTAGTTCTAGAAGGTGGCTTGGATTGAGTTTACACATTGGGAGTTGTATTTTGAAAGCCAATACCTTGCTGAGCGACAGAGGGTTGAGGATCACCTAAGCTTGGTGAATGTCCTTCTCCAATATTTTTCCTTGTAGACCATGTATTGGCAGTTATACTTTGAGAAGGGAACTGATTCATCCCACAGAAGTCTTCAGCTTGCCAATTGACAAGCATAGTCTCACTTGGAGGTCCCTCATGTTGAGATCCCTGCCACTGATCTCTTTCTTAGCTAGGTTCCTGTGATGCCATACTGGTTTGCACCATCAACTCTGATTTAGTGCACCATTAAAGCACATTGATTGGTTATGTGGCTGATTGCATGGAAAACACCAATTATACTCTTGTGCCATGTTATTCTCTCGATGGAACTAATGCCCTTGACATTGAAGCCGTGTTTGGATCATATGATCTCGAAAGGTCTAGCAGCAGCTTGGGGTTGTCCTTGGTTCGCTCGATTTACAATCGAGATGGTGGCCTATTTTATCTCTACTCGGGGTCTAGTGTGATACTAAGCCTCGAGGACTCGATACTGCCTAGAACTCGAGCTTGCTATCTTTTTATGGTTACTAGCTCATCCCCGGGGGTTCTGAAGTTGTTTCATGACTTCTTGGAGTTCCTTTGAGGTGTTAGATGATGAGGTGGAGGATTCGGCTGATATTTGACTCTTGGGGGTGGGTATAGGAGCTAATGTAGGCATTTGGCTAGCATCCTGGACTTCCTAACTTAGGGTATAGAGGCATGGATGGCCTAGAGTTATTTTTCCAGCTCGAATCAAATGGTTCCCAGCACTTATGGAAAGGTTATATGATGCGGAGTAAGGTTGTGCCCCCATGGACTCGAATCAACAAAGAAATATCAGAATTTAAATCCCTAAGAAATTATAAGAAGGCACCTTTGTTAGTGGGCATTCTTGCTATTGTAATCCTTTCCTAGGTCCACTTTGAAATCTAAGGTCAAGTCCAGTCAGCTAATCATTCGGGGCTCTCTTGATTGTTGTTAGTTGCTCCAACAAAGATAAGTTATCACCTTTCTCTCCAAATTGGTTGTGGAGAGTTGTGCACAGTTGGTTCCAATTTTGGATAGAGCCTACCTCAAGGCTTCTGAACCATTGTGAAGCTTTCCCTTTGAGTGAAGAGGTGAGAAACTTGATTGCAATTTCCATCTCATGGATTTCATGGATTGTATAGACATTTGTAATATCTTGGACATGATCACTAGGAGAAGTCTAGTTTTCCTAGTGAAATATGGGATTCTTTTTAATGCTGCTATCATAATCGGATTTTGTGCATTTAGAGCGAGTGGGTCTTTGCCGGTGAAGTTGACATAAGGATTTGGTGAGCCATCTTGATTGTCCTAAGTACCCCCTACTGATTGAGAGAACAACATACCAGGAGGAGGTGGAGATAGAGACCTCTCGGGGATAAGTCTAGACAGATAAATAATCCCTCTTCTTTGGTTCTTGACCGTCTTTGTATTATTCTCATGAACTTGCTTGGACTCACTGCTGAAATTAGTGGATTTGTTTCTTTTGGAGTCATAAGATGTACAATTTTAGAACTTAAAAGTTAGAATCACAAAATTTACATCAATCTTATTGTAATAAGATGGATACTTCTCTAACCCATCGGGCATGCCAAAATTGTTAGTGCGTAATCACAACAACAACAAATGAGTTCTATAGGTCTTCTTTTCTAAGGCAGGGTCATTGGTGTGATGATTGCATAACATTGAAATTCCCCAAGGTGTGAGACCTTGCAAAATCGGTAAAGCTCTCTAGATTAAAAGTGGTTACTATTTTTCTCATTTCGAGGAGTTCATATGTGAGAACTTGCAGAGGATCTCTCTCTATACCTAATGTAATCTTGCCAAGGGGACAAGGGTAAAAGGATTACAGGAAATCAAACTAAGCTATAAGGTGATGCACCAAAGGAATGATGAACATTTGTTTTTCAATAGACACAAACCAACTAGACGCATACAATAACCAAACAAAGATAACCAAAACTATAATGAAAGATCAAATGAAGAAAAAGAGATAGGAAGGGATCTAAAGTCAATCACAGATGTGTTTTATTACTCGCAGATTGATACAATGCATTACAAAGTGGCCAAAAGGTAGAATCGTATTACAGTCTACTGGAAGGTCTGAAACTCCATGAGTTCCTTTTCCAGAAGAAAGGGGAGCCCGCAAAACAAATAATGTCCAACCCTTTACAATGAATCTTGCCCCTGTATTTATATATTCAATCAGAGAGAAGAAAGAGAGAGAGAAATAGGAAAGCGTGTTGAAACTCAACCACTACCATTAATGCCTCTGATAAAATTTGTCCCCAAATCCATCTTGACTAACTCAACCACCTTGGTTTGGTGCCTCAAGGGAGGAGAAATAGCGGAGCAGATCGAATCGATCGGTAGTTGAGGTAGATGGATCCTGCATTGATGGATTTTGAAGATGTTTCCTCCATTTTTAACCTACCAGGGTATGATAAAAATGATTCTTTATCCTTCCATGGTGTATAAGACGTAGAGACGCTTGCAATGATGTTAGATTTGCAATATTTCAAGCCCTGAGTCGAAAGATATGCCCCTTCGAAGTTTGTATCAAGTCTGTATAAATGGGTAGGAAAACAGTTTGAAAAATGGGTTCCCCTTTTGATATGGGACAAATGGTAGCCAGATTAGAGAAAAAATTGGGCTTACGTGTCCACAATTTATCTTTTTTCCTTTTTGAGAAAAAAAACGCAAAACTCAAAAAACCCTTGCGGCCCTGAAGCTTTGCCTAGACACGTGGCACTCTTTAGTTGGCTGGGAGATGTGCTTCCATCTTTACCTTTGTGCATTTTGGAAAAAGGAAAATTTTCACCTTTTCCTCCAACTCCCGCTTTGGCTTTGACTCGGGTCTAAATGTTGACTTTTTTTTCTTGGGCAGAGTTCATGCCCATTTTTGACTTTTATGCTTTTGGGATGATAAAGGGAAAAAAACTAGCTTTTCCCCGTTGGCGCACTTTCATTGACTCGAGCCCAAATGCTGAATTTTTCCCTTGGGTGGAGTTACGGCCCATTTTGTGTTATTTGGCTAAGTCTTTTACTTGGTGGGGTATATCTCTTGATCTTTGACATATGGCAGCACTGATGCTCATTTGGGAATCTTCTCTCTCTCCAATCCTTAGATCAATGCCATTTAAACACTTGGTGGCCTCGGCCTGACTATGCGTTGAATATTCAACTGACTCTGCCCCTTTCTAATATTGGACACGTGGAGGCACCGCACTTGCTTGAAATCCCAATTCAAATTTTTCCTTTGGAGGAGCGTCGAGTTGACACTTGTTTCGCCCTTTGGTCTATGGACTTTTTAATGACCCTTCTTACTTTTCACACTTTGGGCTACGTGGCGAGCTCACGCTCATTTGGGTCTCCGCTCTAGGACTAACTCTTGGAGATGCACCACACTGACACTTGGCATTCTCCGTTTACACTTCTATACTTATCCAATTTTGAGGCCCACTCTGCTTACCTTTTGACACTATTTGAATATTTTCTATGTGGAGGGTCATGCGCATTTGAGTCTCCACCTTGGGCTTATTTTCCAATTTTGTGTGGAGCTGACACCTAACATCTTCGCTTACTTGAATAATTTTAAATGGTCTTACAACGTTTTGGGGATCTAGACATGTGGAAGCTTGGTGCATGTTTTGAGGCTCTAGGCTTCCCTTTTTGGATTGTCCTTTGAAGAAGTGTCGTTAGGACACGTGTTTCATTCCACTGCCTCCTCCATACTTAATCATTTTGGACCTTTTCCTGAATGATTTTTAGCCCGAGGACTTTAGATCTTCGTTGTTTTTTCCTCTCTTGCTCTCATTTCCTCTTTAGCACTACCCCTCTTTTCTAACCTTGTTACTCCTTTTTAGTCCTTTTGCAACTTGAAAAATGGATTTAAGATATGGAAACAATTGACAGAGTTGTTTCTTTCACACACGGGGTTCCTTAGCCTTTCACGGCCTTGGCCGCTCCATTTTTGAGTCCTTCTACGACTAATTTATAGATCTGAATGACATTTTTCAGGTTCCTTCTTCACGGGATCGTGGCCAATCTGATATTTGACCCATGGGAAAAATTTGGATATGATAATATAGACTCGCTTTCGAGGTTCAATGTATTCTGCGTGAACCTCACATCCATCCCGCAACATCTATCTCCATAATTCCATCACTCTTACAACTTTGCATTGTCTCGTCAACTCCCTTTCTCGCACTTCATTATACTTGAGCCATCTCTCCTCTCTCTCCATTTCCATTGCAAGGTCTTCCATCTCTTTCCACACTATCTTCCGCACCCCATTCCTAGAGGGAAGTTAGCCAGCCATAGGAAATGACTCCATACTGAGAGTGATGATCATGATCTTAATGGTTGTATGGTATAACATGCAAGAACGATCCTCTTGGCTCCCTCAAGAACTCAAACTCAATAATCTCTAGGAAAGAATACATAGAAACAACATATTCCAATGTATAACTAGCCAACACTCCACTCCACCAATGATCAATGATACGAGTTAGGTTAGATCAACATCATGTAGCCTCTGATACTCTTCTTGGGTCCAAAAATGACGTCTATAATAAAAATTCTCCTTGATGCATATGTTGATAAACATTCATACAACTCTACTAGGGAAAAAACAAAAGAAGGTCTCATAAAGCTCATGATATAGGTGCTCTTCTACCCATTTATGTGCATCAAACTCACATCCATTACTGAATTGCTATGCAAACTCATCCTTTGTTTTTTAAATCCAAATCTCAACGGTGTCCAAGGTCAAACGTTTTACCATCACACACCATTTTCAAAATAGCTTAAAAATAGGTTTCGGCAATAGAACCAAGATGTAGTTAGTTTTTCCCTACTCCTTTTAAGTCTCAAGCATGTCATCCTATCACCCAACACAAGTTGGACACTAACTGAGGCGCGCAAAGGTGTCGAGTCCTCTTTTATGTGAGCCTTGTGATAATTCTTCACCATTAATGGAGGAACATTTTTAGGAACATAAATACATGCATCTAATCTAATAAAGAGGTAGAGGAACTAGCTCTAAGCATAAATGCACCATGATATACATATAAACATTGCAACAAAATAAGAGAAACAAATCGAACTATAAATAACATGAAAAAACACTAGGGTTGGGTCCATAAACATAGATATTCAGAACAGAGCACCATATATTGATTATAATCATTTATATTATCCATATTACATCAAAAAGGGTCATATCAGACCGAATACATCAAGGAATGACAATCTAACCTACAAAACTACTCTACACAAAGAGCCCTAGTTATGTTCTTCCATGAAAACTCTAGTTTGGGACCAGATCACATTCATACATGCATCCCTATACTCATACCTATCTACCCTTCTTCTTTCTCTATCATCCAACATCCTCTTCTTGATCCAAAAGCCTCCTTATATAGAAAACGGGGCTCTCCTTCACCGCCATAACCTTATCCATGATCAGGCCGCATGTCGATGGAAACATGCCCCTCCATACTCGAGTGCTTATGTCAGCTTGCAAAATCCTCCACTAACTATAATGATCCTCCTCTAGAATAATCCCTTCCTAGAATATTCTTTCCTTGAGTTCCAAGACTCTAGGCTAACACCTTATCCACTCATCAAGCCTACTCTGAGCGTTCACATGTTTTTCCTATGATACTATATTTGATAAAATTACTAATTCAACGAACTCTATCTTGCTTGAGTGCCTTTTGCCTTACTTGCGTGGCGCACCCACGCCTTCCTCTTCCTCGGGACTTATTCAATTTTCAAGGTCTAATGAGGGTCCAATAAAATCAATCCAAAAAGGCCTCGAGAGAGGCCAAGTCACCTCAAAGAACTTACATTAATAACCACAAAGTGAAAACTTCAAAAAAAAGAGAGCATAAACATAAAATAGCAACTGCAAACATGGTGGCAGGGGGCAGAGTAAGAGGTAGACTATCGGGCTTATAACCCCAACCCGAACTAGAGGGGTGAGCCTCATCAAAAATAAGCTCCAACCCACCCTAGCTAGTTTCCTAATTTGGATTTTCAGAAGGATCTTCATCATGCCAAGTAAGGAGAAATGGATAAATCTAGCCAAGGTAATTTGGCTTGAGACAATCCAAGCCAAACAAGATCACCAAATAGAGAAAACTCAGGTGAAGGTAGACTTGAACGAGGGTACCTCCTCCGAGGAATCTTCAGATGGCGGTGAGGACCCCCCATCCTTGAATAAGAGGTGGCGAACGATGACATTGAGGTGGTGAGAGGAAACAAAGAGGTGCATTTAGGGGCACCTTATTGATGACATAGGGAGCCGAACCCTAATGGTTAAGGAGGCATTGGATATACTCCACCTCTAACTGCACTTTTTTAAATTGGTTTTGAATATGGAGCATATCAGTAGAAATCATAGCCACTTTATTTGTAATAAGAGAAATCATAATCAAGAGGAACATTATTAAATATGGCATTATTTCTGTATTTTCATAAATGGAACAAAATGTTAGTTATAAAGATATGCCAATTTTTTTTGTAAACTACAAGTAACATGGTTCAATCCCCAAGCGAACCACTTTCTAGGTGAAAAATTAGGAATAAATATTTAGGAATAAAGTTAATTAATTATTAGATAGAAGCAAAATATGTATGAAGAAGGTGGAATTTCAAAGATAGAGTCTCCCAAGAAAGCTAGGAATGATATTTCTTGCAAAACAAATTCCCAAAAAATTTAATCCCCTTTTTGAAAAATCTAAGATCTTTAGCCTAAGGATCCAATGCCAGGGGGAATCTTGAAAATAAAAGAGAGAGGACCACCAAAGAGATAAGGAATTGAGAGAGATGCTAAATCTAAAGCCATTTCCAACCCAAAGAAGGTGAGGCTTGAGAAATTCCCAAGCCTTCCAAATACTCTACAGAATAAAAGTACCCTTAATCTTAACTAGAACAAGGTAGAGAAGGAGAGATTGAAATATAAGACCCTTCCAAGTGAGCCTTCCCAGAGGGATACCTGGAAAATACCATCCCAAAGGATAAGTTTACATACTTCATTCCCTTCTAGGCTACGAAATATCCATTTAACACAAATATCCTACCCCTGGTGTTTGACATCAATTAAGCCCAGACCACCAACTTCTTTAGGCATACAACACACTTCTTAAGAAACCCTATGGAACACCTTATGCCCTTTAGTGTTGTCCCATTATAAATCATGAAGAAGCTTCTCAAGTTTTGCATAAATAGCATTCAGAGGAGCCCATCATGAAAAGTAATACACATGTGTGGAAGTCAGAACCTTAGAGCATATTTGAAATTTCCCTACTAGAGAAAGTGATTTGGTGATCCAAAAATAAATTTCACATTCAACATGTTGGACCACCTAAAACCAAAGATGAGCTGAACTAGCCTAAAAAGTGAAAGGGATGCAAAGAAATTTAAACTACACACCAGGTTGGATCTAAATTTACATACCACAAAACTCAAATGAATGGGAGATTGAGATTGTCGATAGAAGTGAGTTTTCTCCCATTAAATAGTAGAACCCAAAGAAAGACAAAAAGTATCCAGATAATCAAGAGCATGATGAAAAAATTTCTCATCCTCCAAGAGTGTGAGAAAACAATCATCAGTAAAATACCATTAATAAGCTTCTAAGTAGAAGAAGGTAAATAAATACCTTTCACTAATCCTTGAGAAGCACTATGGACAAGAAGATAACTAAATCCTCCAACATCCAACACATAAAGGGAAGGGGATAGGAGGTAAACTTTCCTAATAGATCTGAACAAAACAAACCTAGAAGACTAGGCACAATTGATAGTAAATACAGGAACCAACATTTTGAAAGAGAATTTGCAAAGACCTAACAAAGCGAGGACCAATTCCTAAAGCTTGGAGCATAGTTAAAATGAAATACCATTCAATTTTTTCATATGATTTAGAAAAATAAATCTTGATAAATAAATCTTGTTGAGAGGAAAGATGAGCCCATTCAATACCTTCCCAGATGTCTATAATATTACCAAGAATATACCTATGTTTAAAGAATCCAATTTTCTCACTTCTGATTATCAAAGGCAAAAGATTAGAAATCCTATTAGCCAGATCCTTAGTAATGATCTTGTAAGACATGTTAATAAAAGTAATGGGTCTCTAATTAGAAATTATCTCAGGATATCCTATTTTGGGGATGAATTTGATATTTCTTGATTGATCAGGTCACCCAAAGATTGAGTCTCCAGAGCTACCAAGTAGACATTGTGGAGATCAGGACCAAGAGTTTCCCACAGAGCTTGATAAAATTTAACAGGAAATCCATCAACCCCGGAGCTTTATCTGAAGCCATTTGAAAGGTAAATTTTTAAAGAACAGAAATAGATAAATTCCTATCACAGCCACCCATTGGGTTTGTGAAAATTTTCAAGGAACCACTTGGAGACATTTTAAAAGAGACGTGTCCTGAGATGGAGTGGAAAGTTGAGTAGTAAAAACCCCATGATAAAGATGCACAAAAGATTAGAGAATCTCAAGCAAGTTTGTAAACCTAGCATTTCCCGAGAGATTGCCTTGATCTTGTCTAAAGAATGTTTGGAGCACAACATGGCAAAGAATTCCTTAGAAGCTCAATCCCCAATTTTAAGCTAATGCAAGAGAGTATGAAGCTACACCCCATGGGCCTGGTAGGCTTTGTGGACTTTAAGAGTGTTTCACCAACATGAAGCCTGGGTTTATAGAGCATAATTGAAAGGTGATGCATTAAGCTCTTATGAGATTATGGAGAACTCACGATATGAATCCTCATGGGAATTTTGCCTAAAGATGGAGGCCTACTTACCATATATAGAGATAAAGGTGGTGGTGCACTTGATAGCATCATTCGACCAAGTGATCCATCTAGAGCCATTAGAAGGCCGATTAACCAAATTCTATACTCATTGTATGTGTGACACAGTCTGAGAATGCTTAAGGTGAGCGGTGTTAAGATAAAATTAAGAATTAACATGGTGATTTTTTGTAGGTTTAGACCATGTAACATTGAAAAAGATGGGAGAATGGTCTGATAGCAAATCAAAGGTGTCAAACAACAACAAGACAACACAAAACATGGGAAAGATAGAAAAACCCTTACTGGTCATGAGGGAGTGAACTAGCTACTAAAAATTTGATCTTGTCCTTATCTAAAATTAAACCAAGTGAACAAGGAATAAGAGGATTTGTGCCAAAAGGGAATATTGGGATCAAAATGTCCAAGCTTGTGCCTAAAATAAAACCAATCCTCCCTCTCTCCCACACAAGCACATAGTAAGATGCCCAATCTTATCCTCTAGGATTTCAACCATATAAAATTCACCGCAAATGATTCATAGAGCCTCCAAGGAGTTGGAAAACCAAAAATAAAAAATATCCTACTTTCCCACATCATTAGAAATATAGATATTGGCTAACCTAAAAAATATGGCCATCTAAATCAAAAAGAGACCACACCACTTGAGTACGTGGGGTATAAGCCCTAGAAAATCACATGCTAAACAATGTCAAGAGAAATCAAGGTCATGAATCCACCACCACCAGGCTCATAATTAGAGGTCTGAAAAATGGCATGGGGCCAAATAATACGAGATACAAAGTATAACAAAAATCTATCTAGCTTGACTACTTGTAGACATAAAGTTTTCATCTGACAAAAATGAAGACAATTGTCCCTGACCAGATAACACAGGGTTGGTTCAGTAAGCCCACGTATATTAAAAGAATACACAATCATTGAGATTATTCTAAGAACATATTACCCTCATCATCCATATTGGAAAGGTTAGAAAATTGATTATAAGAAGAAGATACCCGAGAAAGAACCAGGAAAAGATATCCTAAATTCCAAGGACAACATTTGTCTTGTATATACTCACCTTCCTCTAAGGGGATGGGCTATGAGAGCATGTAAGTTGAGTATTACACATTTGAGATGAGTTGTCACAAAAAGACTCAGGAAGGGCCAAGGGAGCAATGGGAGGAAGCCGAGGAAGTTTAATAGGGGTAAAAACATACGCAACCAATGGTGTGTGGGAAGGTGAAGGCTTCAGTTTCACTGGGCTCATATTATTTAATAGGGGTCATGGACATAGAAGAACCATTAGTAATAACTAGACGATAAGTGGGAGTTGAGGGTTTTGAAGATCCTCGCGAAGTACCCTTTTTGTTAGTGATGGTTGTCCAAACATTAGAAGCATGGGTGACTTTAGATTTTTTTAGAGGTTTATCAGTGGGTGCAGGATGAGAGTCGGCCATAAGAGGACACTCACAAATCATGTGCTCAGATGACTGATAATGGCAACAAGTATTAGGTAAGTTGATATAAAGCACCCTTCGAGAGAAATGGGTGTCCCCAATCTGAATATCAATGGTTTATTTTAATTCCTTTAACAAATTGATCTCACGCACACATGGCGTTGAGGACGAGCATGAAAAAATTTGGTTTCTCATTGTAGATGAGCCTCCCCAAGGGTTTTACTAAGTCCCCAATTAAACCCCAAAGTGGTATGGGGAGTCCTAGAAATTCAATCCAAACAAGAAATTTGAGCTTGGATTTCTCAGAAACCTGAAAGTCCCATGCCCAGTGCAAAAAAGTAACTAAGGAGTTATGGATAAACCAAGGACCATGGTTAAAAATGGCCTTACAATGTTCTTGGATTGGAGAAACGGAATAAAAAAACCCTTTGTGAGGTTTTGAAATCCATAGAGTTTAACCCCATGACTCTTTCAGTGGTTATGAACCCATTTCTTCAAAAGGATCTTAGGGGGGACTCAATGAACAAAATACCCAACCAGGGTATAATTTTCAAACCATTTGCATGCATGATTAAAAGTCGGTAAATAGAGAACAACATTAGATAAAGGAGTATCAGACTCATTACCTCATCAAAAACCTTCAGGTAAAACTTCCTTGATTTCTTTGGTGCCATTGTTGTTAGTCACTCTGTCGACGAGCCATTCATCAGTAGATTAGGGATTCAAATTAGAGGCCATTAAAATGGGGCATGCCACCACCCTAAAGGTGGAGTAAAATACCCACATAACAAAATTAATGAGTAAAAATCCTACTGAAAACCTGAAGGGATAATAGTATGATAATGGTATGGGTGATGTCATGCATGAACAAATAGCTAAGACCTAAACCCTAGAAAAACTCTCTAAGATTTCTATCTCTGATTATTTCAACATAATTGTTACTCAAGATTGAATAAAAATATGAAATCTTGTAAAAGGATAAACTTATTATAGATATGGATAATCTATTACCCAAGAGTAAAGAGTTTATATTTGAAAAGTAAAAGAATTGGAATACACGAAGATCTATAATTGGTACACGTGGATGAATCATGGATATTTAAATTCAAGAGACTTAAAATAAAGTATAATAAGACAACACTCTTAAAATGCATGAGATCCTGAAATCGAGGCATGTGGTTCAATCATGTGTAACTCAAAGGGATCAATGTAAAAATCCAAAAGAGATAAGAAATGAAGTCTAAGAATGCGAGAATACATGACTCAAAAACATTATTCAAAATTTATGAAATGCTGAATTAGTTTAAAGAGAGTACAGATTCACCAAGTGGGAAAATAACCCAGGAATAAGAGAGCATGAGTTAAGGATAGATGAATGAATGAGAATAAAAAACATTGAGCCATTTATGGTGCTTAAATTTTTTAGGAATAAAACTTAGCTTAATTCATCACTAGTTTATATTTGAATAAATGTAATAAGTTAAAGTATTTAATTTAATTAATTTAAACTTATCTCAATAGGTATTAGTTATCCTTAGTTGTTAGTTAACTAAATGATAGTGTTCTCATCCCTATGTTTGTGGGATCATGTTCTATCTTGCATATTTTGTTCCCGGATGATTTACATGAGGGGCAATAGGCATAGTTAGGGGCAATATGTTATTTTTGCATATTTTCTCAGATTAGATTATTTGTTTCCATATATTGTGGATGAGATAGAAGCTATCCAATATCTATAAATATTGTAGCTCTCTCATTTATTTTTTAATGCTTGATTTTGATATTAATAAAATACACAAGAACCATCTTGTTTATGTGCAAAGCTTTTGTGTCAAATATTGTTTTCAAGTATTCATTGTTAAGATTTGGTATCAAAGCAACATTCTGATCCAGAGAGGAGTGTAGGAAGTTTTAGGGAATTTTAGGGAGATCTGGAGAAATTATAGAGCTAGGAGGAGCCATAGATGCCCCCAACCATTTCACAGCCCCTACCCAAATCCACACCTCGGTTCATGGTTTATTTTCAGTTGAAGAACACCTGGAGTGTAATCACAGGCCCTTCCAGACTTGGATGTAACTCTGTTGCAAAAGGTGACATTGTTTCATTCTCTGGTTTTTTAAAAAAATTACTGTACCTGTAATTTTTAAAATTGGAAGTATTTTAAAATATATATATACATTTTTTTGTAGTGTGGGGACCAAATATTTTCAAGCTCCACACATAAATTCTACTTCCTCTTCTCTGTGCTCTTTCTTTTCATATATATGGCAAGAAAATTCTATGTCCGTGTGAGAAGATCATTGTCCAAAGTGAATTCCCGAAAGCCTGCAATCAACCTGGAGATTACATTCACAATTCTAGAACATTCAAGAGAAGAAGAAGATGTGCTGCATAGAAAAATAAAACAAATCCAACACTAGAGGAAGAAATAAATTCAACGTTGCATGCAAAATATTCAGTGTCCAAAACTGTGTGCCAGTAATATACCTGTGTGAAGCCAAAGGAAGGAGGAAATCAATACTAAAAAAGGTGGCCAAGGGTTATTATAACGCTTAGGTAAAGTGGTTGAACTACAGTTGTGTCCTAAAATGCACTATGCATGTACGAAAGCCTTTATCTGCATTTTTTTCTATTAAAAAAATCACTTCTAAAAAGTTTTCCATTTTTGGTCGTAATGAAAAAAATTAGGAGATTTTTTTCCATTTTTAGAAAGGGGCCTGGAAAAATTTTAAAATTGCAATTTGAAAAAGGCATAACTTTCAACTTGTACCTCGGATTGAGGTGACGTTTTTTTTTTTTTTTTTAAAGTGTGTGTTTTTGAGATCTACGCCTTGGTCTAGTTTTTAATAATATTTATTTTATAAAAATTGCAAAAATTATATTTTTGTATTTGAAAAGAGGCCAAAGAGTCCAAAATTTTATTTTTGAAAATCAGCCACAAAGCCAAATTTGTAACATGGCCAATAGTGCCAAAAATTCATTGTACACAAACCAAAAGAAGCCCAAAATAAATAAAATAATATTTTTTTAGGGATGTGTGCATGTTTTAAGGGGAAAGTGTTCAGCTTTTTTTCTTCTATTGTTTATCACTTTTCACAATGGCTGCAATTACAGCACCAAAATTATTTTTCTAGATTCTCAACTTTTACATTCTGATAATTATCCAGCATGAAAAAATAAATTCACGCACAACTTGATTTTGAAAATCTATGGTCTCGTTGTTTCTAGTACATTAACAAGATTTGCAACAGATGTTACACAACAAGCTACATTTGATCATGCAAATCAAAAAGAAAAGTTAATAATATTCTTTAGTATTTCAGATGAGGTACAACCTCATATTCGTGAGACCACAATAGAAAAATAATCTTGGGATAATTTGAAAACAATATATGAGTCCAAAAATAAGAACACAATACTTCATCTCAGTCAACTATTAAACTTGAAAATGCAACCAACTGAGAAAGTTGAAATGTTTTTTAGGAGAGTAGAAACTTTGCATGCATCACTTCAAGCTTTGGAAGAAGAAGTAACTGACACATCACTCATGCCTATTATATTGAGAGCTCTTCCTCCTTATAGGATTTTTGTGACCACGTTCAACATAACTGGTCAAACAACAACTTTTGAAGAGTTAGTGAATATGCTAAAATAAGAGGAATCTATTCACTCAACTACCGAAATGTAAGAGCAGGCACTTGCTTCTAATCAAAAATGAAAAAAATACGCTAAGTCTAGTAAACAACCTAAAAAGGTAATGCTCAACAAAGCCAAAAGGACAAACAAAAATGTCTTATTTGTGGTCGAAAACAACATGAGTTAAATAATTGTTGGTACAACACATTCCGACAAGGATCATCAGTGGTAAAAATATTAATTACCAACAAACAAAATCTGCCCAAGAATAGAGGTAAAAGGACGAAATAATCAAAAGTGGAAGAAGAAACCAACTCAACAAGGAAATGTAACAAAAAAGCAAGATCAAATTGATGATGATGACTTCCTATATTATGCATAGTCAAATAAAGTATCCAATTCTACAACTCAAATTTGGTGTGTTGACTTGGGTGCAACTTGACACATGACAGGAAAGAAAGATTGGTTCTTCACAATGAGTAAAACACCCACCAAAAATCATGTCTCTTTGGGTGACGATACATCATACAGTGTTGAAGGCATTGGTTCCATTTCACTAACACTTAGGCATCATAAGTGTAAAATTAATGATGTTCTTTATGTCCCTGGTTTAACAAAAAATCTATTATCCGTGATTCAATTATTAGATCACAATCTCAAAATTAACTTTGATTGTAAAGGCGGTAAAAATATGTGCCTAATTCGAGATAAGTCACAAAGCTCCAAAATTGTTGCAAAATCTTTGAATATGGGAAGAATATTTCAGTTGGATTTTATTCAACAAAATGATCAAGCACTTGTAGCGAAGGATACATCATCAGCTCAACTATGGCATCGAAGACTTGGACATGTGAGTTTTGGCTATCTTGACATACTTTGTCGATATGACATATTTAGGGGTTTACCACCTCTAAAAAAGGGTACAGATAAATGTCGGCATTGTTTGGCATGAAAACAAAATAGAGCACCATTCAAACATAGTACATTTTGGGCTAATTCGGAACTTGACTTGGTGCATACCGATCTATGTGGACCAATGAGACCTAGCCACTCTAGGTTTCAATATTTCATGCTCTTTGTTGATGATTTTTCAAGAAAAATGTCAATATTGTCCTTTACAAAACACAATCTTTAGAAACTTTCAAGAAGCACAAATCCCTTGTTGAAACAAATTCTGGTAGGAAAATAAAAACACTCTGCTCAGATTGAGGGGGAGAATACACCAGCAATGAGTTCAATAATTTTTTGAAAACACATGGCATTCATCGTCAAATGGCTCCTCCTCACACACCGTAACAAAATGGTGTTTTTAAAAGGTGAAATCATACTATCATGGATATGGTGCAATGTATGATTGATGATGCAAGTTTATCAAAAACATTTTGGGCCGAAGTAGCTAAAATGATAGTCTATTTACTAAATAGAGTTCCCACTACTGACTCTTGATGGAATAACACATCGGGAAGCATGGTGAGCATAATCCATCTATTTCAAACCTTAGAGTTTTTGGATGTAAAGTGATTATGCACATTCCTAAGAAACAAATAACTAAGCTTGATATGAAATCAGAAAAACTTATCTTCTTAGGATACAGTGATGAAGCACTTGGATACAAACTTATGGATCCAAAAACAAGGAGGGTATACACTAGTCGGGATGTTGAGGTCTTTGAGAAGAAATAAGCAAATGCTCCTTCCACATGGTATACAAGTATGATTAGAGATGCAAAATTGGATAGTGTCCCCGACACATCTACCACTAGAATGAGGACTCATAGTATGGCTAGAAATGAGGTCAATTTGGCCTTAATGGGTAAAGTTTTTGAAACTATTGAGCCATCCATAGTTTCGAAGCCCTACAGTCTAAACCTTGGAAATATGCTATGGATGCAAAATATAAGTCACTTATGAAAAATAATGCATGGCAACTTACAGATCTTCCACCAGGGAAAAATATGATTGGATGCAGATGGATATTCAAAATGAAGTACAAAGTAGACGAAAAATTGATAAACACAAGGATAGACTAGTTGCTAAGGGATATGCTCAAAAAGAAGGCATTGATTATGAGGAAATTTTTTCTCCCACAACTAAGATAAAAACTTTCAGGTTAATATTTTCTCTAGCTGCATAATTTGGTTGTAAAATACACAAAATGGATGTGAAAAGTGCCTTTCTTAATGGTGATTTATAGGAAGAAGTTTACATGACTCAACCAGAAGGTTTTTTCATACCAGGTAAAGAGGAAAAGGTATGTAAACTCATAAAATCACTATATGGTCTAAAGCAGTCTCCCAGGGCATGGTACATAAAAATTGATGAGCATCTCATTCAACATGGATTCAACATGAGTCCATACAATCCTAATATCTATCTCAAAAAGGAAGGAGGGAGATAATGATCATTGTAGTATATGTCGATGATCTATTCATCACTAGAGGATCAGTGAGGATGATTGAGTCAACAAAGAAAGATCTAACATGATCATTTGACATGACCAATCTTGAAGCTTCTACATTATTGTCTTGGACTTGAAGTTTGGAAAAGAGAAAATAATATCTTTGTGTCAAAATTGAAATATGCCAAGACAATGCTCGAGAAATTCAATATGATGGATTGTAAGCCATTTTCCACACCTATGGAGACAAGACTTCAACTATCTCGAACAGATCCATCACCACAAGTAAATGCAACTATATATCGGCAGTTGATCAGCAGTCTCATCTACTTGACTTACACTAGGCCGGATATCAGCTATGCAGTCAACTATCTTTCACGGTTCATGCAAGAACCAAGGGTTTTGTTATCCAAAATAAGCTCATGTTGATTTTTGGTTAACTGCACCCATTTTTCCTCCTTTAGTGCTTCAATCATATTTTTATATATTTTAAGCACTTAAGGTTTCTTGAAAAGCATCTTCATCAGATGGTAAATTTCTTCCCCTTTCCAGAAATGTAAAGAAGTCCTTCTAACTCCTCGTATTTTTCAAATTGCGGGCCGACGGGCCTAAGAAGGATTTTTAGCCAAATGCGGGCCGACGAGCCTGGGGAAGACTTTTCGCCAAAAGGGAAGATTACGGAGCAATGGGAGATACTTTGGCACTTTGAAATTTTACGCAAAAGGCAAAAGTTACAATTGTCGGCAGTGGGCCCGACGAGGTTTCCTTACCAAGTGGAAAATGTAAATGCACAATTTTGGGGCTACGGAGGAAATTTTGTCCAAGTGGAAATTCGAAGCCGAGTGGGGTCTTTTTGCCAAAAGTGAATTTTCAGGAGCATGGGCTTGCACAGAGATTTTACACTTTTACATTTTTTGCGCAAATTACATAAGTTGCAAGTGTAGTCCCCTTGAAGCCTAAGGAAGGTTTTTTCAACAAATACAAATATGTGAAGTGTCGGGCTTGCTTGCTTTAGCAGAGACTTTTACACTTTTGCAATTTTTTCGCAAAAGATGCAATTTCAATTTTGAGCCCATGGAGCTTATGGGCAAAAGTGAATTTTGGGCCTGTGGGGTTGTGGGAGGTATTTTGGCATTTTGCATTTTCCACAAAAGAAGCAAGTTGAATTTTGGGCCCCTGAGATCCATTTTGTAAAACTTGTTTTTTGCGCCATTTTTGTATGGATTCGATTCAAATATTCAAATGGGCATAACTTTCGATCCAGTGCTCGAAATTCGACAAATTTGATACTGTTGGAAAGATCTCGACCTCCTCTATGCCATGGAAGCATAAAATATTATTTTCAATAGGATTTGATGGGTGAGGATCTGAAAAACATCTTTCATGCCATTAATATGAGATTGATTACTTTACCAGATCAGATTTTGATTTGATCTGCCATTCTTCCTTCTCCAACACGCCAAAAAGACATGGAGAATTGATTGTTAGCATAGGTTATTATTTATCCTTTTATTTATTTATTAGGATAATTCTTACACTTGTGTTATCCCTACACTTGTTGGTTTATCTTGCTTAAGTGTACTAGTTGTGTGGAGTTAGCTTTCTAGTTGTGTTGAGTTAGCTTCTCGGTTATGTGGAGTTATCTTATAAGTCTTGAAGTTAACTTAACTACCGTATGTCGATTAGTGGGATTTAATCACAACTGATTTAGGTAGTAGTTGCACTTCCCTCCTCATATATGTACATATTTCCTATTGAATAATTCAACTCATTGTATTGTAATGTATTGAGCATCATGGATTATGAAGGATTTCCATATATGGTATTTGAGCTCTTTTGTTTTGAAAATATAATGTGGTGTACTATTATCATCTAAGATCATGACTTGGAACAATTTTCTTTTGTTCCTTTCATGGTATGAGAGCTATAGATGATGTAGACATCCATCTGTAAGTTTTTCTTTGCAAGCAAGAGTTTATTATTTTCATGTATTTGTAATATTTATGATTTTTCTACAACATGCATTTTTATGCAAAACAGAGTGTGACATTGGATTTGGAAGGTACCAAAACCATATAATTGACTATTAACTAAACCATGTTTGGAGAAAGTCAAATTTGATCATTTTAAAGTGTTTTTTTGCACATTTCTCCAAAAATCCATACTGTTATGTTCAGAAATATTTTTTGACACAACTATTATATCAGCTTTTTCGGGTTTTCGAGAAAATTAATGGGTTTCTCTCTATTTTTGATGTCATAAAAAGAGATATTTGTAGTCAAAGTTTGTATTAATAATTGTACTTTTTGGGTGCATTCTTTTATCCATTGGATATAAGCATGTACCTTTAAGATTCATTCTTTTACCCGTTGGATATTGCGGTTTTAGATGCAGTATTTTATCCACTAGACGTAGATCTATACGCTGCGGCTGCATTCTTTTATCAATTGGATATAAGGTGTACCTTCCAGATGCGAGTCTTTTACCCTCTAGATATTTGAGTTTTAGATGCAGTCTTTTATCCACTAGACGCAGTCTGTACCCTCACTGGATGCATTATTTTATCCATTGGATATAAGCATGCACCTTTTGGATATATTCTTTTACCCTCACGGATATTTATATTTTGGATGTAGTCTTTTATCCTTTGGGCCAGATTTGTACCCTCTAGGTGCATTTTTATCCATTGGATATAAGCTTCGCACTTTCCAGATGCATTATTTTACCCTCTGGATATTGTGGTTTTGGATGCAGTCTTTTATCCACTGGACGCAGTCTGTACCCTCTGGGTGCATTCTTTTATCCATTGGATATAAGCATGTACCTTTCGGATGCATTCTTTTACCCTCACGGATATTGTGGTTTTGGATGCGATCTTTTATCCACTAGACACAGATATGTACCCTTTAGGTGCATTCTTTTATCCATTAGATATAAGCATGTACATTCATATATTTATTTATTTGGGATTTGGTCATATTTTTTGCGGTGTGTAGTTTTATGCAAGCAGAGGCTTCCTTTGGATTCAAAAGTTGGGAAAATCGTAAGATCGATTGTAAACTTGGCCATTTTTGTATGCGAGTCATTTTTGGTTTCTTTATTGGTGTAGAAAAGCACATAGGTTTGCCTCGATATTTGTGCCGGAGACAGGAAAGAAACTATGAAAATATTTTTTTGGGTTAGTTATATTTCTTGAGATCTATATTGGGTTTTATTCTGGTGAGGCAGAGCTTTTTCGGGTTGTGTGTAAAAGAATTTCAGTTCTTTACTTTTTTGGCAAGGGTCCATAGATGCTATGTACGTTTTTAAGTATTTCGGAAAAATTCACATGATCGCTATTGCGGGAGGGGAAGGAGTTTTTTTGACATAATCTATTGAAAATTTTGTATCTTTTGCTCGGTAACTTGGTTTTAAGTGCTTTTTTATTGCAAAATTGCTTGCTTTTTCATGCTCTTTCCATTGGACATATTTATTTTGATACTTGCACTATAGTTATAAAGTGTCTAATATGGAGAAGTGTTGTAATCAATTGTGGACGCAATTTCAGCTAAGCCTGACATCCTAAACTTTTGGGAGTTACATTCTTCTCTATCATGGATTCTAAGAATGATATGCTTTTCTCTGAAGTATGTGGACTTCAAGAGAATATTGTAAAATTTGTGGAAGAAAATGGATCACTCAAGAAGTGAAATTCTCTTCTACAATCACTCATTCATGATAAGGATACAATAATCCACTCCCTACAACAACAACTTGCTAACCTACAACATCACCATGATATTGTGGATAGCCATATCCATGCTCCTAGTCCACTTGCAACTATTGCTCCTATACCCATTGACATTGATCTATTAGTCTTTGAGCATGTTCCTACTCTTGATGCTTCTAAACCTGTGAGGATTTTTACTGCATGCTCTTCCACATATGTGCCTATTACAGTACAACATGTTGTGTATCATATTTCTGCTCAACTGCATGGCATTTTTGAGAAGCGTACCACTACCTTCAGTTCTCGCATGCTCCATTTTATGGGTTTCATTGGCGGAGGTATTGGCAGACACTCACAGGGTATTATTTCCCCTCTTCCACATGTTAAGTGGAATTCTCACCATGACATTGGTTTTCATGCAGATACTTCATTGGGATCACACATTGACAGAGCTCCTTTGTTTTTTTCTCGACTCTTTTTGAAGATCATGAGAAACACATGAGTTTTGCATCTTCACTCAAGCTTGAGAAACTTGAGATTTCATCTGTAAGACATGATCAACATGACACACATTATGATGTTATTTTTCATGCAACCATTGTGCATTTTGCACCAAGTCATATGTAGGCATCTTCTTCATCCATCCGTGTTGATTTGGGGTGGATATCGATCACTCGTCTCAGCAACATAGGCATTCATTGAGAGGACTCTACATGCATGGCTCCTCCACCATTTAGAATCTTTCTCTACTTTATATACTTTCTACATTGTGATGCTTCTTGTTTTGAGCATTTCTATTTAGCAGGAGTGTAGTGTATCTCTCTTGTTTCTTGAGAGATTATGTATCTATATTTTGACACTTTTGACATGTTGACATTATCTCTTGGGGAATCTATTCAGTGCAATCCGGTGTTAGTTTTTCGGTGTTCGAGTAGTGTTTTTGACAACTCATATAGATTTGTAGCGTCCCTCCACCCATTTAACAAGTATGGCAAGGTGTGGTGTTGATCCTGTTTCTTTGGGTTACTGTTTTCTTGCCTTGTAACCTTAGATTTTCTTGGATCATGAGACTCTTGATTTTGAGTCCTTGCCTTCTTACTTTGGTTATTGTTCTTGAATTTTGGCACACCTATTTGTAGCGATTGATCAAATTATGTTTGGTTTTTTTACACTTTAGACATCATTCCATTGTGAGTCTCCTTGCATGGAGATATTGGTGAAGCCAAAGTGTCGAGATGTTTTTGAGTTCTATGATCGATTAGTGGATTTAGACCACAGTGCGCACCAAACTTCTTCAGCATTGTATAATTTTTGGAGCCAAGCTTCTTGGGATATCTTGCGGTGGGATTTTTTCTCTCTACTTTGTTATTACTAGTTTTGGGTACCTTACGGTGTCTAATTTTCCCAATTAGTGTAGGTTATTACTTATCCTTTTATTTATTTATTAGGATAATTCTTACACTTGTGTTATCCCTACACTTGTTAGGTTAGCTTACTTAGGTGTACTAGTTGTGTTGAGTTAGCTTCTCGGTTATGTGGAGTTAACGTACTAGTCTTTGGAGTTAACTTAACTACCAATATTAGTTACTTGGACTTCTTCACTATTGATTTAGGTGGTAGTTGCACTTCCCTCCTCCTATGTGTACATCTTTCTTATTGAGTAATTAAATTCATTGTATTATAATGTATTGAGCATTATGGATTATGATGGATTTCCATATATGGTACTTTATCTCTTCTCGTTTAACAATTCTAATGTGGTTTGCTATTATGATCACGAGATCACGGCATGGAACAATCTTCTTATTTTTCCTCTTATGGTATCAAAGCTATAGAGTATGTAGACATCCATCTCGTAACTTTTTCATTGGATAGTGGCACACCTATTTGTAGATTGATCAAATTATGTTTGGTGTTTTTTTACAATTTTGACATCACTCCATTGACAAGTATCCTTACATGGAGCTATTCTAGTCAAACCGAGTGTCGAGATGGTTTTGAATTCTATGATCGAGAAGTGGATTTAGACCATAGTGCACACAAAAATTCTTGACATTATACGAGTTTTGGAGCCGAGATTCTTGGGATATCTTGCAACGGGATTTTCTCTCTACTTTGTTATGACTAGTTTTGGGAACCTTGTGGTGTCCATTCTTCCTATTTTTTGTACGTGGGTACCTCTTCGACCTCATTATTGGGACCCACCTTATTTTCCACCCATCTAAGCTATTCTTATGGGAAGGTTTTAGTGTAGGTTATTTTTTATCCTTTTATTTATTTATTAGGATAATTCTTACACTTGTGTAAACTAGCACTACACTTGTTAGGTTAACTTTCTTAGGTGTACTAGTTGTGTGGAGTTAGCTTCCTAGTCTTTTAGAGTTAACCTAACTACTGTATTAGTTAGTGGGACTTCTTCACAACTGATATAGGTATTAGTTGTACTTCCCTCCTCCTATATGCACATATTTCTTATTGAGTACTTAAAGTCATTGTATTGTAATGTATTGAGCATTATGGATTATGATGGATTTCCATATATGGTATTTTGGCTCTTGTTTCACAAATCTAATGTGGTGTGCTATTATCATCTCGATAATGGCTTGGAACAATCTTCTTATTATTCATTTCACCGAATTGATTTGATGGGTGAGGATCTAGAAAATGTCTTTCATGCCATTAATATGAGATCTGATTGCTTCGAGAACTACACTGGATTTGATCTACCTTTCTTCCTTCTCCAACATGCCAAACAGACATAGAGAACCAGACTTGATAGATTGTAGGTGGATTTATAGGGCATTGATGGTTGGTGGTTGAGTTTCCAAATCATATTTCCCTCCTCTTCTTCTCCTCTCTTCACTTCATCTATAAATGTAAGATCTTGGATCTTTGTAAACGATTGGACATTTTGGCTTTGCCCCTCCCTTCTTCTCTAGTTTGTAGAAGAATTTGTGGAGTTCAAACCTTCCATTAAAACTATAATGTAATCCTATGCCTCTTGGCCATTGTAATGTTTTGTATCAATCTTTGGAGCAATAAAATAAGCTTTTGGATGATTTCAACCCTTTCTTATATTCATTACATCTTATTGATCTTTCATTACAACCCTAGTTATCTGTGTATTGGTGATTGTATTACATTTTTGGGTCTGTGTTTATTGGTAAAGTAGGTGTTCAACATTCCTTTAGTGCATCACCTCTGTTAGTTTAGATTTAATTTCTTGCATCTTCTTAACCCTGTCTCCTTGGAGAGTTAGAGTAGGTTTTAGGATAAATCCTCTACAAATTGTATGTGTGCACCTGAACAAAGGAATAGGAACCAACCTTCATCTGGAGAGATTTCCCAATTGCAAATTCCCACACTTTGGGAAAAGCTCCATGTTATGCAATCACACTAAGAGTCTCACCCATCGAGTTGCATACATTTAGGGGTGCTAACGGGTTTCACCGGAAAGAAGAAAAGTAGATACTAAGGTACATCGAGGAACTATAGACTATGGCCTAGAATACAAGAAGAATAATAACTTCTTCTTGATAGGATATTCAGATTCAGATCATGTAAGAAACATAGATGATAGGAAATCCACTTCAAGATTTGTATTTCTTTTGGGATCTATACTGATATCATGGGGGAGTAAGAAGCAGACTTGTGTTTCAAGATCCTCCATAGAATCAAAATATCATGCAGTAGGTGGAGCTGTCTATGAAGCAATATGGCTCGACGTATACTTGAAGGATTTGGAATGCCACAAAAAGATCCAACTATCTTATATGTTGATAACGAAGGAGTAGTAAAACTTGTTCGGAATCTAGTTTTCATGAGCATACCAAAAACATTGAGGTGTAGGTACATTTCATTCACAAACATGTTTAGAACAATGACATCTAGCTCCAATACTTCCCAACAGATATGCAACGTGCATATGTCTTCACAAAGTCACTTGTTCGAGGTAAATTTGAGGGTTTTAGAGAATTTCTCTCCTATTCACTTGAGACCATATAGAATTAAGGGGGAATGTTAGGAATAAAACTTATCTTAATTCATCATTAGTTTATATTTGAATAAATGTAATAAGTAAAAGTATTTAATTTAATTACTTTAAACTTATGTCAATAGGTATTAGTTATCCTTAGTTGTTAGTTAACTAAGTGATAGTGTTCTCATCCCTATGTTTGTGGGATCATGTTCTATCTTGCATATTTTATTCCCGAGATGATTTCCATGAGGGGCAATAGGGTCAGTTAGGGGCAATATGCTATTTCTGCATATTTTCTCAGATTAGATGATTTTTTCCATATATTTTGGATGAGATAGAAGCTATCCAATATCTATAAATATTGCAGCTCTCTCATTTTTTTGTAATGCTTGATTTTGATATTAATAAAATACACAAGCACTATCTTGTTTCTATGCAAATCTTCTGTGTCAAATATTATTTTCAAGTATTCATTGTCAAGAAAATTTAAATAAATTACATGATTCCATTAAATCCTACTTCAAACAAATTTGTAGGGATTGATAAATTAGGACTTCACCATTAAAGAGTAGTATCAGTTAGATATAATGTAATTAAATAATATTCAATTGTTTTCTCTAAGTTTTAAGTTTACACAATATTTATTGAACTTGATTTTTCACCATTTGTAAGAGAAATTATACATGTGACAATCTCATAAGAGGTTCAACTTAAAAATTTATTCAAAACAACCACATGAAATCTCCATATAAATAAAATTCAATATAGAAGTCTATTGTTACTATTAAATTAAAGTTAAAAAATCCCAATATTCCCACCAATTATTAAGACCATTTCCCAATTATAATAGAATATACTTTGAGATAATGAATCTAGAGGAGAAGTATCCATATAGGTATGAATCAAGTGATGAAGTTGTACAATATGTAGATGATTTGGAATTAATGAGGGACTTAGGGATTCACAAAGTTACTGAAAAACATGAAGTTTTCATATGTAAATATTTGTTTTCACATGTGTTATCTCATTGCACAGTAAAATATGGAGCCCTAATATTTAATGTAAAAGAACTATCCCTAGTAAATGAGGGGGCATTTAATGACCTTTATCACTTACCCAAGGCATAGCTAATATAGTTTATGATGATAACTCTGTTATACGATTAATGGAGGAGATAGATGTATAGATGATGGTTTGGTTGAATTTACAAATTGCCATGTTAACTTGAAGCAAAAAAATCACTTAAGGATTGTATTCCACCACTTTAAGAAAGTGATCAGAGTTTCTATGACACTACTCAAGAGTATTTGATGAGAAAAAAATATTGTGGACTGACACCCCTATTAGTAATGATTATACGAGATGGAATAAAAACCATATTAGGGATATTTGATTGCCTCAAATTTATAAGAGAAATGGAATATGGCCCGCTCAGAGCCAAATAAAATTTTCTAAATGGATTCTTATTTAGTTGATGTTACATGTTCTCAATCAGAGTTCAAGTATATAGTACTTTCCCTTTGTAGCCTCAAAATCAAATCATTCATTTAGTCTATGGTTGTCTTTACCACCAAAAGTATGGTTAGTTCATTCACAATAACTTTTAGCACACAATATATAGGAGAGATATGCCAAGAATTTCATCAATGATGAAAGGATTAATTGTGGAGAGATGTGGTTACTAATATTTTAAAGACTGCACAATAATCAGAGTGGATGTTTGTTACACTCTTCCCAATGTACTACTCAAATACATGCCAAAAAAATAGTTTTCCATTGAGGTGGAAAGTGAAATTATTTATGGAATAGTGGGATATTAAAGACCAAAAAATAGAGATTATGGTTTGACATCCCATTTTGGTGATGTAGATTTTAAAAATTTGAAATCAATAGTCAACGCATAAGGTGTAGGGAAGAATCTTTAATTTAAGGATCAAGCACCGTTTAGGCATTGATATCTTAAAGGGGAAATAAGAAAGCATTTTATTTTACTGAAGCAAAAATTAGGATAAAGGTTTATCTAGAACATGAATATATTTTAGATGACCAAATCTACATGAACCCCTAAATAGAAACTCAAGTGTATGAGAGGAAAGTGAAATTTTATATTATCCAGGTTGAGAATGAAGAAATATTTTAAGAGGGATAAAAAGGAGTATGAAGAATATCATGAAAAAAATGATTTTCAAGGATTTGAAAAAATGAAAGTGGGTCCCAACTACTAGGATCGATAAGGTACCTAACTACAAACATGAAAAACAAGAAGGAAGGACTCAACTAGAATCCCCCAAGTACACTTGTAACTAAAGGTAACAAGGAGAAGCCAAGGGATTGGTGAAGATGAAAACAACCTAATTAGGTGTGGGAATGAGCTCCAAGTGAACAAATCCATCTTAGAATAACTACTGAATGAAGTGCATATGAATCTCTATCTTCTTGGTACATTGGTGCTCAATCAGGCTACACAAAATCTCAATTAAAATTTTGTTATCACACCAGATCAAAGTGGGAGCCTAGTATATAAATCTTGGCTCACCAAGTAACTGTTGAATCCATAGAGCCTCCTATCCAACCTTAATAGTACCTTTGTATTTTTCCTTAGTTGATGAAAATGCAACTGCATTCTATTTGTTATATGCCCATGTAACAATACCAAATCTAAGGTGAAATAAAAATCCAAAATTAGATTGGAAGGTATCAACACGTCCACCCCAATACATATTTTTGAATCCCTCAATATTATAAGATCCTTATGGTGTGTACTGAATGTCAAATTTCAATGTGTCCTAAATATAGTGTAAAATATACTTGGCTTATTTCCTGTGGCTCCCATGGGGCTCATGGGAGAAAGGAGAGACCAAGTTGAAGAAAAAATTGATATCATGGCATGTATGTGTTAAGTATAAAATATTTCTAACCAACTTCCTGTATAAGGTAGGATCACAAAAATTGATTGGTATTCAACAGTTACATCAATACATGACTGATAGGGTGTGGGAGAAGGCTTATAACAAGCCATGCCAAAATGATGAAGAATATTTGTGGAATACTTTTTTATCTAATATAAATACCTTTAGGAGTATAATGAACCAAAAGGAACAATAATGAGTTGAAATCCAAAAGGAAAGATAGATCACCTAGTATTTTTCCATGAAAGGCTAAAGAAGGTTTCTGGAGTAACATCCATGCTAATGTGTCTATGATGTTGAACCATGTTTTCATTTAAACATATAAAAATATATTCAAGTGAATCAGTATCACAGATATAAAATTGAGATAAATGAGCTGCTAAAATATACAAAATTAAAATAAATAGGAATGAATACATGTGATTGTGCTAAATATTATGATGATGTCACGTGTGGTCAAAATCTAGAACTAAATGTACTAAATTTGAATAGTTGGGTGCATTGAAATGAGATAATATGGAAAATAAACACATGTCTCATAATGAAACAAAGTAGCATATCTTGAGTGCATGTTGAATAAAACAATATGGAGTTTCTTCCATATATGAGAGCAAGAGAATGTCTTCACATTGTGTATGGAGAATTTTATGATGGATTTAAAGACAACTCTAAGTTATTAAAATATTGCCAAACCTTAATAGAATACATGATAATTTCAAAGACATTCATGTTTGTAGAAAAACCATTGATGATATGTGTCTTTAGGTTGTCAATATGTTACATATTTTAAGAAAATGGGATAAATTCCACTTATATTTTCCCTATTGTCTAGCCCTAAGCCTCCCTATGATAACAACTATCTGATATCCATGTGACCCAGCTATATGGTGACTAGGGGAGCCAAATATAGGGTGATGTTTGGATGAACATAGGATGGCTATGATACCTACCTATAGAGTGACTATCGAACCTATTATAGGGAGAACACGGATCCAACTATAAGGAAACTATGGAATTTGACTATAGAGGATTTATGTAAATTGGATCTATGAGGGAAACTATGGAATCACACTATAAGGTGAATTTGGAGTTCAACTATAGGGGAACTATGGTATCCAAATATAAGTTAAATTTATTTTTTTACAATTAAACGTATAAAAAATAGGTTTTAGTTAATTAATATAGATTAATATTGTATTATAATTATTATAATTCCAAATAAGGGTAAGGTCTTCTCTTTATTTTTTAGTTTTTCACTTTAACTTGTATAGTATTCTATTTTATAATTACTGAATAATTGTTGTAGTCATTTTTAATTATATTTACTTACTAGTAAAGTTTTAGGTATAGTTAAATAGTTAAAATAGATTAAAAACACTTATTCAAATGAATTTATATGAGCTCACTCAATGATTAATAAGTTTAGTTGGCTATTTGGTTACTATTGCATTTATTCAAATCCTATCTAAATGTGTTGTGGGTGACTAATTTCATGTGATGTTTGGATCATAAAAATGTTTCATTATCACACTAGATAAAAGATTTCAATAAAACTAATATTAGTAAAATTTATTGAAGGGTGATACCATTCGTGAACTCATCTAGACACTTCATAACATTGTGTATTTAGTAAACTCATATATTTCCATCCTTGAATGCAAAGACCATATTTAAATGAAAATTTACTTTTGGTTGTTTTTACTTATGGTTATTTTGGAAAAATATTTTTTCACAAGAAAAATATGGTGCTCTAGCAACACTGTGTGGGAAAAATTCCCTCCTCTATTGTGAGGGGAAGTTCCCTTAATTGAAAGAAAAAAACAAACAAGAAGGAATGTCTTCTATCTAAATACTAACTTGTAGAGGTGAGATTTTACTCCTATGGAAAGGAATATAAAATAATAAGAAAGAAGAAAGGAACAAAGAAATTAAATAGAGAGAGAGATAAGGAGAGGAAAAATTTCATGTCAAATAAGTAAACTCAACGCTTATTCTAGTCTGTAAGGAGATGATTTAACATAAAAAATAATTCTCATTACAATCTTACATGCATACAATAATAAATAAAGAAAAAAATATGACATAAGAACATATGTTACCACAAAATATACCATGATAAAAAACTTCAACAAATCTCTTTGTATTTCTTTATTATAATAAATATAAATATTCATACACTCTTTTCTTATCAAGTAAGATCTTGTACAAATATTTAGAAGTATTGTTAAATTGTGTGAGTATAGGTGTTGTCATTGATTTAAAATCCCATTAATGAAAAAGAGGATTATGGAGGTATGTTAGAAATTTCTCAGTATCATGGTTACATGGACATTCAATTTGTTTCATAATTGCATGAGATGATTCAGTGATATTGGCTTGGCCTAACAAGCCTAATCAGGTGACCTAGCTAGCCTAGGTGAAGGTGCATGTTGGTTTGAGCTGAATGGTGACTTGAGGAGTATGGTAGAGGAATGGAGAGAATGAGGGGAGTGTGTGAAGACACTTATATGAGTTTTAGAGTGGAGGTATAGGTTGAATACCCAATTACAGTGCTCATCTAAAGCTAGTCTAAGTTCTTGGAGGCCAAATGAAGCATGAGAATGAGGTATAGAGCCATGTGAGCTCATGGAGGCATGAAAAGGTGTGAGAAAATTTCTCAAAAGTGTGTTAGGGTCTTTTGGATAGGTTTCATGATGAGGTATGAGGTTCTTCTTGTCATACCCCATTAAGTCTATCTTGGATGTATAGATACTTTTTCCGGCTATAGGTGAAATTGTGTTGGTTATCATGCTTGACTTGATTAAATTACAATATAAATAGTATTTTTATTGTTTAAATCATGTTTATTTCATTATTTAGAAGGTTTATAATGATGACTTGATTTTATTTGGTAAGATTTCTTCTTGATCGATCTTATACTTATGTACTTAATTTTGCTTCTACAACTGTGTGTAGTCAATTGATTTTATGAACCTGGTAATGTTGACTAATTACAAGTAAACAAAGGTATATTTGATAATCGAGTCATAGACCCAGGATCTTATTTAAGTATTATTTTAAAAATCCATTATACGACAATCAAACCAATGTTGATTGGTTTGTAAAATTATTTATAATCATGTCTTATCAACAGAGAAATATACATACATGTATATATATACATATATGTATGTATGTATGTATTTATGAATGTGAAGAGTACACACACACACACACACATATGGATATATATGCATACAGATATATGCATATATAAATGTTATTGCTTATGTTTTAATATGGTTGTAGACTTTAATAACGTCAACTTTGTTTTAAAAATTGGTAAAGCAATGTTTGGGGAGGGGTCAGAAACCCGACCGAGCCCCCACCCAAGCTCGTATTGAGTTGTTTACTTACTTGTCACCCGAACCAACGTTAGAATCTGGAAAAGGCACATTGGTTAATGTTCTGGAAATGAAAGTTTAGGGTTTTGATTTTTTTATCCCTGACTGTTGGATGGTGGATAACCACCAAAATGGAAGGCAAATATGTTTAGGAAGTTAGTGGAAGTGTCAAAGTTGGTAGACGAAGGAATGGAAGGGAAATAGAGAGGTGTTAGGGAGAATTTTGTATAGTTTCATTAAATGAATTTATTATGGATCCGTAGCCCTCGGGAGAAGCTAGAATATTCTCGTCAAGATCTTCGCCAAGATAAGTGGTTATTTGGTGATTCATTTTTATGTTGGTATTTTCGGCTTGCCATGTGAGCTATGCATGCAAAAATTATCATGGCTACTTTTGGGTGATCTATTATGGAACTTGCATGTCAATTTTTACTCCAGTTAGTTTATGAGGAAATAAATAAGGCCGAGATATGGATTTATTTGACCTCCTGTTTCGATTTGAAGTTATTATTCTGTCTTATTTTTCATGTGAGCTTTGGAATATTTTTGGGAAGAAGAGGAAGCAGAATCGATCTTCTACAAACATATTACAGGCTTGAGATTGTCTCAATATTATTATGCTCCACACTAACTCAATATTATTTCCAACACAATACAAATATATAGGATAACATCCTATAATTTACGATATTATTATTACCTATAATATCTCCCAATCCCCTATATACGTGAGTTAGTTGAACAACTCCACTCATGTAAAACAATAATCTAATAACAACCTCCTTATATACATTATTATTACTAACAATATGTACACACTATATTTCCTAACATTCCCCCCCTTAGTGCAAACATGGGAGAAAAACAATCACACTTCCTTCGCATCTTGCTGCCCATGCATGCTCATGATCTGGATGGTTTTAGGACAGCCAACAACCTCAACAAGGATGGTTTTACAGAGACAACCAACAACCTCAACAAGGATAGTTTTACAGGACAACCAACAACCTCAACAAAGGATGGTTTTACAAGACAACCAACAACCCAAATATCATGATGTTGCTTTTCCTTGTGCTTTTGTCTTCCCACTATGTTTTTTCTTCAGGGACTTATGAAGGAAACACTTCTCACTATATACAAACTGAAAAGATGGAAAAATGAAAATGGAACATTAAGACCATGTTCCCCCACCCCCCTCAATTTGAACATTTCACTTATTCAATACATAATAGGAACACTGAAATAAAATCACACTGTACACAACTAAAATCAACTGCAAATCTGAAAAGAATACAAACTCACACACACATAATGCCACCACAGCTTCATGCAGCCCCATCGTTGGTGACTGACGAGAGGTCGCTGATTGACCTCCATCCTCCAATATACATACGATAACTCAATGAAATGTGAACATGAAGCACATCCATTTCCATATTGAGCCTATTCTTTTCTTCCCTCCCACAATGTGAAACACATTATTTTTTCAGACATCGAGGTAACACCAAAAATGTGTCTGTAAGGAAATTTATTTTATTTAACATACTTTTTATATTGACACGACTTTCGACGATAACTCACAAATTTGATGATACTTTTGACTTTGTGACGCACATGACTTTATGGTTTGACTAATCATATGACACAAATTGACTCACTGTGATTGACTCTTTTGATAGACACAGAAGGAACTTTATAAAAACAAGAACTTATAATAAATAAATCACACCTTTTTAAAAAAAATGACTCATTACACGCATGTAACTCAAATTTACAAAACTAAACACGCTGACTTAAACAATGAAATCAATAAATATTTTACACTAAAACAACAAACTTATAAGTCTAAAATAATACACCTAAATGACTATAACAACTTTAATCTAAAACTATATAACCAACATGATATATAAAAATTTGACTAACTCGTGCTAGTTTATATTTCCACACCTTTTGACCAAACCGTGAATCGAGATAGGGAGAAAATAACTATTTTACATGGCAGGAGATCATGCTAAAAAACTAAACATGGATTTATTAGCAGTAGGGATAGCATCAATGGTGGCTCTATGCTCCAAATTATTTCCACACTTAGTTATGATGTCTCAATATTGCATTTAGCATGGAATAAAACAAAGACCTTTGTGTATTGAACAAAACCACCGACCTTTACAAAATGAAATGGTGATCAAGAATGAACTGAAGGATTGGATATTCTTTACTTTTCTGTCATGAATTGATTTGTAGAATATGGAGGACATCATTTTCACCATTTGATCATGACCAATATCCAAACACCAAACCCAATGTAGAAAATTTGAGCTAATATGCGATACAATTCTTGTAGAGATTGTATGTAGTTTTGGGATCTTACCGATTCAGTTTCTTAACAGTACATCCTTCCAACTTGGCTCTGGATAAGTAGGAATCGCAGAGTATACTGGGAGATTTTTATTGGAGAAAAACTATAGAGTTCACATGAGAATCAACTGGATGAAAAATGACACAAAAATGCATACGTTGGTTTTTCAAATTATAGATCGGTCTGACAAGAGGAGATCACATCTCATACAAATGTCCACTATTGAGCATCCATTTCCAATGCCTATGTTACCAATATGTGTATAGATTTTTATGAATGGAGTCCAACTGGATCGTTTTGTTAGAAACCAAAAGAGTGTAGGTTGAACATTCCACAAATCACAATACAAAAACACTTCTACTGGTACTGCTATATTGACTGCAAATACATATATTGAACGCCCTTGTACATCACAATACAATATGGTTCTACTAATATGCGCAGAGATTAAATCCATGAAAATTTGAATCGAAATCCCCAAACTACACATATATTAATACATTGAAGACTAAAACATACTATGAGATAAAGACGCGGTCATTCGAACTTCTAACTAACAGTGCATGCCAACGGAGCTAATATAATAATAAAATATTTGAAATCTCTCTAGATTCTCATTTTTCATAGACATAAGATCATAAAATGCTCTGATACCAAATCTAGAAAATTGTACAGATTTTCAACATAATAAAAAATAATAATATCAATATTATTATGCTCCACACTAACTCAGTATTACTTCCAACACAATACAAATATATAGGATAACATCCTATAATTTACGAGATTATTCTTACCTATAATATCTCCCAATCTCCTATATACGTGAGTTAGTTGAACAACTCCACTCACATAAAACAATAATATAATAACAACCTCCTTATATGCATTATTATTACTAACAATATGTATGCACTATAATTCCTAACAATTTTGACTCCAGTTAGTTTATGAGGAAATAAATAAGGCTGAGATATGGATTTATTTGACCTCCTATTTCGATTTGAAGTTATTATTCAGTCTTATTTTTCATGTGAGATTTGGAATATTTCTGGGAATAAGAGGAAGCTAGAATCGGTCTTCTACAAACATATTACAAGCTTGAGATTTCCTCCGCTCATATTTATCATTTATAGCATTTAGATCTCTTAATAATGCATGGCCAAAATCAGGTTTCAGTGCTTCTATTTTAGCATTGATGAATGTTATTATGCATTTGATTTTATGGTTGTGTATATCTATTTGACTATATAATTAAATATGTATATTACTTTAACCCTTGAAAGGTTGAGCTATATACAAGCCATATGTTGACAGGGTTCTTCATCGGATTTTGAGACAACTACGAAGCTAAGGAGATAACCGCTAAAGCCTAGAAGAAGTTGCACATAAAAGGATGAGACCGTGATTATAAGAAAAAAGTCACGAATAACATAGGAAATCCTTTGAAGACTGTAGAGAGCCATGAAAAGGAGGAAACCCGTGGCATACTGAGAAATCCATGATATATGGGAAAAATCTGCGTTACTCAGTAGGAAGCTGACATAAAGTTGTGGATTGAAGACAAGTGAGAATAGTACGAAACATAAGCTGACAAAGGCATGAATCAAAATAAGTTACTTTTGGGATGTCATATATTTTGTATATTTATTGTAATTAATCCATTGTATAAGGGAACATCACAAGAAATGAATACGTGAGTGCCATATTGAGAGAATTGTATAAGGAATGAATTGTATGAGATAAAATGAGAAGGATATGAATGTAATTGAGGCTAATGTAATGATTCCTGATAAATGAATAAATATTGAAGTTTCAGATGAATTTTTTTATGTGTTTTCTCTTTCCGTTAATATTTTAGCTCCATTTACTTTTCCCACTTAAATCCTTAACTTAAGGTCAAACATCATAAATCCCACACTGTTGTCGGGGTTTTAGGTCAAAATTTGGTGTTGAGCCCAAGTCCAGCTAACTAATATCTATAGGAGGGTAGAGAGAGGAAGGTGTGAGAAAAATGTTGTATTTATTTCAAAAGGAAGGAGAGACAGTTAAGGAATTTGATCAAAGATTCAAGAATATAGTGCAGAAATTAGATGAACCACCAAATGAGAAAAAGAGAATTGAGTTATTTATTTTGGGATTGTTACCTTATATAAGATTATTAATTGAGGGAAAAGAGTTCCTAACACTCATTGAAGCAGTGGGCATCAAAACTAGAAGCAAAACCATGGAGGAGAGAGTGTGAAATGGTATTAAAACTGGAGAAGTTCTGAGAATGAATTAAGGAAACTAAGACAAAAACTTGATCAAAGTAATGAAAGAGGATACCTTTGGAGTTATCAAAGAGGTAATGGATATCATGAAATATTTTAGAGATATAATGAAAGAGGATATTATAGAGGATACCATGGGAGATATGGAGGAAATAACTATAATAAGGGAAACTTTCATCATTATTATGGAGGAAATAACTACAATAAAGGATGGGATGGAAAATATCAAAAATACAGATAAAATGGTCAATGGAGAAGGTCAATAACATGTTATTGGTGTGGAAAAAATGGACATATACTATGGAATTGTGAGAAGAAGATACATATTTGAAAGAGAGTTTACAAAGAGGAAGGGAAAATAATAGAACCATTTGAGAAATATGCATCGATGGTGTAACATCCGCTCAAAACATAGGAATAGTTAGGAAAATTATAGGATAATTTGACTTGTTTAAGAAGAGTCTACAATAGGGTTACAAAACAATTGTTGTCAAAGACAAGGTTATAGATCAATTCTAATCTACTAGAATATACTTTTATTTTGTTAACATTTATTAGAGGTTACAAGGTCCAAAATCTAGGGTTAGAAGATTGATTAGGTTGAAGGGTAATTCCCAACATACCCACTCTCTAACGAGGCTTTAAAGATTCAACCTGATTTTTCTCAATCTTAAAACCTTCAAAAATTCCTTAAATCATTTCCATTAGATAGGAAATTTCCCACCTTTCGAGTGATATAAGAAGTCCTCCTAAATCCTCATATTTTTCAAGTTATGGGCCGGCGGGCCTTGGGGTTAATATTTTCCCCAAGATCGGGCTGCGGGCCTAGGGAGATATTTATCCCCAAGGATAGGTTGGCGGACCGCGGGAGGAAAATTTCCCATGGGTGGGTCGAGTGGGCCACGGGAGGAAAATTTCCCCAAGGGGTGGAAAGCCACCTTTGCACTGCACTCTCGCGAGTCCGCATGAGGATATGTGGCATCTCTAAGCCAATGTGGGGAAAGAGGGGTGGTGGGGAGAAAATTTTGTAGTTTCCTATGCGGGATGAAGAGCCAAATTTATTCCCATGCTCTTGTGAGTCCACAAGGGACATGTAGTGCCTCCCTAAGCCATGTAGGGAAAGAGGGTGGTGGGCATAAAATATGTTTTAATGCCGCGAAGGCAAAAGGGGTAAATTTCACCCGTGCCTCCGTCGACACCTCGCGATGCCATGTGGCATATCACGGTTAGCTACGGGCCAAAAAGTTGGGGAAACTTTAGAAAATTTTCCCAAAATTTTCTGAAAGTGCAAAAGGAAAAAAGGAACTCACTCCTCCATCGATGCCTCAAGATGACACGTGGCGGCTCTTGATTGGATGCGGGGCGCGGAGAAAATGTAGAAAATTTTCCCAAAAATTTAGAAGCGCTAAGTTAAAGGGATCCACCCCTCCGGACCTATTCATGGTGCCACGTGGTAGCCTCTAATTGGTTGTGGGGTGGTGTGGAAAATTTTGATGAAAAATTTCGAAGATCTAAGGGAAAATTCGGGTTCATGGGCCATGAGGAATTTTTTTCCCAAATTTTTTTTACACCAAGTGAAGAAAACTTCAGAAGGCCATAACTTTTGATAGAGAGCTCAGTTTTGGGAAAACAAGGACTTTCTAGAAATATCTTGATGTCCTCTTTAATAAAAATCATTAAATTTTAATTTTGATAAATTTTAAGGGTAAATTTAAGAAAATGATCTGCAGGCTTTTACAGTGCAAACTGGTAAAAATGAACTTATTAAATTTTCTCAATTTGTTCTTGTTCCTCTCTCAACATGTCAAATAGACATGGAGAATTATTCTTAGGTGGATTTAGGATAAGTTTGTGAGGTAGATCTATTTGATTGAATTCAATTTGAAATTTTACAATTTTGATAGCAAAAGCGACTTTGAAAGCTTTGAACTTAGTTTGGTCGGGTTTTGAAAGATTTCCTTTTAATATTTTTGTCTAATTGGATTCGTTTAGGGAAAACTACTTGATTTAATCATTTAGTTTATTATTTCATTATTGCGAGTTCGGTTTGTGCATTTTGCGTTAAATAATTGTCGGTTTGATAATACAAAACAAAGATCAAATTTTAAAGGGTTTATTTACCATTTTCTTCTCCCAAGCATTAAAATATGTTCCAAATCTAATATAATACATTTAGTTGATTCAATTAAACTATTCAAAAGCTAAAATAAATCTCTGATTTCAAATTTTCACATATTTCAAGGACAAAGTATTACACTTCCTTTATACGCATTTCTTCCTTTCAAAAAGAGATTACAACTACATTTAAAATATTATATTCAATACCATAGTACAATTTGAGAAACTTAATACATCATTTATGGATTTACAAAGACAACTTTGTAACATCTTTCTTTTATTCTTTGAATGCAATTTATTTCACATTCTTTCAAAACAAAACAAAGTTTATCTCTTTCTATATTTCACTTTGCAAATTTCAAAGTCAACACCACGTATTTCCATTCAAAACATTTATAAGTTCATCCATTTCAAGTGGGAATGGTTCTGATAAAATTTATCTCAACAATTTGCTAAACTATCTTTTTGTCACTCTAGAACAATGACATGCAAATTTCTCAATCTTCCAATTGTGATCACAACAAGAGTAGGGAAATCAAAGTGCTCTCTACCAACCAAGACATCAAATGAAAAGGAGAAGCCATCCTTCTTCATTGGCTCCCGAGTCCCAACCACAAAGCAATAAAAATCAAATCCAACTCATGGCAACAATGAGCTTCCATAAACACACAAGCATCGCTTTTCACAATAAAAACACGATTTCAAAACATAATTTAGTTTACAACTACATTAAAACATGATAAAAAATACTAAGGATTCTCAAACAAGCCAAAGGAGCAAGAAACTATGGGGATGCTTCTTATGCCTCCCGAAATGGGAAATGGGTATCACCACTGAATTACAAACCGCCAAAATAGAGTATATCAAAACTCGACATTCCTTATGCCTCCCCAAGTACCCCTTATTCCTCACATTTCCTTATGCCTCCCAACCTCTTATAGCACCCCATAATGAGTAAAGAAATGCAAGCTATTTCTTTGTAAGGCGGAACCCAAAACCCAACTCCCTCCTCCCTTATACCTCCCTAAAACACACTTGCCTCCCACAAAATAAACCCTATAGCCTTCTCCTACACCATTCCTAGGCCATCTACCCAAAAGCCCACAAACATGCCAAAACATTCACACATTAACATTTTTATAAACAAATGAAAAAGAAGAATTTCAAGATCCAAGCTCCTACCTCTCCATGATGGAGTTGTTCCAAGTTCCAAAATAGCAAGCTTTATCCCAATGCCAACAATCCAAATCAGCAAAGAACCAACATGAAACAACCTTCCACAAACTTGTTCAAAGCAAGAGCTCCCAAAACAGCAAAAGAATTCGCCCCAAGAATGAAGTCTCAAAGTGAAGCAACCCAAAACAAGGCAAGGTTAGAATTTCATAGAAGAGGGAAGAGAAGAAGATGAGGTTGATCCATGTAGGATGCCACATCACACATCCTCAACCCCAACCCCAATGTCAAATTCATTCTCCAATTTACAAGAAATAGGTGGGTGAATAATATGACAATATACTTACACACTCAAATCCAAGCCACACCCCAAAGGATTGAAATTAAATTATGTAAGAAAAGTGCACTTAAAACCTACAATTTTCCTTCTCAAAAAGCATTATAAAAGTATAATCTCAACTCTCCAACCATAGGTATGGTTGGTAATTAATTTAAGAGGTATGGGACAAGTTCAACTTGTCTCACAAGCCTCAAAATCAGCCTCCATGAGACAATTTCAATTTCTAAGAAGGTGGAGTGTTTGACACTCAAAAGTTAACTTACACATCTCTTACAACACTTTAATTCAAGGCCAAAAACTCTATTAATTACTTTATTATGACATATTTTAATTAGTTAACTTAACAACATGATTACTCACAAAATTACACACCATTTAATGAATAATGAAAGGCTAAGTAAAGCACCACAAGATAAACACATTCAACATTAAACAAAAGGATCAAATAAATTTATAAACATAACCCCTTGGTCACAATTAAAGGTGATTCCCCATGGGAATCCCTAACACACACAAAAACACACAAACAAATACTAGTTGTCATGGTGACCTTGTTGAATTCATCTAGAATTCAAATGTGGTTAGTCTCGAATCCCCGATGTTTGTTGTTATATATTAACCTAGAAAAAAAAAAACCTCCTTCAGCCTCATGGCCATATCAGAACATCTAAAATAATATAAATATAATTCCCAAAATCATTTAGACATATGAATCATAACAATATCAAAGCAATCTAATAATATCATCATCAATAATTTCCATTTCTAGGTCTACTCATAATATCCAAATATCACATGTCCGAACAACATCCATAATATAACCATGTCAAACATTATATCATCATCAATATCCAAAATTCCTCTAATAATCATCATGCATCATAAATAAATCAAGTCAACAATAATCCACGATCTAACATCTACCATCATACTATAATAAGGTCCATAATCAATTCCATAATATAATCAACAATGTATCATGATTAGTATAAAATGGTGTCAAGGGAAGTGGGCACTACATCCCCTCCCCTTAGACTCGACTTCCTCCTAGAAATCACTGGAGAAAATGTGGAAATTGAACTCATAGCAAAGTAGCATCCTCCCATGTAGTTGCAGTCTCATCATATCTATCCCACTACACTGGACACGATCAACCTCATTGCATCAAACGCCTAGGGTCGTGTCATCTAGGATGCGAATAGGCTCCACCATTACGTGCCCCTGATATTACACCTACAATGATGTCTAATCTAACACATGAGAAAGAAGCTGCAGCATATCTCCTAAGGCTGAAACATGAAACACATCATTTACGCGAGACAAGTTGGGTGGCAATGCTAGGCGGTAGGCCAAAGGTTGATACACTCCAAGATCTCAAAGGGACCCACAAATCTAGGAGCTAACTTAGAAACTTTTCCATAATGGATAGGGCTCTTATGTGTCTTGACACGAAAGAACACCTTCATGCCCACATCAAAACTATGGTCGGTCCTACGTTGATTTGTGTACTTCTTCTACTTGTCATGTGCCTCCTGGATCTCTGTCTAATCAAAACCACCTGCTGCTCCATGTTCTGCAACAAAGCTATTCTAAGAGAAACCATGTCCTCTAACCTATCCTAACTAAGAGGTGTCTTGCACTCTTTGCCATACAAATCTGAAAAGGAGCCATGCATATAGAACTCGAAAACTATTATTGTAGGAAAACTCCACCAAGTACAAGTACTCATCCCATCTAGGCTGTTGATTCATCACGTACATCCACGAGCATGTCCTCTAAAATATGATTCACCCACTCCGTCTGTCCATCTTTCTTAGGGTGATATGTTGTGTTGACATTGATCTTCATCCGAGGGCATTTGCATGGTAGTCCAAAAATGGGAAGTGTACAAAGGATACGGTCACTAATGATCTTCCACGAATCCCGTGTAACTTTGACAATCTCATCTAAATATACCCATTCCAGATAATAGCTGTATGTAAGTGGTCTTCACGAGAGAGAAAATTGGGTGACTTTTGTCAATTTATCAGCCATGACCATGATGCAGCGTCGTGGTGATATCTCGACATCGGTAGCCCAATAATGACATCCATGGAAATGGTGTCCCATTTCCACTACGGTATAGCATGAGGAAAGAGAAGGCCGGCTAGATGTTGATACTCGGCCTTCACTTTCTGGCACTCTAAATAGTGTGACACAAACTGAGCAAGCCTTGTCTCTACGAAGTCCTCTCTAGTGATATAAGCTTTGTCTCAAGGTAGCATGCATCTTCTTCACTCCGGGATGGGATGAATAGGGTTCATGATGTGCCTCTGCCAATATGTCCTACCTTAATCCTCCGTCTCTCTCGGGAACATATATCCAACCTCTGTGAATGAGAAGGCCATCTACCTCTAGTGAGAAACCATCAAACTTTCCCTCGAGGGTCTCTGAGACTCGATCTCTACTCGAAGCTGCAATGGAGAATGCATCGAGAGAAAGTCATTAAAGAATCCTCCAAAATTTGTGCTCACTAACGTGCCCATAGCCACATGTCTCCATATCTTTGAGATTGTCTTCCACCACATTATCCTTCCCTTTCACATTCTCTATCTCCATATCATACTCACAAATCAATTCCATCCAGCGCTAATGAGCATTGATATTGGGTTGTGTGAAGAGGTGGCGAAGAATCAAATGATCAATCCCGAGTGTGAATGTCAACCAAGCGAAAGTGCCTCCATCAAACCAAAGTGTGCACAAATTCCATGCAAGCTTCAAGATCATGAGTCGGATAATTAAGCTCGTAATATTTGAGTTTGTGAGACTAAAAATCCACTACTCTACCCTCCTACATTCAACACACCTCCAAGCCTGCTAAAAAGCATTCATGTAAATGAAAAACTCACCTGTTGATCCGGCACACCACAAGAATAGGTGTTTTAGTGATACATTCCTTCATTTACTGAAGGCCTACTCGCACCTATCCGACTAAATAAACTTCTTCCCTTTCCTCACGAAGGGAAGTGATGGGGTAAAGTTTAAGAGAAGTCTGACAAAATATCCTATAGTAACCTCGCTAGTCCCATGAAGTGCGCACCTCATAGTAGTAGGGTCTTTGGCCAATCCATAATAGATCTAATCTTGGAAGGATTGACGGTGATACCTTCCCGTAGAAATGATATGACCCAAATATTGCACCTCCGTCTAAAAAAATGCACACTTCTCCAATTTTCGTAAAGATGCTAGTCTCGGAGACACTTTGAAGAACCATTGCTGAATGGTGCCCCTTGTGCTCCTCACGCATATGTGAGTAAATCAAAATGTCATCAAGGAAGATGAGCAAGAACTGATCTAAGAAATTCTGAATACCCCATTAACCAAACTCATAAATATTGCGGTGGCATTAGTCAAACCAAAAGGTACCATTGTGAACTCATAGTGGCCATATCTCGTACGGAAGGTAGTCTTATGAATGTCCACCTCAAAATCCTCACTGATGATAACTTGACTTAAGGTCTATCTTAGAGAAAAATGTGTCTCCCTTCATTTGATTAAATAAATTATCAATGCACGGAAGGGGATAATGATTCTTTATCGTTACTTTGTTCAACTAGTGGTAATCAATACATAACCGTAAGGATCCATCCTTATTCTTCAAAAAAACCATTGATGTACCTAAGGGGATACACTAGGATGGATAAGGCCTTTCTCCGGGAGGCCCTCAAGCTGACTTGATCTCGAGAGCTCGGGGTGGTCATCCGATAAGGTGCTCATGAGATAGGCTCTACTCCGGAACTAGATCTATATGAAAATCAATCTCACATAGAGGGTGGTAACCCCGGTAGCTCCCAAACAAAGACATCTACAAATTCTCTCAAAATGAGGTGATGATCATCTAGCAATGGTCCACTAGACCCATCCTCCTTTCATCCTGCTAACATACATACATCCTGCTGACTAATTTGTTATAGTCAATACATCGATGATAATCTTTATTCTGATCGATGAAAGATCACACCTTTGCTTAAGCTGCATAACAAGAGATGGTGTGAATAGAAATGGTCTCGACCCCCTGATATCACCGACTCAACTCCCAAATCATCTACACAAGATATAATCTTGTGGTAATAATCCACTATGGCCTATGTGCATGACAACCAATCCATACCCAAGATGACTCCATATGAGCCCAAGGAAGGATACAAATATCCGAGGTAGTGGTGAAAGCGTCCCAAATCTACCACACACTCCTTAACTAAGGAGTCTATAGAGATCTTGGCTCCGAAGCCATCTCAAAATCCCAACTATGACCATGCCTAACTACCACCCTACTGCATTACTCTACTAAATATGGTGCAATAAAAGAATCAAAAGAACCAGAATCAAAAAAGAATGGAGGTAGGAATACCACCAATTTTACCTGTAGTCTCAATAATTATACTTTAATGCTCTCTACTGGCAGGTTCTTGACCAATGTGTACATCCTATGAATATGCCCCATATCACCAATAGTAGGCTAGGAGATCTGTGCCTTGCCCTTGTTATTAGGGTTATGTGGGTAGTCTCTCAAAAATGTCTAGTAATACCACACCCAAAACAAATTCCTGATCCTCTCTCCCTTGTGTAGCAGTCCGGCCAATACTCTGGAGGTCTATGGTGTGGATCCTGATGATCCGGTTGTGGTCTACCGAGGTCTCATGCTAGCGAGTTCTCTGCTGAGTAAGCTCTCTGGGAACCCTATGTCTTGATGGGACCCCTAGGAGGAGGCCCCATACTCCGACCTCTCTGTGCATCAAATCTCTATGGAGGTCTATAAGGTGGGCGGACTGGGCTGCTACTCTGGTGTTGTGGTCTAAAAGATGAATGTTGAACCTCGTCCACCACGAGGGAGAGGTACCGACCCCCTCGATCTCTGTTGTCCCGCATCTGTGTATGCGACTCTGGACTTGGTCTCTAGCCTTGTGAGGTCTTTCCCTAGTCTCCTTTGCTATATAGGCCTTCTGATGGCCTGGCTAATGTCTGTGGACAATGATCCACACCGCACCTCCAATGTCTAGGTTCAGGCCCTGGATGAACCTGTAGATCTACACCTACTCATCCGCATGTAATCAACATACTGGAGTAGATCTATAAATCTACTCTCATACTCAGCCACTATAAGAGATGCCTATCGGAGGTCATGGAACTCATCTATCTATTGCTAAATGAATCTCCGTGAAAATATCTACTCTAGAAATGCTCCTCAAAGAGCTCCCAGGTAACTATCTTAGAATCAACATGGAGCTTCTACTCCTCATTACCACGAGACACCATCTCCATCCCTTAGTAGATGGATCGCAACGTGAGCTTTCATGTCTGCTAGAACAAGGATAGAACTTGAAGCATCCGATCAAGCTCACCAACTACGCCTCTGCCTGAAATACACCTATGTCACCAGAATAATATGATGGCCAAAGCTTTAGGATCTCCCGATGTGATCATGTGGCGTGGTCCGATGGCCTCTAGGTCTCTCTTTATTCTCATCCCTAAACCTAGGGCTCCGAGACCTCTCTCTATGTCCTGAAACTCGGTCACCCTATCCCCCATGGTGACTCTACTCTAGCTAACTCTACAAGGAAGTTCTCTCCTCCATTCTCCTCGCTGGGTCGAGGAGATACATGACCCTCAATGGAAGTGACTCTATCATGTTTGGTTGCATGTCCTCTACTGATCCTCCGCGTAGAGCGGCATTAACATCCTGAAGAGTATTCAAAATTTGGGGTAGGATGTCTACTTCTAAACATGATCGGTGGTGGTAAAGCCTAGGTCTATGTGAAAAGACCCCTCATCCCGTCTATGCCTCCTACACAGACCAAGGTGAGAGTTAGTTCATCTTTCTAAGTTTTATTCAGTTTCCATGTTTACTAAAATATGTAATTTCTAAACTAAGTTGTTTTCTAGATTTAAAAGTGTACAAGGTTTAAGTTTCATATCTCAAGTTTTCTAGTGTGCCCAATGGCCCAAGACTTTTGAACCACTTCTCCGATACCAAGTGTACTACTTGCATTAAAAATAACCCACTTGAGACCCAAGGACAACCTAGGAATAGTTAGGAAAATTATGGGATAATTTTTTTGTTTAAAAGAGTCTACAACCGGGTTACAAGACAATTGATTATCACTAACAAGGTTCGGAAAACAATTAGATCAATTAACACCTAGACGGAAAAAGGGGTAAATTCACCCATGCCTCCAAAATTTGGTTAGAAAGTTCGAATTAGGCGATGCCACGTGGCATCTCTTGGTTGGATAGGCAAAGGTTTGGGGGAAACTTTAGAAAATTTTCTCAAAATTTTTGAAAGTGCAAAAGGAAAAAGGAAGGTAACCCGCTCCTCCGCTTTACATGCCTCGCGACGACACGTGGCACCTCGATTTTCTATGGGGTGGCAGTGGAGAAAATGTAGAAAAATTTCCCAAATTTTTTAGGAAGCGCTAAGTTAAAAACTCATCCACCCCTCCACCGACACCTCATGGTGCTATGTGGCACCTATGATTATCTTGGAGATGTGGGGTGGTAGGGGAAAGATGGAAAATTTTCCAAATTTTTTGAAGCTTTAAGGGATAAATTCAAGTCCGTGGGCCGCTAAGGAAAATTTTCAAATTTTTTTTTTTGATGCCAAGTCAAGAAAATCTTCAGAAGGCCATAAAATTTGATAGAGAGCTCAATTTTGGGAAAATGATGACTTTCTAGAAATCTATTGACATCCTCTTTACTTAGGAATCATTAAATTTTAATTTTGATAAATTTTAAGGGGTCAATTTATAAAAAATGATCTCTTAGGCTTTACACAGTGCAAGCGGTAAAAATGAAAATTTTAAATTTGCTCAATTTTTCTTGTTCCTCTCTCAACATGTCAAATAGACATGGAGAGTTACTCTTAAGGTGGATTTAGGATAATTTTGTAAGGTAGATCTATTTGATTGAATTCCAATTCAAAATTTTACAATTTTTTTGATAGCAAAGCGAATATCAAAGCTTTGAACTCGGTTTTTTGAATTTTTGAAATATTTCTGTAAATATTTTTGACTAATTTGATTCATTTAGGGTAAACTACTTCAATTTAATTGTTTAGTTTGTTATTTCATTGTTGCTTGAGCCAAATGTCTCATGCATTTTGGGTTAAATTTTTTCATTTGAGAATACAAAACAAAGATCATATTTTAAAGGGTTTATTTTCCATTTTCTTCTCCCAAGTATTAGAATACGTTCCAAATCTAATCTAATAAATTTATTTGATTCAATTCAAATATTCAAAAGCTAAAATGCATCTCGATTTCCAATTTTCACACATTTCAAGGACAAAGTATTACATATTTCCTTTTATACACATTTCTTCCTTTCAAACAAAGATTACAACTACATTTAAAAGATCATATTCAATACCATAGTGCAATTTGAGAAAGGTAATACATCATTTATTGATTTCAAAAGACAACTTTGTAACATCCTTCTTTTATTCTTTGAATGTAATTTCTTATCACATTCTTTCAAAACAAAACAAATTTTATCTCTTTTATATTTCACTTTGCAACTTTTAAAATCAACACAATGTCTTTCCATTACAAAACATTTACAAGTTCATCCACTTCAAGTGGGAAAGGTTACAATAAAATTTATCTCAACAAGGGACTGTCAAACTATCTTTTTCTCAGCTCCAGAACAACAACATGCAGATTTCTCATTCTTCCAATTGTGATCACAACAAGAGTAGGGGAAAGGTAATGCTCTCCACCCAACCAAGAAATATGATGAAAAGGGGAAGCCATCCTTCTTCATTGTCCCGTGAGCCCCAACCACAATGCAATAAAATATGTGATCCAACTCATGGCAACAACAGGCTTCCACAAACACACAAGCAACACTTTCACAATAAAAACACAATCCAAAATAGAATGTAGTTTACAACTACATTAAAACATGACAAACAATACTAAGGCTTCCTCAAGCAAGCCAAAGGAGCAAGAAACTATGTGGGATGCTTCTTATGCCTCCCAAAAGGGAAAATGGGTATCACCACCTGAATTACAAACCACCAAACTATAGTATATCAAAACCCTGACATTCCTTATGCCTCCCCAAGTACCCCGTATTCCTCACATTTCCTTATACCTCCCCAACCTCTTATGGCACCCCATAATGAGTAAAGAAATGCAAGCTATTTCTTTGTAAGGTGGAACCCAAATCCCAACTCCCTCCCACCTTATACCTCCTTAAAACACACTTGTGCCTCCCACAAAATAAACCCATAGTCTTCTCCTACACCATTCCTAGGGCCATCTACCCAACAGACCCACAAACATGCCAAAACATTCACACATTAAAATTTTCATAAACAAACCAAAAAAGAAGCATTTCAAGAGCCAAGATCCTACCTCTCCATGATGGAGTTGTTCCAAGTTCCTAAACAACAAGCTTTATCCCAATGCAATCAATCCAAAATAGCAAGCACAAGCATGCAACAACATTCCAAAAACTTCTTCAAAGCAAGATCTCCCAAAACAAGAAAAGATTTCACCCAAGAATGAAGTCTCCAAAGTGAAGCAACCCAAAACAAGGGTAAGGAGTTCAAATTTTATAGAAGAGGAAGAGAAGAGGATGAGGTGGATCCATGTAGGATGCCACATCACACATAATTGACTCCAACCCCAAAGTCAAATTCATTCTCCAATGCATAATAAATAGGTGGGTGAATAATATGACAGTTTACTTACACACTCAAATCTAACCCACACCCCAAAGGATTGAAATTAGATCATGTAAGAAATGTGTAATTAAAACCTACAATTTGCCTTCTCAAAAGCATTATAAAATTCTAATCTCAACTCTCCAACTATAGGTATGGTTGGTAATTAATTTTAAGAGGTATGGGACAAGTTTAACTTGTCCCACAAGCCTCCAAAATCATCCTCTAAGGAAAATTTTGAATTTCTAAAAGGTGGAGTGTTTCACACCAAAAGTTAACTACACATATCTTACAACACTTTAATTCAATGCCAACAACTCTATTAATTACTTTCTTATGACATAAATTAATTAGTTTACTTAACAACATGATTAATCACAAAATTACACACCATATAATGAATAATGAAAGGGTAAAAGCACCACAAAAATAAACACAATCAACATTAAAAAAATATCAAATAAATAAATACACATAACCCCTTGGTCACATTAAAGGTAATCCCCCATGGGAATCCCTAACACACACAAACACGCACAAACAAATACTAGTTTCCATGGTGACCTTGTTGAATTCATCTAGAATTCCAATGTGGTTGGTCTCAAATCTCCCGATGTTTGTTGTGATATTTTAAGCTAAAAACACAAATACCTCCTTCGCCACGTGGCCATAATCAGAAGATCCAAAATAATATAAATATAATTCTCAAAATCATTTAGATATATGAATCACAACAACATCAAAGCAATCTAACAATATCATTTATAGTTTTATCAAGAACTATATCAACATCCAATAATTTCCATTTCTAGGTCTACTCACAATATCCAAATATCACATGTCCAACAACATCCATAATATAACCATGTCAAAAAAGTATATCATCATCAATATCCAAAATGCCTCTAATAATCACCATGCATCATAACCTGAATCAAGTCAACAATAATCCATGATCTAACATCTATCATCATACTATAATAAGGTCCATAATCAATTTCATAATATAATCAACATTATCATGATTATTATAAAAAAGGTGTCAAAGGAAGTGTGCACTACACATGGAATTAGCCAAACCATAACAAGAAAAATCATGGCAAGTAAATAAGAATCATATGGAAGATAAAATAGAAAACCAAAAATTGAAAAAGAAGAGACAAGGAAGTTAAGTATTAAGGGATAAAATGAAACTATGACATTGTGTGAGGATGTTACAGAATAAGGGAGGGAAAAGGTAGAGAAAGGAAAATAAATAAAAAATAAGCCAAACCACGAGGAAAAGAAACATAAAAGGTGATAAATGAGAATAAGAAAAGTATAATTAGGTCAAAATATGGTATAATAGAAAATGAACAAGATGGAACAAAGAAGGATGAGGATTATTATGATAAAGTACTAGTAAAACATGTCAGATATGTGATAAGGATACAACTAGATGATAATGGAGAAGATGAATCATTCAATTTTTCGAAGGACACACAAGTATACCAGAATAGAGGTACCAAGACAAAATCCTTGAGGAATGGAGAGACTAGAAAAGAACACATACCAAGGAAAAACAAGATAATCAGGCTACCTCAATGTTGAATAGAAAAAAATAATCTAAATATTGGGCACACGAATGTAGGGCACTGAAAGCACATGACGCTATAATAGGATTGAAGCACCCAGGATCAAGACTTAGCTATTTTGTGGATAAGGGATATTTTTGGAGATAACGTGTGGAGAACACATAGAGATGAATACTTGCACTCCACGCAATGGTATTTTGGGAACAAGCGGCAGATAAGAGTCATGCATAGGTTAAGCTAATAATAGGATTTCTACTTGGAGTTAACTAAAGGAAATCTATTGTTAGAGAACTTGCATGTTGCACATACTATTGTAAAGGAACATGGCTATTATTAGCATGTGACCTATTTTGATAAGTGCATGGGTGGTGAAGGGAAAGTCCCCACCCCTACAAATATATATTGAACTGTGTAGTTTAGTAGTAATGAATTATTGTAGAGTTGTGCTATGGGTTTTGACATGCACATGAATGTTGGAGATACTTTATAGTGTATAAAGCTTCTGTGTGTTACAATATTTATGAAATGGAATATATTGGCTAGATTATGGTGTTAGACATGACTGAATTTGGTTCTTGTATGATTAATCTTATCTTAGTTATTTTTTAATTCATCGATTATGTTTTCTAAGATCTAATCTGAATTATGAACTGTGGATTGCTTATGAATGGTAATGAATCTAAATATGTTGAAACATCATCATGCTAACATCCTATAAAAGTAACTCTAAAGATGGGTCGGGTACCTTCTCACGCTTCGAGTGAGTGCTCAACTCATGTTGAGTTATGTGCCTATGCTTTGAGTTATTCGGAATAAATTCTAGGGTGCATCAATGGTTTCATTGTTGGGACCTCTTTATCAGCCGATTTCAGGATGTTTCATGATGAAGACATACCGGTTGACCTTGGAAAATGTTGAAGAGTGGATAAGAGATCTGGAAGAAGAATACGCTTGGAGATTCAACATCGGATCTGAGTTTGACACGTGTGTGTGGGTGGAGCAGAACTTGTATGACTGTTTATACAAGAGTTTCTTTGCTAACTTTATGATAGAGCTATACGAGTGGCTGGTTGCTTATGCATCTAAAAGGAATTGAAGGTTTCACAAAATTATTTAGACATAGGAAGAATTTCAGGACCTTTATGACGCTGAACTAATTTGGATGCATGCTGTGAATACTTGGTTCTGTGGTGTTCTGAATAGATATATTTTGGAATACTCAATTTCCACTTATTCTTTCCTGAGGTAGCTAAGTTTCATTTTTACGTTATCCTAGGGGAACCTATATGCAAGGAATTCCACTAGCGATTAAGATCTTATTGGTAACCCTGAATTTGGAAGAGAAAACGATGGTCGTGGCAAAGCCCCACCATGCGAGAGGGGGGAGTAGAATTAGTGAAATATGGAAGACTTTGCGACTAATAGATAGAGAGAGAAGAAAGGTGGCTCAAGTTAAATGAGGTGCGCAAGAGGGATTTAGCAAAGTAGCACGATGTTGTTGAGTGAATGGTTTTAAGGAGAGAGATCACTCGTGAAGGATTTTGAGCTCACACAGAGGAAACAGAGCTAGATAATTTGTTACTCCCCCATCTAGGTAAGCATGAGAGTGCACCAACAGAGATGACATGGGCCGCGATCATGCATCTGAATCTACCTAGAGACCTAGCCCCTGCGCTTGAATTTCTAGTTTCTAGTATAGCCGTAGTTAGCAAACTTGTTTGGGAATTAAACTAGGAAGAGGTGGAGTTAACTTATCAAGCAAGAACATGAGTGAATCAAATAAAAAGTAATTTCATGGCTAGGAAAATGTCTTCCTTTTTATTTGGGGGACCTTTTGGAGGTACTTGTTCAGGTGTGTCGTCAGCACATAATACATGCACTCAGAACTTTGGACTCACCTCTGGAAGTAGTACCACTTCTCAGACGGTTGGAGTTTAGTTCAGTACTACTATTGGGGCATAGGGTAGTGCATCCTCTGGTTCAATCCCTGCTACATGTGGGGATCAGGGGGCATAGGTGGCTCTAGATTTGGTGGATCTAGAGGTAGAGGTAACAAAGGAGGTTCTAGATCAGGTGGGCATGGTCCTCACCAACCCCAGAATATGTACATGGAGATGTTATTGTATCTTCTAAAATATAAGGGAATAGAAGATGTTGTTGAGTATGTGTATATGTGTGAGATCTGTATGGCATAAAAGGGATTGCTGATTTTAAGCATACGGTAATTCAATTTATGACCACATTCCAAGGATGTGCTCACTATTGGTAAAGGAATTCTAACCCCGATCGAATTATGTGGATTATACAATGTTACGGAATGCTTCCCTTAAGGAATTTTATATCCTTGAGTTCAAGAAGAAAATTATAAGCATGCTCAAAGATATTAAGCAGGGCACTACTGAGAGTGTTTGGGAATATGATTCCCATTTCAAAACACTTTTGTCTAAACTTTTTTATGATATCCATGCAAGCCAACATGCACAGTGGTTTGTCGGAGGCTTGATCATACCTTTTAGGAGGGAATTGTCACATAAGAAATATAAAATCTACATGTAGCACTTGAAGTATCATTGTGTGCTAAAATAGTCGGAAGTATAGACACGGAGTGAGCCCATTCCTAGAAGCTCAGATTGTCGCAATGGAAAAGTAGTTGGAAAAATTATCAATCAATTCAGCACATGAGATGTGCATGGGAGTGTGGTGTACAAATGTTGAAGTGGAAGGGCACACTAAGAATAGTTTTCCCCGTAGATCAATGCACTCATTATTGTTGGACTGTGAGATATGTCATTTAGACCACAATGCGAGCCAATGCCCACTATTGCAGCGCACGATAAGGAAGAATGTATCTTACTACTGTAATATTTTCCAGTCCACGACTCACAATGTGAAGATTACAGACTGATTGATCATATCCATGATGCCATTGATATTGGTGTATGATAGACAGGAGTTTCAAATAAATCTAAAGGTAAAAGTGAGCACCATGATCATGATCACACTCAAGGGCATTACGATCAGAACGAAGGGTGTTTTGAAGGTGGTCATGGTAGAAGCCAAGGATACCATGCTGGATTGAGGGGTTGAGTCTGTGGTGGTGGACGAGGTGAGTTTCCTCATGGAAAATGTTATACGTGTGGATCTTCTGACCACTACAAGTGCGAATGTCCTCAGAATATTAATTGTTCTTTTTGTGGAAAGAATCATAACTATGAAGAGTTCCCGACTTATATGAGCATCTTAGCAAGAAGCATAAATAGGAGAACAAGGGCACATGTATGGTTAGAATATAGCACGCCATGGAAAACTAAAGGATGCCAAAGTTGGCACCAAAACCGAGGTAGTACCTGTGAAGATTACTGCACGTGTTGAGGCTGCGCGTGCCAGAGAAATGTTGCAACAGAATCCTACCATTACTAAGGAGGAGGTTTTACATGCAAGATACCCAGATCCTACACATCATAAGGAGGTTTATCAAGAGACCATGGAGGTGCTCAGAAGTCTTCAGGGTGAAATACAATGTTTAAAGGAGCAGTCACGGAAGTTAGAGCTGAAGAAGGAACAGAGGCATCCCAGTCAAATGTTGATGATCTGAAAGAGGTATGTAAGATGTTGCACTAGGAGGATATTATTTTGTTACTAGGGAAATGGTTAAAAGGAAACACTCCACACACAGCTACTGAGAATGGATGGTAGATCCTACATGCTAATCTCCCTCCTCATAGCTTGGATTATGACAAGGAGATCACCCTGAATTATTTTGTGGATGGATGGATTTTGAGCAACATCTTGATTGATATAGGCACGGAAGTTAATGTACTTAATTTGGATGCATGGGTGTAGATGGGAAGACCTCCATTACAACCATCCTCTAATGTAATTGTTAGTACAAAATCAGCACCCCCAGATGTCTTAATATTTTTCTTTGATAATGAGACACCTGGTGTGATTTGCATAACATTGGATCATCTCTCAAGGTGTGGGACTTGCAAACTTGAGATGATCCTCCAGAGAAGGTTGGTTCCTCTTCCTAAACTAACTGCCACAAGCTACTCCAGTGCAGGAAAACTATTATAATCCTAATCTAATCTTCCAAGGAGACAGGGAGAGAGAAAAAACAAGAAAAAATAGAGCCTACACTAAAGCGGTGATACACCAGAAAAGGAAGATGCTGATCATAGATCCAACTGCCTGAAATGGAGAGAGGTGAACAATGGAGAGGATACACCAGATGCATCATAGACCAAGGATAAGGTTCACACAGAGTACCATTTCAAAACCCTTAAACATGGCTCCCAAAACCTACAATAAACACCAGAAGCATGCAAAGAATACCTATGCAATGAAGAGAGGTGAGAAGAGACAACAAAATGAGTCAAGGATGGACAAAACGCATCACAAAACAAATTTTATTGCTCCAAAAGTTTACACAGTACATCATTATTAGGAAAGAGGCAAGAAAAATGCCATTACAGAGAAAGGGAGGAGGTTTAAACTCCACATTCGACCTGGGGAAGAAAGAGAGAGGTGGGAAGAGAGGAAAAATGACCAACAACAACAATGAGCCGAGCTCTTACATTTATAGATCAAGCGAAGAGAAGAGAAGAAAATAAGGAGGAAAATCTGATTTGAAAAGCTCAACCACCAACAAGATCCCTAAAAATCTACCTATAATCAAGCACGGTTCTCCATGATTTGGCATGTTGGAGAAGGAAGGATAGGCAGATCGAATCAAATATGATCTGGTAAAGCAATCGGATCCCGTATTAATGGCTTGAAATATGTATTCCCATTTTCATGAACAAAAGCCTACTAAAAATGATATTTTATTCTTCCATGGCATAGAGGAGGTTGAGACCTTTCCAAAAAGTCCTCTCTTGCTCAAAACCGAGCTTCCAGTCAAAAGATATGGTCGTCTGAAAATTCTATGCAAAAATGGCGAAAATGCAATTTTTACAAAGCAGATCCGTGGCCCTTAAATAACCACTTGTGATTTTTGTAAAAAGTTACAAAATTGTAAAACCTCCCACATGACTCCACAAAGCTTGAAAATCACTTTTGGCAAAAACCCCCACAGGACAGAAATTCACTTTGCGCCTTTAGCTCCGTGGCTCAAAATTGGAATTTGGCAAAAAGCCCTCCGCGGCTCTGCAGCTCTGAAATGACACGTGTGCACAAAGCTTCCGCGGGCCCAAAATTTAAATTGTGCCCTTTTGAGAAAGATATGCAAAAATTTGAAGTTCCTCCGACGGCTTGCCTTCCCTTGCAATGAAAGAGGCCTAACAAGTGGCTTTCCTTTGCATTGGTAGAGTTATGGATTACTTCATAACTTTTACACTTTTCCAACAAAAAGAAAAAAATCTCAAACTACCTCGGGTAACCCGCCTTCCCGCTTTGATTTGGAACACGGCCACATGTCCCTTGCGGGCCTTAGGAATTTTTCCTTCATTTTCTCCGGGCTCGCCATTGTAAATTGCACTTTTTAGCACAAAAGCGCTAAGTGCCAAGATGTCTCCCTAGGCCCGCCGGTCCGAATTACAACTTGGGAAAAATTTCCTCCACGGCCCTGAAATTGTGCATTTACATTTTCCACTTTGACAAGGAAACCTTGTCATGGGCCCGTGGGCCGGCAATTGAAACTTGCACCTTTTGTGCAAAATGCCAAAGTGCTAAAGTATCTCCCGCTGTTCCGTCGGTTCACAATTTTCCCAAGGCAAAAATTCTTCCCAAGGCCCGCAGGCCCGCTTTTGGCAAAAAATCCTTCTTAGGCCTATCGGCCCATAACTTGTAAAATATGAGGAGTTAGAAGGACTTCTTTATATTTTTGGAAAGGGGAAGAAATTTCCTACCTGATGAAGCTATCTCTAGGAAACCTTTAGTGCTTGAAATATGTAAAAATCAGATTGAAGCATTAAAGGAGGGAAAATGGGTGTAGTTAACCAAAAATAAGCATGAGCTTATTTTGGATAACATCCCCTTTACAAATGCCTCTAGTCTTGTGAGTGGTATGGCGGCACAAATGTCAATGTTTGGCTCATCCCCGATTGGTGTCCATTCTAGGTCTTCATATGAAAACTGACTCTTTTCCTCTATTATCTCTTAGACATGAAGATGGATTATGCTCTGCCATTTGGGTCTCCTTCCCATCCTAAAAATTATTACATGCAGTTTTGCATCATAAATGAATCAATTATTTCATACTTTCCAAAATAAATTTTGAGTTGTGATTGATCATCATCAACATGAATACCATCTTAAAACATTGGAAGAATTTGAATTTTTGGCTAATTCAAAAGCCACTTGTATAAAATATAGTATTGAAATGAAAGGAAAACAACAATTTATAGGACTTCCTATTGCTTCCAATGCACAAGCATATCACAATATGGTCATCTATAAATGTGACAAAGAATGTGACATAGTAAATATAATGTGACAAAGACTGTTACAAAATTAATATTATTTCAAATACATTTATTCAATGTTGAGAGAAACTTCCATAAAAAATATTAAAATTAAACTTATAAATATAATTCACATTGTATAATAATATATTTTATGGTGCTTATTTTATTTCTAAAATAATATTTTTCAAAAATGATGTATATAAAATAGAAATTATTACATTTAGCTAAAAATAAAACTAACAAAACAAAAACATATTTATTTAAAACTGAAGTTACAAATTAGAAAATTAAAATATTAAAATATTAATAACATCTTTAATATATATATATATATATATATATATATATATATATATATGCATGCCAAAACATAATAATTAAACAACAATAAAATAATAATCTTCGCAACACCCATGTACCCTACTTTTTGTAAAAGGTGAACTTACAAACTAAAATTGAAGAATATAGATATTTCAAAACAATTAAATTGAAAAATGTGATTTCTCCACAATGAAATTTATAAAATATGGATATTCCAAAAAATTTATTTCGTCTTGCATGAAATTATGAATATTATTCATGATTGAAATTTTTTACCTTGTTTAAGGATTTATCATCCGTGAGTAAATTATAATAGCGCAGACTATCTACATCTATAGTTTTACTTATATTTTTTTAGTGTATATTATTAAAAAATAGAAATCACTAGCATATTAAATTTCCCACAATGCATGTATTTCAAATTTTGTGGATAATATAAACTAAATATTATAATGTGTAGAATTTTCACACTTTTATTTGAAATTTAGAAATGGTGCTAAAGTTTTGAATCGTAATAAACATTATTTACTATACATTATGAACAACTAGTATTCAATGGCATACTAAATTGTCTATAATATACATATAATTTATAAATTATTAATAAATTGAGGACTATTTTTAGGAACTCTTGCAGTTTTCAAACTTTCTATGTGAACTCCCTTCATCTTCAGTTTACATGTAGGCTCATATTTTTGTATGTCTTCATTTTACAAATAGGATCGGGAGAAATTAGGCTCCTGGTATTCATATTCACTACACAAAAGAGTAACTAGTACATAAAAGAAGCTTATAATTAATGTTAGTATGTTACATGCCAAATCTAATATACATCATCCAATATGATAAAATAATCACAATTTTAGAAAGTTAATATCCATGAAAAATTCAAGTATGAATAAATGCCAGTGGCTATGCAATTCACTCAAAATGCACCCTCCCATAATATCACAACCGTCTATTGGAAAATGGACGGTTGTGATACTATGGGAGTGTACATTTTGAGTGAAGGGTAGCCTTCTCTTGAAAAATTTCTCTTCAGTAGCTTTAAAAACCTCTACGCAACACAGTCTACCACCCAACTATTGATGTGGAATCCTAAGGGGAAAGCCCTTCAGCATGTAATGATAGTTGGGTGCATCGATGTGGCATCCTAAGGGCAAGCCCTTTCAACATACACTGATTCTTGTCTTTGCAGAGGCACTTGCCCCCATATGCCGAATTGAGAGTGAGAGTATGACAACACATAATTTTTATAGCTTCAACTTACATCAAACATTCACAACCTTGCAATTACTAATATTTAACAACTAATAAAAAATTATACATACAAATGATCTACACATTAGCAATATTTAAAACTATAATGAATCAAAAAAATCAAACTTTTCCTAATGTATTCCATTTAACACAGCGAAGAGCAATGAAACTAAGAGCTCAAAGATCGCATGCATATTTAAATGAAATTTTTATATTTTCTTATGATAGTAATAGATCGACATGGAAATATAGAACTTATTTAAACTTATAGATAATATTAATAATAATATCAAACACTTATAACATTAAATGTGTTCAATTTGTTTAACTATAAGTATATTAATGTTCGAGTTATAACTATAATAATGTTTGAGTTTGGATTTCAAGACATTTATTATTAAGGTTCTTGTTAACAAATATGAATTCAAATATTAAGGTCATACTAGTTTGACTTCAGAAATTTTAATTTCATAAATGAAAATGTGTGGAAATCTATCATGTTTTTCAACGTGTTGAAAAACACACTGAGTTTTTCAGCATGTTGAAAAACACACTGTGTTTTTCATCAAGATGAAGAACACGTCATGTGATTTCCTTATGTTAATCACCAACCATTAATTACCTAGTTGTTACATGGTTGTAGATGTTTTAATCTCTACTTTTTGTTATCATAAGTAATTTGTACTTACATGAATTTGGAGCCCATGAAAACAAACGTCTAGATATATTTTTAGAAGCCCGAATATGAGGAGGTTATTGCATGGTTGTTGAAATTTATTAGTAAATTATAAAAGTGCAAATGGATTTGAAATCTCTAATGAAATCCATAGATAGAGAACATAAATTCATGTGCAAACCCTAGTGTATGATATAACATAGATCTGTGAGCATTGGGATCTAATTTTAGATACATGCAAATAGAATTACGAGACTTCATAAATTGAAATTTTCCTTGAACTATAGTATTGCATAAGAATCAGATTGAGAGTTTCTATTTCTAAAAATTTCATATATGGATCGAGAAAGGGAATCCCCTATAGTGGAGTATGCACTCACCTTGGAGGCATTTAAGGGACTCATCTAAGAATTTTCATCCTTTTCCCTTTCTTGAGATCTATTAAGAGGTTCAACTCTACTTCTTAATACCCTAACATGTTAAATTACATATACTTCTACCTTGGATATGAATATGATAGAAATTTATGGTTCTCTATATTATTACTTGCACATGGTTATACGCATTTGTAGATAAGTTTCTCATGTGTATAGGTACATACTCATGAAGTTTCCAACGTATATTGATTTTTCCTTTTGTATAAGGTTGTGGATGTGCTCTAGTATTGCTATTAGGTGTGCATTTTTAGTGGACGTGTTCTACAATTATTATATGTTATATACGACATGAATACACCTCAATTATTTTGAGATGAGATATCTATAGTATATCTCACTCACCTCAAAAAAGGGGGAATTCAATGTGGTTATCGCAAAGAATAGAAATGCAATTCAGAGACACATAAAGATTACAAACTTTAGAATACAATAGATATGTTATAGGGACATACTCACATTTACAAATAAAAACCATTCATAGATCTTTGATCTAGATGGAATCATCCAACAGAGGGTGAAACCATTGGATTTTATTGTCCGAAATATATTTTATTTTCCCAAGTTGTTGCAAACATCCATAATGTCTACAAAAATACGAGTTTCTAAAAGGTCTCTAATATATCTTTAGGGATAGATACACAATTTCAATGTATATTTTACCACATCTTATGATATAATGTAATAGTCATACTGCAAGAGGGTTTTGTCAAGATATTTACAATACATCTTATGGAAGTTCCAGGTGAGTTATGAAGAGATATTGACTAGCTTATGTAGGATTCCGTAGGTAAAATGTCAGTTCAAGAATGCCCCTTAGAAGATTAAATGACACATATAAGATAATCAAATTGAAAATACAGTCGTTGGAAAAAGGGTCAAGCCCATAGTCCTCTATGACATGCATATATCTATCAAATATCAAGTGGCAACTATTTGTTTCCATGTTTTCAATATGTATCAACTACTCTTTGTTTCCACTTCTTCTATCATTTATTACAAGACTTTTATACCTTTAACTTTTTTATCTATACCAAATGAATATACATTTTTATTTCCCATATTTATACATTCTATAATATTATATACTCTATCCTCTATCGAACAATCTATTGTAATTAACATTTTGTCTCATCCCACAACAAAGAATTTTTTATCCTCAAAATGCCTATCAGTTTCCTTCCTTTACATGAAGGTACATTCCTTTATTTGAGGGTTCATTACTTTACCATAATCTACATAGCTCTTTATATAAATTTAATTTCATCAAACATTTTAATGATTTTGATTTACATCAATTTGGTGTAATAACTTAGGTGTTGGCACTATATGTTTCATAACCCATTTTAGGCATCCTAGATTATGGTGTTTGAACAACCATGTAAGAATATATTGTTGATATATAATATGTTCCATGAATATTATCCCATGGGCACAAAGGACACATTAGACCCCTAGTGTGGGTAAGAAACATGTAAAGCAAACACTTGATGACAACCTAAACTCTTCTCGACCAACCCTAAATTTTATTGTTAAGCGACTAAAATTTTTCTACGGGCACATTACTTTGCGTGAATTTAATTATTCAAAGGTTTCACTTTTGAAGAACCCATTGTGATTTCCACATGTTAATCACTAAACATTAATTACCATTCAAATTTGAGAGCTTGATTTTTGTGTGTAGAAACTTAGTTGTCATTGATGAGTCAATATGAAATTGATCTTGTCATATAGACATTTAGTTGTTAGTCAATGGAAATAGGACTTTTTTGTCTATATATGGAAAATGTCTCTATGACCATGCTAGGAACCAATAACCACGATAAAACATGTTAAAGAATAACTACTTTCAAAATAAAATGGCATAAAGAGGAGTTCAATTTAAATTAGTAATAGTGTTTAATGGTCAATCACAACTTGTCACATAGGTTGTAAGTTAACGAGACACCATTCATATATTTTACGATGTTATAAGTCATTTAATTGGTACTAAGTAAATTCAAAATATACTTTTCACTGTAATCAAAGAGTTCCAAAATAATAAATTAATGACACAATACTTGTATTATTTGATTTTTTAGTACAACATATAAGTATTATTTAAAAAAATTATGAATCCATTGTGTTTTTCAATGTGTTGAAAAACACAATATGTTGAAAAATGCAGCTAAAACCACCAATGTGTTTTGTAACAGTGTTTAAAAACACTAAAAATTTCCACACTATATACACAATATCATTCACAATATACACAATTTATTTCTAATTAGTGTGTTAATTTCTAATTTTATACACAATATATTTGCAATTAACATGTTGATTATTATACTTTTACAAATATAGATCACTATACTTCTACAAATTTACGGCCCTCACACCTCTCCTCTAATTACACCAAACAACGACGTAGGAATTGATGGAATGGTAATCAATGTTGGCACTGTTTTAGTTGGAGAAGTGATATATTTGCAATGGTAATCAATATGGTTATTTTTAAGGGGATACAGAGAACAATAGCGTAAACAATTTTGTAGCGAAGATGGATACAAAGAACAATCATTTTGTAATTCTTTATTCTTTATATGATATTTTAAACATTTTTAAAAATATTATTTCTCACGATTTTGTCTTCAACGTGTCCTGATCTGAAACTGCCTCGGTGCTACCAATCTTCGCCTAACGGTCAAATGCAATTCGGTGATTAAAAGAAATATTCAGCAAAAGTTGTGTAACATTTCATTTGTATTGATTATTTATGGCTAAAATTTATTGACATTTAATATTCAATTGTGATCAAGAGGTCGAATCCTCCCGTGGAACTAGAGGGTGGTCACATTAAAAAATTTATCAGCGCTGGAGTTTATAGTGGTTCTCACCGATTCCTCCACGCTAATAAATAAATAAATAATTATTAACATACATTTATTTTATTATTGATTATTTATGGCTAAAATTTATTAACAAACATTTATTTTATTATTTAGTAATTTTGTGATCCAGGAATAGCCCATTAAACTTAGTAGATACTAATTTTTAAGGGTGTAATTCCACAAGTTTTGTGATAGTATTTATTTCTCCTATTTCTATTCATGTATTAATTTGTCGTGTGGAAAATAAAATTTATTGACTATGAGGTCATATGATAAGGTGTGCCCTATTTTGTGATTGTCATCATTTTTATTACACAAAAGTTTTATAATTCTAAGAAAAGATGGTCAAATTTGATATCATAATTATTGTCATGGATTATTTTAATAATAAAATTATGTCTTTGATGTATAGAGATAAATATAAATATAGTCAAATATTTCACAAACCAATTGAACTAATTAATTGTTATGTTATTAGTATTATTATATAAAATCTCAATGGCATTGAGTCTCTTTTTATTATTTCTCATACTTCCTCTTAAAACTTTTTTTTTTGTCTTGTCAAAGTATCTCTAATTCTCCGCCTTAATATTAAATGAATGGAAATTTTTTAATCGTACATAATGGACTAAGATAAGTCCACAAATCTGGAAGTTCAACATTGACCTAGATGCTCAAATATTTGCTTGAAAAATATTCTATCATAATCAATGTAATTGGTAAGAGATTAAAATCCCTCTTTGTTCAACTAGTCGAATGCTCATTCTATCAGGAAAATGGACGTCTAAAAAATCTTATTTTTGGGGCCTACATGTTTCCTAAATGTGATGTTTTAAAGATCGATTTGTTTTATTTAGTCATCATTTGAGATGGGAAGCAGGTTTATTTGGTATATAGATTTGAAGAATAATGTGGTTGTAAATTACATTAGACATGTTATCCTTCTGTATTTATAGAGTATCAAATGTTTAACTACGTTTGCTAATTCTTATATTCATCCAAAAATTGAAAGTTCGAGGTTTTTTTCTAACATTTGTTTCTAGATTGCTTCGTTATCTTCTCAATTAAAGGTAATGTTAAAGAATAACAAGGGGATACCGCCTACTGATGAAGAGACCAATCATCAAATTAACCAACTTCAAGTCAACCAATGTACATTTGTAATAAATTATTTTATGAAACAACTTCAATAGTAAGTTAAAATATCATACATTCATGTTAAACTACTAAAGTCATAGTCTGCATTGTAACATTCTTAGTTAACAATGTTTCCATTTACTACTAAATCTATCTCAGTTCTTATAAAACCCACAAATTTGACGTTCTAAAACCACATTAATCCTTAAATAATTATCTGGAAAGTTACGACAATTTTTTTTTGTTTTAAGTTACAAGGGTGTCAAATCCTAATATACGTTTAATTAAATTCCTACTAGCAATGTTACATTTCATAGGTTAGATCCAGTCTAGATTATTAATTAAATATTCTTAATCTAGTTCATATGTCAATTTAATTATCATCACTAGCTAAGTGTCCATTAATTTCTCCTACTAGGTTAATTAGTTTCCCTTTTGGGAATTAACATTCAACCCACATTTAATAAACCCTTATCCTTAGTTACCTTAGTTCTCTTAAAATTATTTTCTTTAATGTCCATTGAATCATACATTGAAACCTACTAGAGGGGTTACATTTTTAACTTAATACACTAGAGCCCTAAGTGGCCCCATTCACCCATTTACACATACCTTGATTTATTTAAAATTTACAATCATAATAAGAAAATTCTCACCTAACACTTGTAGGGTTGATTCTTAACCCTGGATCAAATCAATAGGGACCACAAGATTAGATCTACCCAAAAGAAGCCCTAATCATCCTTAAGGGAGTCTTCTTAAGCATTTCTTACCCTAAGCTCATTAATTTGTTTCTCTTTGGTTTGTAAATTGAAGGAGTGGATGTCATGGATCAAGGGAAAACCATGAAGGAGTCTTCTTGGATCCAATGTGCAAGAAGAAGGGGATTCCATCCAAATGGGATCCTCCTTTAGAATAGCTGAATCTTAGATTTAATCATGCATTCTTAGTTATTTAATTTCAATGCAAGCATCTATCCTAGATCTGGTTTGAGTTCTATTATTGATTAGTTCTCTATTTTTCTTGTTTTCATTGATGGGGAAAACCCCATTTTGTAGATCAAGAGTTTTATGTATTGAAATCCCTATATGCAAGTTGGAGTATGGGTCCAAACAAGCATACACGACCCTCATAGGCTAGATCTACATTTAGGTGAAGTCTAGATCCATAAGAGCCAATGGTTGGCTAGAAAAATGTTTTAAAAAAAAGTTAATGCATAGGTGACCAACCACGGTAACCTCTCGTGCTACTCGACGTTGATTTCACTACCAAATACTAGCGATTCTGTGTTATTGATAAGTTTTTTGAATATTGTTTTAAATTCAAGGGAGTGGTAAAAGATTAATTCCACGAGCAACTTCTTATTCAGTTTTAAGAAAGCATAACAGTCTCAGATGCATCTGATATAAACAAGGCACAACAAATGACTATCAAGTTTGTAGAAGTGAATTTGGTCCAAAGATTCAAAGGATGATGTAAGTCACAAAAATGCCAACAATAGATTATTCACCGACGTTGGTTACTTCCGGATGAGTCTATTTTATAAATTTTAACACATCTTCAACATTTTGTGATTCACACTTATCTTAATGAAATTTCCAACAATTATTCATTAAATTTAAGGTTGATGAGCAAGTCATGATATCATTTAAGTTGATAACTAAGCTTGGAGTTAACATTTTAAAGTCTGTAATGTGAAATAGTGACCGATTTCAGTGATCGAGTACACTCGACGCTTCGTTAAGACCGATCGATGTCTGGTCCATGTAGGCCAAATAAATCTAATAATGAATGTATAAAGTAACATAGATTTCAAAGGATAACTTTAACTTTAAATAAATCAAAACCAAAGAGTGTTTAACTATTTCAACCTAGAATAAGGTTATGACAACCTCCTAATTCACATTGTGATCAAAACATTAAGATTTACAACTTTCTTTTCTTTCAACACAAGGTAAAATTTAAACATGATATCCATTTAATTCATTCCTTTACATACAACTAATTTGAAGAGAAAGGAAAGACACATTCTATAATGAACTTCCTTCAAATATGATATTACAACTTGGTAAATAAAACTTGCAAAGCAACTTTTCTTTTAAATACAAGTCTACTAGTCTTCCACCTTAAGTGGGAATTACAATAATATTTCTACAATGAAGGGTTGTTTTTGACTTCAACAAATGCTCCAAATTTCAAATCTCCAACAAGAGCTCCACCATGCCTTCAATTTAATCACAACAAAAAAATGGGGGAGAGGCAACACTCTCCACCCAACCAATAATCCAATGAGGAGAAGAAGCTATCCTACTCATTGGCCCCCAACCCCAACCAAAATGCAATAAAGGATGGATCCAACTCATGGAAATAACACAATGCTTCAACATTACAATACAAAATGTCACAACCATTTAACACACATTCAACACAAGAATGCAACTTTCAAAATACACAAGGCTTGAAAAGAAAACCAATGGAGCAAGGATCTATGGGGAGATCACTTATGCCTCCCAATGGGATTAGGTGCCCACCTTAAAACCCTCCAAAATACATCTCAAACCCCTACAAAAATCTTATGCCTCCCTCAAGATCCTCTTATGCCTCCCACATTCTCTTATGTCTCCCTACAATCTCTTATGTCTCCCTCAAAAGAATCAAGTAAGAAATGCAAGCATTCTCTTATCCAAGGTGGGGCACCCAACCCAACTCCCTCCCAAAATATGAAATAAACTCTTATGCATCCCTACATATAAAATACCCATAGCCTTCTCCTACACCATACTTAGGCATTCTACCCATGAACCCAACAAGCATGCAAACCATTCACTTGCATACAAATAAACACATATAAAAGAAAACAAGTTAAATGAGGGTGTAGTTCCTACATTTCCATGGTAGAGTTTGATCAAGAGTAACACTCAAAGCTAATTTAAGGTCAATCCAACTCCAAAAATCTCAAGACTTCAACAAACACTCCCAAAATTCTCTAACTCCAAAAATACAAGAGCATAAATGAAAATAAGTAACCCCCAAACAAACAAATAAACTTGCATATATAGAAAAAGGGAAGATGAGGGTGAGGTGGCTTCATGTAGGATGCCACATCACTTATCCTCAACTCCACATCACAAGTCAAACCTCAACCCTAATGCACAATAAATTGGTGGTTGAGAGGAATGACAATCCTCTTACACACACAATCCAAACCCAAATCCCTAAGGACATAATTTAAAACCCATGTAAGAAAAGTGCAATAAATGTCACTTTTTGTCTTACAAAACACATAATGGGGTCTATTTTTGACCCCCCAATCCATAGGTAGGGTTGGTATAAGAAATTAAGAGGTGTGGGACAAGCTTCCAAAAATGGCCACTAAGACCAAATCCAAAATTCCAAGGTAAAGTAGAGTGTACAACACTCAAAGTCACATACACTCAACTTAAATTACCAAATTCAAAGGACCAACTACTCTAATAAATGACCCCTTTTGTCACATCCACAATTAACTTAATAAACATGATTAATTCACTTAATTAAGGCACATTAGTCAACAATGATTAAATGAATTACATCACAAAATAAATCACATACTCCACAATTAAATAAAAGAAAAGAAAAGAATTACACACAAAGCCCATGGTCACATTTGGAGGTCATCCCCCCCATGGGGACCCCCTAACAAAAATAACAAAACATAACACATTACCCAAGTTGCCATGGTGACCATTTTTGTATCCATCCAGTATTCCGTTGTGGTTGGTCTCCAATCCCCCTTTTGATTGTTGTGATATAATTACCTATAAAATCACACAATACCTCCTTTGGCCTTGTGGCAACATCAAATACATCTAGGATAAAATATACGCACATCAATCAATAAACATCCTCATATAATTAAATCATCATCTAGACTAACAATACTATCATTTGTCTAAAATTCCAACAACATCTCAAATCTACCATTTCATCAATATCAATAATATCGCGAGATTAGTTCCAATGCTAAATCATAGTCAACATGACAAAATTCCAAATGTCAGTAATGTATATGCTAACAACACATCATCATCATCAATATAAAATGTCTCTCTATGTCTCTAAGAATCCACACAAATCATACTATGAATCACAATCCATCAATAGTCAGAATATCTCTATCATCTAATATCATGCTAAACCAAAATGATACAATAATATCCATGTCTATAGTCAACCGTAATTGAAATCAAAATATAATAAGTGTCGAAGAGAAGTGGGAACTACATCCCCTCCCCTTAGAATCAAATTCGCATTGAAGTAATTGAAATAGGTGTGGAAACTGGACTCATAGCAACATAACATTCTCCTATGGGTAAGTGCGAAGTTGGGGGCGAAAAAGTGGACAAGAATCTGAAAAAGGAAAAACACATATGCGTTTTGTTAAACATGCTCGTGTTTTAAATTTTTTTCACTCAAGAATAACCAAACCTATAATGCGTATGCATTTCAAACAAGTCAAAATGCGCACGCATTATAACGTGTATGCTTTTTGTGTAGTATGGACCATGCATATGTGTTTTGGTGCCTTATACTTACAAAAATAAATGTTTAAGTAAATATAAGAAATTTTATACTTTATTTATTTTAGTAAATATAATAAATTAGGGTCACTCTGCACCTTATGCAAGTGGTCTCGTAGCTCCAACAATTATAATCTAGAAAATAGTTTTTCAAAATCTAATTTGAGTAGAACTTACTCATTCTCAAGATTTCAGCAAATGACCTAAATTTTTTAGAACATATATATTGTAGTCGGTCTTTGTTTTGGGAAAGCATATAGTCATTTTTGAGGTTTTTGACCTTCTAAAATGGTTTTGGCCCTACCACTACTTGAATTGGTACTAATTTATAAATTTGGTCCATAATTCATGTTAGTGACCATGAATTAACTCTATGATGTTTGTCTACTTCTTACTAAAAAGAGATCCTCACTTTGTAGATAGAGGATTATTCCCTGAATGGGATTCGTGTCTTATGGCCCAAATGAGGTGATTGTAATGTGCCTCCTCCTTAAGGTTTGATATCACTACTAGGTGTTGAATGAGTTGTTATGAATAGTACCAGTGAATTGCATCAAGTGAACTCGGATGATTGTTCATTCTTAGAAACATGGTGCTCCATATAAAGATCATCCCCTCACCTTTCCTAAATCTAAAAGCATCCTTTCATGGAATCAAATTCATGATTCTCATACATGCTTTTGCTCATATGTCTCTTATGGAGATAAATGATACCTTAATACTTCACAAATAATGGTCCTTGATAATCGGGAGACATGACTAGCTCATTTTAGCTTGTTTCGAAGGGTGTCAATTAACTTCTACAAAATGGCAAAAATGTATTTTTAGGCCTTCAAAGGAAGTAGTCTCTCATAAAAACTAAATGAGTCGATCGATCACATTAAACACTATTCCTTACACACTAAAACACGCTAAATGATCTTTTTAGGAATTTCATTTGGGTTAGAGTTTATGATTTAGGGTTTAGGGTTTATGGTTCGGGGTTTAGGGTTTAGGGATAAGGGTTTAGGACTCAAGGTTTAGAGTTTAATGTTTAAGGTTTAGTGTTTAAGGCTCATAGTTTACATTTTATGGTTTATGGTTTAGGGTTTATGGTTCGGGGTTTTGAGTTTAGGGTTTATGGTTCGGGGTTAAAGGTTAAGGATTTAGGGTTTAGGGCTCAAGCTTCAAGGTTTAAGGTTTAGGGGTCAAGGTTGAGGGTTGGTGGTTTATAGCTAAAGGTTCAAGGTTTAGGGTTTACGGATCGGGGTTGAGGGTTTAGGGTTAAGGGTTAAGGGTTTAGGGTTCAGGGTTTAGTTTTTAGGGTTTAGGGTTGAGGGTTCAAGGTTTAGGGTTTTGTCTTAGGGCTTATGGCTTAAGGCCTAGGGTTCATGGCTTAGGTTTTAGGGTTTAAGGATCAAGATTTAGAGTTTAGGGGTTAGGGTTTAGGTTTTAGAGTTTAGGGTTTAGGGTTTAGCATTTAGGGCTTAGAGTTTAGGGTTTAGGTCTTAGGGTTTGTGTTATAGAGTTTAGGGATTGGGGATTGGGGTGTAAGGTTTAGTGTTGAGGATTTAGGGTTTAGGAGTTAGGGTTTAAGGTTTAGGGTTGAGGATTTAGGGTTTATGGTTCAGGGTTTAGGAGTTAGGGTTTAAGGTTTAAAGGTTAGGGTTCAGGGTTTAGGGAAAAGGGTTCAGAGTTTAGGGTTTAAGGATCAGGGTTAAGGGTTTAGGGTTGAGAGTTGAGGGTTCAGGGTTTAGGGCTCAAGGTTTAGTTTTTAGGGTTTAGGGTTGATTGTTTATGTTTAAGGGTTCAAGGTTTAGGGTTTTGGCGTAGGGATTATGGTTTAGGGCCTAGGGTTAAAGGCTTAGGGTTTAGCGTTTAAGGATCAAGGTTTAGGGTTTAGGGGTCAAGCTTTGGGTTTTACAGGTTTCGGGTTTAGGGTTTAGGATTTAGGGCTTAGAGTTTAGGCTTTAGGGCTTAGGGTTTATGATATAGGGTTTAGGTTTTAGGGCTCGGGGTTTAAGGTTTAGGGTTTAGGATTTAGGGTTTACGGTTTATGGTTTAGGTGTTAGGGTTTAGGTTTTAAGCCTGGGTTCATGGTTTAGGAAAAGGGTTCATGGTTTATGGTTTAAGGCTCAAGGTTTAGAGTTTAGGTTTAAGGGTTTAGGTAGCAGAGTTCGGGGTTTAGGATTTAGTGTTTAGGGCTTATGGTTTCAGTTTAGGGTTTAGGGTTTAGGGTTTAGGGTTTAGGGTATAGGGTTTAGGGTTTAGGGTTTAGGGTTTAGGGTTTAGGGTTTAGGGTTTGGGGTTTAGAGTTTAGGGTTTATGGGTCAGGGTTTAGGGTTTATGATTTAGTTTTTAGGGTTTAGGGTTTAGGGACCTTTAGGATTTAATATTTAGGCCTTAAGGTTTAGGGTTTATGGTTTAGGGCTCAGGGCTCATGGTTTAGGGTTTAGGGGTTATGGTGCATGGTTTAAGGTTTACGACTCAGGGTTCGGGGTTTAGAGTTATGGGTTTAAGGTTTAGGGGTTAGATATCAAGGCTCTAGATTTAGGGTTTAGGGCTCAGGGTTTAAGGTTTAGGGTTTAGGGCTCAAGGATTAGGGTTTAGGGTTCAAGGCTTAAGGTTTAGGGTTTATTGTTTAGGGATTAGGGTTCATGGTTCATGGTTCATCGTTTATGGCTTAAGGTTCGGGTTCAAAGTTATTGGTTTAAGGTTTGGGGTTAGAGCTTGGGGCCTTGGATTTAGTATTTTTGGTTTAGGGCATAGGGATCGGGGTTTAGGGTCTAGGGTCAAAGGTTTAGGGTTATGGGTTTAGGATTTAGGTTTTAGGGTTTATTATTTAGTGTTTAGGGTTTAGGATTTATTATTTTTGTTTTAGGGTTTAGGGTTTATAGTATAGGGTTTAGGTCTCATGGTTAAGGGTTAAGGGCTTAGGTCATAGAATTGAGGGTTCATCGAATTCTAAGATAGAACATTCAAAGAGAGTCATAAAATTTTGATGTTTTTCATCTATTGATATTTTGAAGGAGGGAAATTTCATATTCTTGATTGTCCAATCCTTCCAAAGACCCCAGTAGTCCTTAATCCTTGGATGTACATGGAGACACTGTTACTTGGCTTCCATTTATAATGATAGAGATATTTGAAAATTTGTGTTATGACCTCTAAATCTATATGAATTTCAAGTTACTTGGAAATCACATCACACCCTTCACTAGGATTGATGACTACCCCTATCTTTTTGTTCAAGGGATTTTGAAAACATCCATGGGTTTATCATATAAAGAATTATCAATGATTGGAAGGTCACTAAGTCCTAGGCCAAGTAACTCCCATTTAGAACTAAGCAAGAAAAATTTACTAGGTTATTGATAACCCCTTAGTGTTCTTAGTGATTCCCCTATTTCTATTCTTATTTTAAACACTTTAGGAAGTTCTCTCAAAGTTATTATCCATTCCAGTAGAACACTTGAACTTTATCTTTCTCCAGAGGAGAGGATACTACAGGAAATTCAATTATGATCCTACACCTCTGCATTGATATATTCTCTATGTTTCTTTTGTTTCCTTTAAGATAAATTTATTTGTTGTGATGGTTATTTTTTCTAGCTTCCAATGGGTCATCCTAGCTTGCATAATACCATACATGGAAATATGAGAAATGTGAATTTTTTTAGAGTGTGAGTAGTTTACATTCAAGAGCGCAAGTATATGTGGGGAGAAACAAGTTTGGAAGAGATGTGTAATGTATGCATTACAAGGCATAAGGTAGATGTCATATCCATTTAGTTACTTGTCCCACCTCTCATAAACAAGGTGGTTCTATAAGATGAATCAATGATGGCTCTAGGCACGAGACTAGGAAATATTGATGAAATATGGTTTGGGGTTTAGGGTTTAGGGTTTAGGGCTCATGGTTCAGGGTTTAAGGTTTAGGGTTCAGGGTTCAACATTTAGGGTTATGGTTTAGGATTTAGGTTTTAGGTTTAGGGTTTAGGGTTTAGTGTTTATGGATAGCATTTACGGATTGAGGTTAAGGACTTAGGGTTTAGGGTTTAGGGTTTAGGGTTTAGGGTTTAGGATTAACGATTTAGTGTTTAGGGATAAGGGTTTATGGTTTACGGTTTAGGATTTATGGTTTATGGTTGGGTTCGGGGTTTAGGGTTTAGGATTTAATGTTTAGGGATTAATGTTTACGGTTTATGGTTTAGGGCTTAGGGATTAAGGTTTAGGGTTCGGGGTTTAGGGTTTAGGGTTTAGGGTTTCATTTTTAGGGCTTAGGGCTTAGGGTATATGGTCTAGGGTTTAGGGTTTAGATTGTAGGGCTCAAGGATAAGGGTGTAGGGTTGAAGGCTTAGGGTTTAGGGTTTAGGATTAGGTGTTTAAGTTTTAGGGTTTAGGGTTCATGGTTTAGGGTTCATGGTTTAGGGTTTAGGATTTAGTTTTTATGGTTCAGGGTTCAGGGTTTAACATTTAGGGCTCATGGTTCATGGTTTAGGGTTAAGGGCTTATGGCTTAAGGTTTAGGACTTAAGGCTCAGGGTTTAGGGACCATGGATAAGGGCTGAATGTTTAAGGTTTAGGGTTTAGGGATCATGGTTAAAGGTTTAGGGTTTAGGGTTTAGGGCTCAAGGTTTACAGTTTTAGTTTTTAGGTTTACGGTTTTTGTGGTATTGGTTTCGATTGTAGAAGTTAAATGCTAAAATATTTAGGTGGATGCTTTAAAATCCTGAAAAATTACCTATGTCTGATGACTAGATTATACTTTAAAAACTTATCTCCTAAACCATGACTCATGGAGCTATGAGACTAATTCCATAAGGTGCGAGTGACCCTAATTTCTTATATTTACATAAATAAATTTAAATTATAAGAAATAATAAAATATAAATAATAATAAATGAAAAACTTATGCTTATAAATAATACTTAAACTTATAATAAATGAAAAACTTAAACATTTATTTATGTGAATAAAATCATGTCAAAACATACATAATGTTTATACTAGATAGAAACGCGTACACATTTTGTGTTTTCTCTTTTCCCAAGCCATGTCTCTAGGCTTGGGATTTGGTTGATCCCCAAGCCACGAGGCATGTACCTTCACAAACACAACAAACAACGTGTTGTTACAAGAAAATGTAAAAATTTCACTTCCCTTAAGATAAATCAAAATAAAACAATCGATCCATTTTTAAAAACTTATACCATGACGTAGAGCGAGTCTCTTCTTTGAAAAATATAATTTTTCAAATTTTATGACTAATATAAGGTTTCCATATTATTTATTTTGAACTATGCCTTTTTATAGCTATTTTTAAGTGTAAATATGTCTATCTTGCATGGTGCATCTTTTTTTGGGTGATCTAAATTTAAAAAAATTATACTAGCCCAAACTAGGCATAATTCTATACATATTCAAAAAAACTAATTTTCAATATTTTTGAGGTAGTTAGGGGGCACAGTCGAGCTCCATTATTTTTCAAAACATAAAATTTATTTACTAGAAAACTCATAAATAAAAAAATATTTGCTAAAAAATCTTTAAAAAATGAAGCCCAAACTAGATGCTCCTAGCTATCTTTCTACAAAAGGGTTTTTAAAAATACTAAATGGTGCTAAAAAAATGGTGGGGGGCACGAAAGTCACTTTATTACATTTTTTTAACAAAAACAAGAGCATCTGTTGGTATTTTATTTGTTTTACCCACATAAACTTATCCGTTTTCAATAAAATTAAGTAGTTTAGAAACTAGACTCAAAATGCTACGATTCATATTTCTACAACATCTTCCAATTTTGAGTGTAACTATTTCAAAAAACTCGTACAAATTAAAGTTTTTATTTTCAGAAAATGCGTCCATTTAAGACAACCTTTTGGCCCCCCAACTTGGTGCACTTACCCCTATGTAGCAGCAGTCTCATCATACCTGTCCCAATGGACTCGCACCTGATCAAACTCTCGGCCTTGAATGCCCAGGGTTATGCGCTCTAAAATACAAACTAGTTCCACCATCATCTATCCCTACTCCTATACGAGTAATGCATTCCAATCCAATATATGAGATAGATCTGGGATATATCTCATAAGAAAAAATACATGAAACACATCATGCACATGAGACAAGTTTGGTGGAAAGGCTAAACGATAAGCTAAGGGACCAATCTGCTCCAGGATCTCGAATGGACACAAAAATCTAGGAGAAAACTTAAATCCTTTTATGTAATAGATAGGACTCTTATGAGGTCTAACACAAAGAAACACCTTCGTGCCCACCTCATAACTATGGTCAATTCTCCTCTGATCTGCATACTTATTCTTCCTATCATGTGCCTCTTATAACCTCTCGTCGAACAAAAACAACTTCTTTGCTCCATATCATGTAACAAATCTGGTCTAAGAGATACTTTATCCTCCAATCTGTCCCAACTCAATGGTGTCCTACACACCTTGTAATAAAGTTCCTAAAAAAGTGTCATGCCGATAAAACTCCTAAAAGCTATTTGTTATAGGAAAACTCCACCAAATACAAGTACTCCTCCCACCTCGATTGATGATCCATGATGTACATCCAAAGCATGTCCTCTAAAATCTGATTCACTTGCTTTGTTTATCCATCTGTCTTTGGATGATAGTTTGTGCTCAAGTTGATGCTCATCCCAAGGGCCTGCTGCATGGTAGTCTAGAAGTGTGATGTCTATAAGGGATCGCGGTCTCAGATGATCTTCTGCGAAATCCTGTGCAGTCTAACAATCTCATCCATGTACACTCTCACTACTACACTAGTTGTATAGATGGTTTTCACTATAGAAAAATGAGTCACTTTCGTCAATCTATCCATCCACCATGATGGCATCATGGTGGTATCTCAATGTTGGTAGCCCTACTTATAAAATCCATGGAAATGGTGTCCCATTTCCACTCCGGGATAACATGTGGGTAAAGAAGGTCAAGCGGAGAAAAATGAGTCACTTTTGTCAATCTATCCACCATGATGGCATCATGGCGGTATCTCGACGTTGGTAGCCCTACTATGAAATCCATGGAAATGGTGTCCCATTTCCACTCCAGGATAACATGTGGGTAAAGAAGGCCAGCTGGATGCTGATGCTCGACCTTCACCCTCTGACACTCTAAACAACATGACACGAACTGAGCTACATCTCTCCGAAGACCTCTCCAATGGTAAAGTTGTCTCAAGGTGGCATACATTTTAATTTTATTTATTGGGATGACATTTATAATTAACTTTAACAATTTTTAATATTTTAAATCTTAATTACACGTTTTATATTTATTACAAATATTATTAAATTTGAAAATTTTAATAAATTTACAATTACATTTTAAATATTAAATTTATTATAACTTTTAATAATATTAAAATTCACTTTGAAACTCAAAATTTGTTAAATTTTAAGAGGTAATTTTATTACAAGTTTTAAATTGATTATAAATCATAAATTTTACATTTAGTAAGATTAAATTTAAATGGAAATGAGAATTTTTATCTTGGTAATTTTGGCAGATGAGGCTAAGGGTTGGGTTGGGTAAGAAGACAATAGTACATATAAGGAGGTTACCCAAATAAGTTGTGATGAATATTAGTTTACAAATCATTGGGCGAACGACGTAGAAGACCAAAGGATGTTATGCAAAATTATGGTGCATTAATCGTTGATCCTAAATTTTCAAGTGTGTTATCTATATGATGAAGGAGCTATTTGTAGGATGGTGGACGTTTTTTGTTGGGTGTTTAGGTTGCAAGAAGATGGTTTGAGTGGGGATTGAACATTTATTATTTGCATGGGTGTCTCTAAAAGGTTTTGGGAGACTCTAACAAGCCTAAACCATTTACTTAATAAAAATTCTTTTGAATTTTGAATTTAAACTTTATGTTAATTTAGTAGGATTAAAAAATAATAATTTTAATTTTGGGTTTAAGTTTTAATTTTGATTTTATTTATTAAAGTTTACTATATATGGGTTTGTATAATAAATGAAATTATTCTGCAATCATAATACTAAACACTAAATTCCAAACCTTACACACTAAATATTAAACCATAAACATTTTAACACAAATAATAAAGCATAAACCCTAAATCATGTTGAGCATGAACCACAAACACCCAAATCCTAACCCTTAACACAAATTCTAAACTTTGAGTGTAAATCCGATGTTGGGATTTATCATATAGTGAATAGGGTTTAGGTGTATTTAGTGTTTAGGGTTTAGTCTCTTAAATATATCTTTACATTTTAGGATCACCCAATATAAAATAATAGAAACTCCATTAATCACAATGCAACAACTTAAATTATTGTTTGACACCCTAAACACTTGTGTGACACTTTAAATGTTCACAAATGGGTCACCTTAATAACATGAAACCCTAAACACTAAATCCTATGTCATAAACAATAAATGTTTTACACACAACATAAACCTTAAACACTATAAATTAAACCATGAACATGCACCATATACCAAAAATGATAAGTTGATTTTCATGTTGTTTTTAGGGTTTTTGTTTAGAGTTTTTGTTTAGGGTTTGTGGCTTAGGCTTCGATGTTTATTGTTTGTGCTTGACAACTTGTGTTTCATTTTTGGTGTTTGTTGTTTATTGTGTAGGAATCAATGTATGTGTTGTTTTTGAAGATTTACGGCCTTCCTAGCTAACATGATCATGAAACCATTGACCATGTAAGATTCCTTAGAGATTCCTCTTATGTAAGCTTCTACCAGGACCTTTAGGGATATACATGTTTCTTGTTTTTCTAGAATAAATATGCGAGCAATCTGATTGTAGCTACCTCATTCAACTTCCACTCTTTTTATTTATTTTTATCTTGAAATTATCTTGCAATTTCATGGGCAATCTCTACATTCTTTCAATGTAGTTCTCTTTGGGAATTAAATGATTTTTTTAATTCTATTTGAGAGTATAGAAAGGATTTAAAATGTACCCTGTTAAGCTTGGGCCACACTCAAATGTATGGTTTACAACATTGGCGTTGTAATATACATAGGCTTTATCACATTCTTCACAAGGAAATCACAGCAGTTTAAATCCTTCCAAAAACAATTTCCACTATTGGGTAATGCTCCATAAATGAGTCCTCTCCCTTAAATATTGTTGTAACACTTCCATATAAACATTATACATACATTCCATGAGAAGTTTCTTTTGCATAATTTAGAATTGATAGTATATACCTTACAATTGATAGCATATGCCTAGTGTTAATTATGAATTTACTCTTTAGGAAGTTTTTTAGCGTCATAGAATGCGATGTCATAGCATATGAAGGTTATGTTGAATAAGTCACTAAAATAAAAAAAAATAGTAGCTAGTCAAATTTAACCAAAAGTTTCTCAGTGGTAGGGGAGATGACCCCATAGTTGTGCATGTACCAAAACATGTACATTGGATTTCACCATAACTTGATGGAAAAAGTACAAATAGTTTTTCACTTTTTCATTAATAGTACTTTTTAAAGAGCCAACCACAATATGACACATATGACACTCGGTTAATGCTTTATAAAAAATATTTGTGTACTAAATCAATTCAAAATCAAATTTTCCCTCCAAATAAATACATGAAACAAAAATAGTGATTTGACATGATCATATGCTACACAATGATATATTTTTTTTTGCACTAACGAGGCCTCTATATAAATTTACGCACCCCTAAAGTTAAGGTGCTTAGTTATGGGGTCATCTCACTTAATCTACCTTTGCATTGCCTTAGCCCTTCCTATGTGCCGGGAGCTAAACCACATACATCCCCACACCCAATTAAAAAGTACCATGCACATGCATGCACATACATTAGTGGGTCCCACGTGTCAAGGTCAAGTTAGACTTTTATTACGGCACTATAACTTAAGAAGCCGAGAGGATATGGAGCGTCGTTGTTTCAAGTGTAGAGTCCCTTGCAAAGTGGGTCATGACTCAGGTCGAAGATCTTTGGAATAGTGCTGTTAAAGCAGTAAAAGGCATCTCCAATGCTATTTCAACATTTCTCACCAAGTTTTGGCACAATATCACTGAGTTCGTCAAGAGATTCTATGGAGCTAGTGCCAAAATTAACAATCATGTTGCAGATGCCACATTGAGGATTATAGACAATTTGAGGGAAAAAGCCTTAGGAAGGATCAAGGATGTTCTCAAAAAAGAAGGCTACAACATTAAAGGATGTTTTAACTCAAAATTAATATAGTGATGTTATTGGATTGAATCTCCCTATTACCAATCAAGATTTTTTTAAAAATAGTATTAAGTTTTGTAAATCCTAATTTGTCTTTACATTTATATCGCTACTACATGTTGAAAACAACATAATACTATTACATCTTTTAATATAAGTCTATTGAAGCACATTATGTAAGATATGATAAAGTAGATGAAAATAATATTTTAACTTTACAATTAGCAGCATGTTCTTTTCACTCTAGGTGTAGTTTGTGCATTTTCTATTTTTGTGTGTAAACAATCCCTTGTAATAGTCATGACATAATGATGAATTCACTAGACTGCAATTTTTGTGCTTCCAAAGTCAAAGTTATGCTTCCTATCATTAAATATATAAAATATTAGTTTTTTCTTTAATGAATTGCATGTTCAAGCCTTGAAAAATAAAAAATGATAGCAATGATAATGTTGACAAAAGTGTGGTAGTCGGAAAAAAATCACAAGATATAGAAAATCTACATAAATCCATTCATGTGTCTTCCAGTAGTTGAACCCCTCCTGAAAATATATTTAATTCATCATACTATACTAATCATATTTAGATTAGTTTTTTTTGTGTACAATACACCCTTACTTTCTACATGAAAAGTGGGGACCCTCTTGAAATTTAAAAGAGTACTTGAAGACTTATTTTCATGGAAAAGTGAAATGTTAAATCAAATTAAAAAAAAAGAGAAAACAAGAAGAGAAACAAAATATATATATATATATAAATATATATATAGAAGAAAAAAATATCAAAATAAAACCTCAAACCATTTGCATATGTGGTTATGAAAAATCTCCTTAAGGTACTCTCGCATTTATCCAAGAGCTCACACTATTTAAGTCTCTAATGAGATGTTTGTAAAAAAATCACAAGATATAGAAAATATACATAAATCTATCCTCGTGTCTTCCATTAATTGAACGCCCTCCTGAAAAATGTATTCAAATCATAATACTATACTAATCATATTTAGATTAGTTTTTTTATGTACAACACACTCTTACTTTCTACATGAAAAGCAGGGACCCTCTTGCAATTTAAAAGAGGAAGACTCATTTTCATGGAAAAGTGAAATTTTAAATCGAATAAAAAAAGAAAACAAGAAGAGAAACAAAATTAAAAAAATATAGAAGAAAAAATATCAAAATCAAAACTTCAAACCGTTTGCATACATGGTTATGAAAAATATCCTTAAGATACTCTCATATTTATTTAAGAGCTCACACTATTTATGTCTCTAATGAGATGTTTGTAAACTTTATTTTTAACATTTGTGACAATAAGGCCCCTTATCTTATAGTAAATTCAATCTCAAAATGTATTTGAAATGCCATAAAAACTTTATATTATATGAATCTTATAAAGTTTAAGTCATATAAAGAATATGTGAGAAGCCTCACCTATATTTAAGTCATATAAAGAATATGTGAGAAACCCCACCCATATTTAAGGTTGATCACACGTTTTCATTGTGTTTGAAAGTTTTTCAAAAATGTTTAAATTGATATCTAAAAAACTGATATTATTCACACTTTTATAGATTTAGTTTAAACTAAAATTGATTTTTATAAGTTTTTTTTTTGATGAATAATTGGCAAGAGAACACATGGTGGTCATTTTGTTACTCAAGATATTTTGATTGAAAAGTGTAATTTTATATTAATAACAAAAATGTACAGCACTAATCATACAAAAAACATGGGTAGAAAGAGTCACACCGCAGAATGTGAAGGGTTGTATTCAGATTTTTCTTACTCCCTTTAAAATCCAAGCGCATCGGCCTATCACCCAACACAAGTGAACGCTCACCTGAGGCACGCGGCGGCACCAAGTCCCTCTTTTATGTGAGCCTTGTGAGAATTCTTCACCATTAATGGAGGAATGCTTACATGAATAGAGATACATGCATCTAATCTAATACAAAGGTAAAGGAACTAGCTCTAAGCACAAATGCACCATGATATACATGTAAATATTATAACAACATAAGAGAAATAGATATGAACCATGAATAACATGAAAACACACTAGGGTTTGGTCCATAAACAAAGATATTCGAGAACAACGCACCATATATTGATTATAATTGTTTACAATAGCCATATTACATCAAAAGGGTCATATAAGACTGAATACATCAAGGAAAGGCAATCTAACCCTAACAAACTACTCTGCATAGAGTGCCCTCACTATGTTTTTCCATCATGGCTTTAGTTTTGGACCCGAGCGCATTCATACATGCATCCCTATACTCATACCTCTCTACCCTTTTTCTTTCTCTATCATCGAGCATCCTCTTCTTGATCCAAATTCCTCCTTATATAGAAATCGGGGCTCTCCTTCACCTCCATAACCTTATCCATGATTAGGCCACATGTCAGGTGGAAACGTGCTCCTCCATACTCAAGTGCTTATGCTAGATTGCAAAAGCCTCCACTAACTGTAATGATCCTCCTATGGAATATTCCCTTCCTAGAATATTCTTTCCTTGAGTTCAAGACACCAAGCTGGCACCTTATCCACTCATCATGCCTACTCAAGCCTTCACGTGTTTTTCCTGTGATACCATATCCAATAAAATATCTAAGTCCTCGAACCCTATCTTGCTTCCATGTGCCAACCGTTTCTCCCATGCACCTTTCTCCTTACTTTCCTTATGTGCATGTGCTCTTCCTCTACCTCGGGACTTAGTCAATTTTCAGGGTCTAACATCACCCCACACTAAAAAAATTCTTTCCTAAAAAACAACTTGATCTTCTACAAAGAATAAAGAATGGGGGGAAATAATAACATGCTTCGAAACTTACGCGAAGAATGAAATGATTTTCCTACTACTACAAAAGGATGGGAAGTATTTATTCAAGCCTACTTTAATATTACTCAAGGAATCCACCTCATTTTGCGCTTGTTAAAATAAATCCCCTATTAATGTGCTGACTTCATCAAATGATAACTCCTCACCCTTAGCCTTCAGTGTATCAACAATATTCTCCATCTGCTTGCTAAGGTCACTTAGCACATCCATCCTTTGAGTAACCTGGGGATATAATTCCTTCACTTTATTTTTAATCGAGACCCTCAAGCCTTTGATCGCTTCGTAATTCTTCTCGACCTCCACTATTATATTTTCTCGTTTCCCCCTGTTACCTTTGTTCTTCTCCTGAAACTCCTTTAGGTCCACCTCATGGGTAGCAACCAAAATACTTTCCACTCTGTCTTTGTCTCAACAATTGTCATAGACAACTTCAACCATGTGTACCTAAGTTTTAACCTAGGTAAGGAGCTCAGAGTACCAAGTTATAGTTTCTTCAATATTTGAATTCTCCTCGCCCCTCTTTCCCCAGAAATATCTTTTCGACTCGATCAATGCAAGCGGTTGTTTTTACATCCTAATTAAACATGTTAAGTCCTCTAAGAAGAGAAAGGCCCAAATCTGGGTAGACTAAAATAATGAATTGTGAGATATTATCCACTTTCTTGAACACCTCGTGTACCATTTCCTTCTCTTATCTTAACTTAAGCTTCAACTTAGAAATGATGAACTCTTTCGCTTGATCTCTCTATCCCTCTTAATTATATCCTTATTATTTCCTTCAAATTATTCCTCTAAGACCTTAATTTTGTTATTAAATGCGGAATAACCTTGCCTCTACATCCACATATATCTTGTTGATTGTGTTACATAGCTACTCATCGTTATCTATTGAGCATCCACAATAGGGTTCACCTCATTGGGTTTCTAAGTTTCTATCAAGATCATCCACATGAGACTTGAAGGTCCATGAAAACATCTTCCTTGTCCTTTGTATGCAATTCCTCTTGATCAACTAAAGACCAGTAAAAGAGTTGGTCTGTGGGTACTGTGATCTAAAACTGTGTGTGTAGGACCTTGTTTGGATTAATGACATTGTTCATTAAGGGTCCTTGTGCCGTTGTCATGCCTTTTCCATAGGTACACGCTACTATCGGGAAGCTCACTTCTAATCACGGGATATTCACCCATGATCCCATAATATTTTCATGCCTCCTCTGTTTCCTTCAATATTTCCTCAGCGTTATGCGCCAAAGCAAGTTCTGAATGATTCCTACCACTTCCCTTTCCACTAGTATCTTCCAACTATCCTCTTTCTAGGTGTGGGGTCTTCTACTGCATTGGTCCCTACTTATTCTTCACTTCCTCCCACATTGTGAGCATCCTCTTCATAATAATTATTCTCCTCATTATATTCATGTATATCATGCACAGGGGGACTCTTACCTTCCTCGCGCTATTCATCCTCCTCCTCGAATTCATCACCCTTCATGCTCTCCATCTCCTCAGAGTTTGAGCTTTATGCCATCTTCTGCTTCTTCTTCACCGGTGACTCCTCTAGCACGGTGGATTCTTATTTCTTGAGAAACTTCTCCTTTAAATGGGTGATTTCTTCCTCCTTGTTTAAGTTCTTAGAGATGCACCGACTCTTGCACTATTGTAGTCTAAACTGTGCATGTGCTCGGTGCCCTACTTGATGTAGTCTCTTCTCTTTCTCTCTTTGTTCCCTTCATCATAGCAGGTTCCTCTGGGATGGATACATCATCCTCCACATACGTGCCCTTATCAAACTTGGTCCTTATGTGTATATACACCCTTATCGTCATTTTTCCTATAATAGGTATTACCATGGGATTCACCATACGTACGTCATGGGAGACACACTTCTCCACATATGCGTGTTTCTTATGGTACACCAATGTTCTGTGTAGTGCATGGTACTCCTGGTATACCTCACTTAGATAAAATCTAAGTTTCTTGGCCTCCTTGAACTTGTTGATGGTGCTCTAAAAATATTACACTGTGAAGTCAGATGGTAACTTACACTATGGGATTTTGAACCATCTGTCAAAGAAAATTTGTCATGCATAAGTGCTGGTATACAACGAACTCAACTTCACCATGCACTAAGGGTAGTATTTGTTCAGGGATTCTCCATTCTACCCCAAACACATCACACATTCACTTGTATCATTTCTCCAAATGCACCTTAAATACAACAATCATCGTGTCATAAGTGTATGCTTTAAACCTCTTCGTGAGGAAGGGTCCTCATCAAGGTACTCCTAAACATAGCTATTTGGCCCATCAAGCACTCCAATATTTGACAAAAAAATAGTAATAATGACGTTACCATACATGATATTTTACATGTCATGTGCCACATCTATAATATCCTCTGTAATGAAGGCCTAAACGTTGTAGATTGTTCCATCAGAAATCTTCTGTAAATGTTCAACCATCTCTTATTCACTTGCGTCCAACACTCTTATCTATTCAACTTGGTCAGCAAGTGCATGACCATCTTCATGATTGGGTTGGTGATCTTGTTAATATCAAAGTAGCGTGAACCCTTATTATACTCATATTTTGTGGTTGTTTCCTTGATTGTGTCCTTTTCTCCCAAGTCATCATCCAGCGACTCTCCCGAGCATAACAGTCCAATGTATTTTGAAATTAACTAAGAATTCAAGCATATTATTCTTCCTATGAAGTAAAAATAGTCTTCATGCACACGCGACATCAACAATTGGTATAACTTTGTCGGGTTTCCAAAATATGGCAACTCATAGAGTTGTAGGAGTCTAGCCTTCTCCAATGTGGTTTTCACAGAGTCATAATAAATAGTCTTGTCATCTTGTGTCCTTTCTCCTGTCGGAAATAATTCCAATGTTATTTCTTTCTCTATGGTTCTCTTCCTATGGTTGTAATAAAATTACAACCATCTTCCACACGTGAGACACCCAATCCATCCCTAATATAATGTCATTGGGGTACTGCATCTCTACGTACCATTATTCATTGAAACTTGTTGATGTGACTAGTTTTCCCTTGCCCTTGCCTTTTCCATTATTAGGTGAAGTGTCTGATCCCTTCCTTGGTGAAATTATTCCTTGTTAAGTCCTTGTAAGTTCTGTTAATGTTAAATTACACCACCCCGAATGGCCTATTTATGAGTGGGGCATTCATTGTAATTTTCTAACATGGGACCAACTCTCAAACCGTGGGACTTTCCGAACTTGAGATGGTCCTCCGAAGAAGGAAATATTACTCTACCTAATTCTAATGCTAAAATAATCCTAATGCGGAAAATACGCCTAACTATAGCTATCCTAACAACTTCTAAGGAGATAGGGAGAGAGAGAAAGAGCATGAAAAGTGGGAAATCCTACACTAAGGGGGTGATAGCACAAGAAGAAGGGGAAATATTTGATCAAGGGAGGATGAAATAATGAAAATGGTATGAGGGAGGTAACAAAAATGTGACACAGACCCAAATCCTAATCCACCATCAACACTCCATGAAGCACAACATCATACACCTGCAAGTGAAAGAACATGTACAAAATACAACAATAATAATAGAGAGGTAAGAAAATACACTAAAAATGGGCTAGGGTTGAAAAAACACCACAAAACATAATTTTTATTGCTTCATAGTATGCACAGACCATTACATTTGATGCAGAAAGGCATAATTACATTTCTAGGCCCAAGAGAAGGCTCGCAGGTCAAATGGAGTTGAGGGAAAATTTTGCTAGAGTTTCCTAGCTCCCAGAATGCCTCTCTAAAAAATGAGGGGTTTGAGTTCTTTTTATAGCCAATTTTCACCTACCCTCATTAAAGAGGTATGATCACCCATACAATTTCACTTCCCTAGGGTACCTTATGTTACAAAATACATGGGTGCCATACTGCATTAAATTTGGTTGTTGAGCTACCTTTCACCCACCTACATTTTCCTTTCCTAGGACTCGTGAGTTGTCTAACATGTAACCCATCCAACCTCTCCGTACCATCACTGGGAGCCCAAACTTATGACCTATCTAACCATGTGTCACCTAACCTTGATTGTCCAACCACGGGGGTAGACGTCGTTCAACTATGTGAGTCATAAATTTAAAGCAACCACCTAACAATGAGCCGCCACCGAGAAATGGGTCCACCAACTTGTTCTATACCTAGGGTTAGACGTCATCAAACTGTGACACTTCCAACTCAGCTAGCTGGCCTATGACCCATCCATCCTCCTTATCTCCTTTACCCAGTTTAGCCATCAAACCATGCTGTATAATGCATCCAACTAGTATATTGACCAATAGAGCCATCTCACCCTATGTCATGTATCTCGAGGTGTTTAGGCGTTGTCTAATTTCCGTACCATCCATCCTAAGCTCATCACCATGCTTCCATAATGGTCATCGACCAACCCATCCATTTAAATCACCCTGACCAATCTAAGTGTCATAACCCCAGGCCTTCCAACCTAATCGTACCTTGCGCTCATCGACTGACCCCTAAGCCATCCATCTAGCTAGCCAACTTTGACCGAACAACTCGGCCGAACAACCCAGACGTCCAACCCATGTATCCAACCCAGTATCAAACCTAGTGTGTCACCGACTAGCCATTTTACCATCGTCCAATAAACTAACCTAGCCAACCAATCCATTCGTTCAACTTGTCCGTCCATCTTTGTCTGCAACTCAACTATCATCCTACTCAAGTACCTGACTCACAAGATAACCCAACCAACTCGGTTCTAACTCGCTAGAAAACTGGCCGATTCATTTCACCACGGAAAGATATCTCTCTACGCATGAATATTAACTCGTCTGAGCCATCTGAGCTCTTTTCTCTCCTAACAATCTGGGGCTGAATTTGACGACCATCTGCACGTCCCATACTTTGAATGGTTAAGTCCATTTATGATGATTTATCCAAATTATCCCGGGGGTAAGTTTGGGATAAAAATAGTGACCTCTCGAGGACATCTGCCTACTAGATGTCTTACCAATTTCCTTGAAGTATCCATTGGGTATGAAGTCAAGCCTAACCTTGAAAAAATGATCTATTCCATTTGAAAATATGTCACCCAGATCTGTATGAACTTAGCATTTGGGCTGAAACTACCTTGGCCTACTCTTAAAGTTGATTTTGGGATTTTAGATAAATTTGTAAACTGTCCCCAAAAATGAAAATTTGAATAAGGAAAATACATGGAGAACGATGGACCTGTACTGATCTATTGGGGTTAATAGATGCACCTTGAAAACTGCCCCAAAATCTGATTTCTGCCATGAGCATTGTTGCTTCCAATGAATGGATTGTGCACGAGAAACCACACACCACAACACACACTATGTAAAAAATTGAAAATCATACACACCCCACGTGGGATATGCAGAGTGTGCAAGAGCACTCCTTCTGCTGAAAGCACACCTACCTACTCTACACCAACTAGAATAAGGGAAAGCTAAACCAAGCCTACAACAGGTAGGGAGAAATAGATTCCCTTATTTACAAAGTGTGGCCATGTAATTAATTTAAAAATGGACATGGCATGTAATAAGAGTGGAAAAATATCTACCACCCTTCTACCTAAAGCATCAACCACAAATAAAATTAATACCTCCTCTAGTTTTACATTTGGTTGGAGGTGTTGTGGCTGACCTTTAGTGCTTTCAATATCATCCTCATGCCCAGAAATGAGCATGTATGGCTATGGATTCTCCTTTGGCTCCAATGAATCCAAGTACCTAATAGGGCATGATCGACCCACTGCATGTGCCCACCGCTCTGAGTTTCAACTCCAAGAATGGAGCCTTCTTATAGACTTCCTTGAATGGATCTATTTGCATGCTGATTTTGACCTTTTTGTGCATCTAAAAATAGTTGGTCCTATGCTTTGATGAATGATTTGGAAGTGGTGTCATCCTTGATTTCTTCTCCTTCCTCAATTGCAATAAAATCCCTTGTAGTGTGTATCTCATTAGGAATGATTGCAGCCTTTGATGTAAATATTGGCAAACTGTTGCAACTTGTTGAAGTTTGTTACTCAATTGGGAGTTCCTCCTCTGCTTAAAGACCAAGACTATGTGCACATTTGTCCATTTCCTCCAATAAAAATCTTTACAAGTCAAACTCCTCTAGTTTATGCTCTTAAGGATTGTCTTGGGCAATGATATCTTCTTGAAAGTCTTCCTCCATCATAGGTTCATCGATTAAATGAGACCCTACAAATGAGAGAAAAAAATATCAATGATGTCTTCTTCATTCAGGGCCTCTGGATTTGAATTAGTCTCTCTTATATGTTCCTCTTTAACTGGACCTGGAGATTCTTCTTCCTCCTTGTTGATTCTGTAGCTTGTGATTAATCAACAACATATTAAAAAACAGGGTCCCCTCATGGACACTAAATTATGAGAAAAGGGACTGCTGGTTGTCTTTTGTTTCTTCTTATTCTTATTTTGATTTTGCTGTAACCGAATCAACTTACACCACTTGTGGCTGGACCTCACCCTCCTCCAAAGGTTTCTCCATCAAGGTGATTTTATCAATTCTAAATCAAAGAGCCAAGCTCACTAAGATTCTAATCATTTCTTTTTTTCTTGGATCTTTTGTTTATGCTACCCCCCTTACTGGATTTTTGAGTCTATTCCTGATATGGACCTGCAAAAGTGGGAGAAGTGGTGGGTGGGGTCACTATACGCACTCCAAAGTTACATTTGATGTCTTTGTTAGTAAAATGGTTACGAGAACCCCCAATGACGATTCAAGGTCCTTTCAAGAAGGTGTTTGAGTTCCAAACCCACTTGCAGTATATATTTGTAGCCTTGATAGCCTTACATATCTTTTCCATTATTTCTTTCATTTTCATGCTTCTTTATGTGCTTTTTTGGCTTTAAGTTTCCAAACCACCACGGGTAGGGTGGTAGTCTTGAAACCGCCACCTGTGCAAGGTAAGGTAATGTCCTCGTCGATTTTTCGAAAATCTGCATGCGTAAAATTACATGTAATGATTCACTTAAGTTTTATTTTTGAGCGCATATGTGACCCATTTTGGTAAAAATAGATTCATTTTCATGGTTCTCCTTGCTCCTTCTATTTTAAAATAGATTTAATGAGTAGAAATGCCTCTTAATTTCCTTGTGCATGAAGTAACCTCCCATCCTCCATTCCTATATATCCCATGCTTGTATTCACTAAAAAGGCATGTAAGAGAATTTGGTGTAACTTGTTTTGTTTTGCTGCCATAGTCTTGCTATAAATTTCATACCAAGCTCAGATCTCTTGGTTATCTCTCTCTACTTGCATTGCATCCAGATTGCTTCCAAGCCGCCATTACTCAAGTGCCATCCTCCTGCTATTGTTCTTTGCATTCCCAATCCCTTGGACTCACACGAACACTGTGAGAAAAGAAAGAACCGACGGGAAAAATATCAATACTATTGGATTTTCCAAATCTCTTACTCTTCCAAGTTGGAGTTGTGTATTTGTTTTCTTTGTGTTTTTCAAATTATCAATGACATATCGAATAGAGTAGAAAAAATAATTCATTTCAATTAGTTAGATAATTGCAAATAGATCAGATCAATAGGAATGTTTCTCTTCAACATTTACAGTGGAAGCTATGAAGAGAAATAGCTCTATTAGGGTTATGATTTTTTTTTCACTTTTGAGGTATGGTTGGGAATATTTTGATTAAATTAGATTAGATTTATTGTTTAGATCGATACATTTGAACAAATAGCTAGCTACATCCAGCTAAGCTGTTTGTTTTAAATTTGTTTATTAGATTAGATGCATTGTTTGAAAAGATAGAAAAGAAAATAATATTTACTTTCAATAGATTAGCTTGTTTTGGTGCTTTGTCTTGATAAACTGAGAAAATCACAAAAACATAGACTAGATTTCCCTTCTTAGATAACTCATTTACTAGAATTAAGATCAATTCCTTTTTCATGAACATCAACGGACCTCAACAAGAAAACACATACGGTTATGATCCTTTGGTCCCATAACCCAACGAGCCGCAGTTAATAATTTACATTGATACTAGCTTACACTTAATAGTTTTACGAACACCCGCAACATACATTGAAAAGATAGAACAATTAGAAACATTGATCATCACTGCAAACCTAGCCTATGAATTTTGGACTACTCCTTGTAACAGGGTTTGATCGCATGCATGACCATAAAGGGCCTCGGCCTCAACGAGTCTTTGGTTGTGATCCACATGAAAATCAACACGTGACCTTCTTCACACCTAACCTCCCGAGGTCATGTCGAGACTGACTAGTGTGGAATGGAAATGAGAATGGAAGTGATGGTGGCAATCATGCTAATTGGGTAGTCTTATGTCTTCGACATGCAATAACATGAATCTATGAATCTAGGGTGAAGAATGCTATCGTAACCTAAAATGGTGTTATGATATGATCGGATATGATAGCTACTTAGAGACTCTAATCTATGTCTTCTTAATTTGAGATCCTATTGATAGGTTGTGGAAAAGGAAGAAAGTATCATGTAAGTGCCTCGCATGGGTTTCCCAAACAAGGTCATGGAAAGAAAAAGCACAAGAGATGTTATGAAGCTACAAGAACTATGGTCAATTTTCGGTCTGTCTGAGAAAATCTTAGCCTAATTGGCTGATATGTTCAACAAACAAAGTTGTGTAACAATGTATGCAGTAGAAGCAGTGACGATATGAATACTAATGTGCGTAAGCTAGTGTAAATGTCTAAATGATTAGTAGCCATTGGGTTGTGGGACCTATGGATCACAACCAAAGACTCACGAGGTGAGGCCCTTGTATGGTAATGCATGAAATCAAACCCTATTACCAAGAGTAGTCCAAAAGTCATAGGCTAGGTTTGCAACGATGTTCAATGTTTTTAATTGTTCTATATTTTTAGTGTATGTTGTGGGTGTTCATAAAAATTTAAGCGTAAGCTATTATCAATGTCGCTTATTAACTCTGTCTTGGGGTTGTGGGACAAAAGGATCACAATCATATGTATTTTTTCGGTGTAGGGCCATTGATGGTCATGCAAGAGGAATTGATCTTACTTCTAGTAAATGAGTTATCGAAGAAAGGAAATCTAGTCTATGTTTTTTTATTTACTAAGTATATCAAGAAAAAGTAAGCAAAACAAGATAATCTATTGAAAGTAAATATTTTTATTCTTTTCTATCTTTTCAAACAATGCATCTAATCTAATAAACAAATTTAAAAAAATAGTTAGCTAGATGTAGCTAGCTATCTATGCATATGTATGGATCTAAACAATAAATATACTCTAATTCAATTAAAATCTTTCCAACCCTTCCTCAAAAGTGAAGAACAAATCATAACCCTAATAGAGGTATTTCTCTTCAAAGCTTCAGTAATATTGAAGAGAAAACTTCATACTTATTTGATCTATTTGCAATTATCTAACTAATTCAAATGAATTGTTTTTACTACTCTATTTGATGTGCAATTGATAATTTTGAGAGACAAAGCAATCAAATACACAACTCCAACCTAGAAGTGTAAGAGCTTTGGCAAATCCAAAGCGGTGAGATTGATATCTCGTCCCCTTAGTTCTTTCTTTTTCTCCGAGTGTTCATGTGAGTCCAAGGGATTGGGAATTCAAAGAACAGTAGCATGAGGATGGATCTTGAGCTGTGGTGGCTTGGAAGAAATCTAGACGTAATGCAAGTAGATGAGAGATAGCAAAAGATATTTGAGCTTGGATATGCAATTTCTAGGAAGACTATGTAGCAAAACAAAACAAGTTACACAAAATTCTCTCATAGGCCTTTTTCTTGAATACGAGCATGGGATAAATAGGAATGGAGGATGGGAGGTTACTTCTTGCACAAGGTAATGAAGAGGAAATTCTAGTCATTAAATCTATTTTAAAATAGAAGGAGCAAGTAGAGCCATGCAAATGAATTTGTTTTTTTAGCAAAAATGGCTCACGATGCGGTCAAAAGTAAACTTAAGTGAATCATCGCATGAAATTTACGCATGAATATTCTGGAAAAATCAACCAGACCGCCTCCTGTGTAGCGGCGGTTTCAAGACCACCACTCTACTTGGGCAAAGTGGTTTACAAACTGCCCGCCTTACAGGCGGCGGTTTGGACACTTAAAGCCAAAAAAGCACTGAAAGAAGTAGGGAGATGAAAGGAGGAATTGAAAATCTATGTGAGGCTATATAGGCTAAAAATATATACTGCAAGTGGGTTTTAGAGCTCGAAAACCTTCTCGAAAGGACCTTGAATCATCATTGTGGGTTCTCATAATTGTTTTCGCACAATAGTACAACACGTGGAATTTTGGGTGTGTACATATTGCCCCCTCAAAGAAATGTCTTAGCCATGAAAAGGTGTAAAATGTAGAGTTTGAGTATGGCATTCTGAAATGGGGAGTTAGAAGTTATACCTTACACGCCTGTGTGTCGAAAATTCATTATCCAATTCCCGCTACCTACAAAAGGGAGAAAGAATCAGTGCAAATAGATAAAATATCAAAAAATAAATACTAAATCAAAATGATAAGAGGACTTACCATTTGTGTGGGGATATAGGAATATACCTTTCGTGCTAACGCTCTAGCCCTATAAACAAACACACTCAAAATAAATTTAAAAATAACATATATATATATATATCCAAACAAACTCATTTTTGATTCATTTGTGCATTGTTGATTTGGTTGATTTGATCGATTTTGGAGCTCTGGATTTGCGGTGACCGCTCTTAACGAGTACAATTAATACGTTTGTTTGAGATTGTGATCAAGCCTCTGCGAGCGGTAGATCGACTTGTGCACTCTCGGGTTAGTTATTTCCTCCTTTGTCTTTTTACACCCTAAAGTTAAAAATGTTGAAAAGTTTACCTAGAGTGGGGGTATTCTCAAAATTTCTTGTCTTGAATGAGTCTTTAGGGGGCACCCATAAGGAATGCTTTTATTTTATCGAAAATGGTCAATTTTGTCAATTTTTATCTTTTTAAGGGTTAAGGCCATATTTTGTAAATCAGCTCAGACCGCCGCCCTAAGGCATGGTAGCGATTCCCCTGGAACCGCTTACCTTGGAATGGGAGGTGGTTCTGGACAAAATGCCAAAACTTGCTTAAAAATTGACTTTTTTGTATTTTTGATGTTTTACTATGTTTTGATGAGCTATTATGTGACATAATTTACTAACTTGCTCTTTTCTCATGTTTTAATGAATGCGTAAGAATGAGGAGTATATCAAATGAAGTCATGAGCAAGAGAGTGATTAGATCCCCGGGGTTTTGAATCAGCTCACATAGGCATATATGGATCTAGTGCAAAAATCTAGTATCTCGGCGGATAGCACGTGTATGCCCCATGTTACCCCTACTAGTCACATCTTGTGTGACTTGTTCTCATACTGGGATGTAGATTGGAACACTTTCTGGTTTGTAGGTTGTAGAGGTGAGTGGACCATCACCTTAGAGGATGTATTCCACATCCTTGGGCTCTCAGTTCTTGGGAGATGACTGACTACGAAGATAGATGGGTCTCAAGCACGAGAGATGACACAATGGGCCGCCTACTTTGGAGATGCTACACTCTCTTCTCGGATCGAAGAAGCGAATCGTGGTCGATCTATTGCACGCGCCTCCCATTCCCATTCTTTGGAAGGTGATTATAGGTATCTTTTCCTCAAGATTGATTGGGGAAAAGAGAGGAGATACCTTGTTATATTGTTGCACCCTTATCATTGCATAGATTGAGGGGCATGGCTAGAAGTATGCATGGGGCGTTGATATCTTGGGGACCACGTACCATGATTTATACAGGGTGGTTAGATTACAGGGGTAGTCCTTGAGCCATCCCACTATTTTCATGATCCGGGTGTACGAGCACATCACTCCCTACAACAAAGACATTCTAGTGCTAGACCGAGGTTGTTCGGGCAACCGGGTGGATAGGGATGTTAGTACTTCGAGACACCACATCAGCTAATGGCTTCACTCATTACAACAGATATGATTACCACTCCTTATCCTGGACATGGAAGGGATATGGGGTGAGGAGGTTATGACGGTAGTATCCTTCTCCTCCACCGTGATAGCTAATTGACAGGCTTGGCAATTAGAGACTCACCCTTTGACGATTGCCTCAACAATTCAACCTAGATTATATTGATATGCTTCCTCAAGTTATAAAAGTTTAAAGGAAAGTTCAGGAGGCCCGAGGGAGTCCTAGAGGGGATCCTAGATGGAAAGTGGTCACTCCCGGTGTGCCCATCGTAGTTAGGTGTCTGGTTTGGGCTCGAGAGCGAGTTGGTTCTCCTTGAGCACCCTTACTTAGAATTGCGGCCTCTCCCGATCACAATGGGGAGGAGAGTGAGCTATTTTGTGTGGAATCTGATTCTAAGGGGTATGGGGGAGATTATACGGAGGGGAGTTTGGTGGAGAGGAGACTCGGGGAGGATGACGAGGAGGCGGTCCATTCGCAGGAGAAGAGAGTGACCCCGAGTGGCATGAAACTCGAGAGATTTTTAGAGCCACCCAGAGGATGTGTGTGCGAGTGAGAGACATTAGTCTCAAAGATGAACTTTTCTCTCTTTAGAGAGGACGACGAGTCCGTGATGGGACATCGTCACACTCATGACTTGAGAGAGGCCCCTCGGTAGCAACAAAGCACTTGCAGAGAGCCGTCGTGGATCCTACATGGATCCTGGGAGACCCGAATAAGTCTCGATACTTCTGTCTCTTCCCTATCTATGAATGTGTGCACTCTTGTTTATCATATTTTCAACTGATTCACGTTGTGTATTTATTTCTAATTTATTTTGTTCTTTCTTTATTGTTCTCTTTTTTACAATGTCTACGCATGAGTGGTGAGAGAGTATCCATCAGGTGTGTGTTGACACCTTACTCATCCCTCGGGAAGACTCGAGCCGAGCTAAGCGTGGATTCGGGACAGCCCTTAGCCATTGGCGATACACTAATGTCTTCACCCCTATCCGGAAGGTGGCGGAGATAGTGACTTCTCTACGTACTCCAAGTCACTAGGTACGAGACAACAGAGCGTTTGATGAGGTGTAGTCACTCACATAGTGAGGTTATGGGAAGTGCACACCACCATGAGCACTCGCATCATTCGGTCCATTCTTGTCACCATCGCAGCCATAGCAGGAGCCCTAGACATGGTCATGCACCATCTGAGGGGTCCCGCAGGACCGATAGGCTATTGAGACTTCATTCTTTTTATGATTTTGACACTTGTATGATTCCTTTTGTATATTTCAGTCTCCTCACGAGAATTTTGACCATGCCCGGTGCATGATGGTATTGTATAAAAACTTTGACCCTATATATATACTGAGACTCTATTTTTGGTTCAGGATTCCATTATATCCGAGTTGACTTCTTTTGGTTTATCTCACATGTGTACTCTAGATGTTTAGAATTTCCATTTTTCAATGCCTTTCAAAATTCATGCAATGAGTATGAATGATAACAAAATAATTTCTTTTTGTATTTTATGATGCTGATATATGATGATGCAAACACAATGTGATTTTAAACTTAGCTTCTTTAGCAATTTTTGGTACTTGCATCGCTTTTTTGAGAAAGCATGATGATAATATAATATGATAAGTAGATGCACTTGGCCCACTCCTAACTCCATGTAACTAGTGAGATGCGAGGGCTCAACACCAAAAGTTAGAAAGGGCACAAGGTATGATTTTTTTAGTGGTAATGATGAGAGACAGACAAAGGCTTCACAAAACCAAATTGAGACACCACAACTCTACCCTACTCAAGTTACTTCGAGTTCGTAATGTGATTTTCTTTTAGTTTATCTAGACTTAGATCCGTAGATGGCCACTTGGTTGAAAAAATATGTTTTCTATGGTTTTGTATTCTCTCAAAATTTTAGACATCTAATTCACTTTGTTTTTGACTTAGGATTTCATAGCATTTGAATTAATTGTTTATGACTTTCAGATTGTCAAAGAGACCCCTACACCTTGCCCCATGCTACCAAAAGAGGAAACGTGGGCTCATCACAATGGACAAGGCATAGGTGAGTAAGGGCATTTCCTCCTTTCCCAACCCTACATCACTTGTAAGAGACACAAGCTCAACACCAAAGGTTGGTAGGAAAAGAAATGTGTAAAATAAAAATTTCTGTTGATTTGCATTTGACCTTCTCATTTGAGAAAAATGTTTAGAATGTTCTTATTTCCAAAGAGATGTATATGGGATAGATGTGACACCAAGAAGCTTCTAGAACAGACCATGGCAAAGGCACCCATCCTAGGAAGAGACCAAAAGTAGAACCAAGGATGTACGCCTGGAATGGCTGCCATCAAAACTTTGTCTTATCTTGTTTAGACCGATAACTTGATTCGAAATAGTTGATGATATCGTGAGAATTGGAAGAGATATAATTTGAATATTTTGTCAATGATTTGTAAGGTTTTTAAGAATTTCCATCGAATAAGTTCTTGATTACAATTTTTACAAAATGACTGGGAAATGAAAATGCCATGTAGATGCAAAAGTAATGTACATATGAAAATGTTGATGGATCATGCGTAGTATCTCTTTAAGTGAAGAGAGTTCACAGATTCGCTAAAATCTTCACCTTTTAGTGTACATAGGAAAAATGCCCCATTTTTGTAGTCCTCTACTACTCGATATGGACCTAACCACCTAGGTATGAATTTCCTTCCTTCACCGGTCTTTTATTCTATCCACTATCAATTTTAGGACCAAGTCTCCCTCATATATCTCACGTTCGTAAACCTTCTTGTTATATTTCCGAGCCATCTGGTCAGCGTAAACACTGTGCCATTGCATAACATTGAGTCTAGCCTTATCTAGACTTTCTAGTTGAGAGAGTCATGCTTCTCGATAACCCTCTTCTCCTAGAATACCTTATAGTGAAATGCGGAGACTAGGTATTTCAACTTCGAGTGGTAGAACCACCTCAGCACCAAAAACCAAGGAAAAGGTGGTTGCCCCTATTGGTGTTCTAACCAATGTCTGATAGGCCCACAAAGCTGGAAAAATATTTAAGTGCCAATACCTCTTATTTTCCTTAACAAGTTTTAGAAGAATGGATTTCAGCATTTTGTTGGTAGCCTCATCTTGTCTATTAGCTTGAGGATAATAGAGAGAATTCGTATGATGACTTATCTTGAACATTTCACATATCTTGCATACCTTGTCATTCTTAAATGATGTGCCATTATAAGAAATAATGACTTGTGGAACCCTGTATCTACAAATGATTTGGCTCAAAATGAACTTAGCAATTACAGAGCTGTACGGTCATAAGAGGAATGGCTTTCACCCACTTGGTAAAGTATTCAAGGGCCGTGATTATGAAGTTATGACCATTAGTTGATGAGGAGAGAATTTCCCTATCAAATCCAAGCCCCATGTGGAAAAGGGCCATGGAGTCACAATCAGTTGTAGAGCTTGTGTCAGTATGTGTATCTCATGGGAGAACTCCTAACATTTATTGCAAATAAATGAATTCTACTTTGCATAATGCTCTAGTGTGGGCCAAAAATAACCCATCCGATGTATGTTCTCATGAGGTGGCATGGCCACCGAAGTGACCTACACATACCCTACTATATGATTCGTGAAGAATCTTTTCAGATTCTTGGACACCTACACATCTCAACAACATTCCATTAAAGGCTCTACAATAGAGCACTTGTTCCAAAATGACGTACTTAGCGGCAATGATGCATAATCACCTTATTTGTTGTGATGTTTCCCCTTCTGGGTATGTATGATCCTTGATGAAATTGATAATGTATATTTACCAAAGACACATGGAGATCAGAGGCCTAGTCTCGACAAAATATATGCATTCATCGGGAAAGTATAAATCTACCAGATCACCTCCATCTAATGGGTTATCATCCAACCAGTCTGCAATGATTTGTTCGTTAACAAACTTTTGGTTTATAAATGTTAGCTTGAACTCACCCTTTAGGGTTATGAAATGTCATGCTTTCTTGGATAAGGACCTTGCGTGAGAAACGTTTGAAGGTGATCAATCCTAATGATGATTTGTTGTTTCTTGGTTCAACATGTAATGCATTAAACATTTTTGCAAAGAATATAGTGAGTAATTCCTTCTCCGCTTGTGTGTAACGTGTCTCATAATCAAGCAGAGTTCGACTAATGAAATAAATAACATGTTCACATTTATCATCATCCTCTTGGGAAAACATACAAGCTGAAGAAAAATCATTAGCTGCGAATATAGGATCAAAGGATGATCGACTTATGCGGCATGAGTGTAGGAGGAGATAATAAAAACCATTTAACTGAATCAAATGCTTCATTGCATTCCTCTTTCCATTCGATAATGTAATACTTTTTCTTGATCGGATGAACAACGAAAGTCTAATTAGGGACAAACCTTTGGATTGTGCCGAGCTTCCCAAGGAAAGATCTAATGACGGACTTGTCTGATGGTGGAACCATTTCAAGCACATCCTAAATATTGGCTGTGTCAACATCAATCCCTCATGAAGATATAATGTAACCTAGAATATTTCCTTATGTTATGTTGAATACACATTTCTCTAGATTCAATGTGACACCATAATCGATTAATCGAGAAAGGATGATACAAAGAACCTCTGGATGATTACAACGCTTCATCACCTTATCTAGAAGGTCATCAATGTAGGATTCTAAGATCTTATGAATAAGATCATGGAATATATATGTCATTTCTCAGCGATAAGTAGCGCTAGCATTCTTAAGGCGGAATGATATAAGCTGCGTAACAATATGTACCCCAAGGATTTATGAATGTGGTTTTAACTTGATCCTCCTCGTAAATTTTAATTTGATTATATCCTAAAATCCATCCATAAGAGACAACAACTTGAACCCAATTGTTGTGTCAACAATAATGTCAATGGATGGTAGCGAGGAAATCATCCTTATGATAAGCCTTGTTTATATCTCGTAAGTTTATGTAGATACGGATCTTTCCATTCTTTTTAGAATGAGAATGATGTTAGAAACCCATTATGAATAATGAACCAGCTTAATGAAGCGTGCACTGGAGGAGCTTCATTTCTTCCTCTTTTACCATAAGGGCCACCATTGGCTTCATTGGTCTTGATTTCTCCTTAATCGGTTTAGCATCCAACTTGGTGACAGGATTGTGAACTACGATTTATGGTGCAATCCCTTTCATTTCCTTGTAAATAAATGCAAAATCCTTTTTATGCTCCTTGAGGATTTGAGTATGTAATTATATTTCCTCGGGAGTTTAGGAGGACCCAAACTTTAAGATTTTTGGTTCTTCTTCCGTTTGATGTTTATATCTATTGTTCCTTCAATCAAGGAGGCATTTTCCTCCTCGAATTCTAGTGGGTGCTGGAGGAAATTGCCAACTCCCCCTTCCTCTATCTTGTAAATCTCAAGATCCCTTCCGAAGAGGATTCGACCATGGGATTCCCAAAATAGGAAGAGGAGAGTGAGATTAACGAGAGGTCTATCTCGTGGTATGAAAGGTACAACTTTGCAAGATTGTTTAAATATCTCGAAGCTCCTTCATCACTATCAATGATGTTTAAAAGGTCAGAGTTGAATATCAACTTCCACATATAATAATATCAGTGTTATTGACACTTTACGAACTAAGGGTTCAACGCGAATTGAAACTATGAAGTTGGTGTCTTCTAGTCACTACTTGGAGTGAAACGTGAAGGAAGTTACTATTGCGGGCCTGCAAGAATGTTCTATTCATGTGGAATTGCCTCTATTGATATATATTCAAACTCCTTTGTTAGACCTAGCACGACTATTTTGTAGAGTTGTAGGTGTTCAAATGCGGGTTTGTACACCTCAGGTTTTTGATTGGGGACCAGTTGTGAATAACCCAACACCCTAATGTTGACGATGCCCATTCTCTTAGCAATGATGGCACCAAATAGGAGATTCTCATATTAACCACCGTTGTTTGTGCATTCAAAATCTAATTTGAAGGAGAAAGGTAGAATCATTCTTTTGGGTGAAGTAAGGATCACACCTGCCCCGACACTGAAGCGAAACTTGGCTCCATAAAAATGGAGGTTCCAATTACTACTTGGAAAATGGATGCTAGATCATCTTTCATGTTTTCCCATTTTACCTCAATTACTTCAAACATGCAAATCTCATCTACTCTTTGGGAGAGAACTCGGTCCTGTGGTATGCTCGATACCCATGGAATCAAAGGGGAGAATGACAGGCAAATCATTTTCTAATAACTTGACAATTTTTGTCATGGTTCCCAGTGATACTGTCTCTATGACCACAGTTTCATCTTTAGCCGCTAGAACTCCCTCAATCAAACCTGTGACTTCTAATTTTGTTGTGGGAACTAACATTTTCTTAGTGTTCCATTCAAAGGTTTATTTAATTGGTTCTTTAGAAGCTCAAACTAAGAGTGGACACCTGGTCTATTCCTTAGGTTGGCCAAATGTATGTCGAAAGGCTTTGGATCACCCTGTTCCTCAAAGACCTTCCCTAAATGCAGGAATATTACCTCCTAGAATAGCGTGGATGCGATTACCTTCATGTGGTGGATCCAAGGATGACTAAGAATCATATTATAATTGGTTTACTAATATATAATATAAAATATAGTTAAGACTATCTTGGGCCCGAGGGTGTTTGGTAACACTATGGTTCGTAATTACGTTGCTTTGAGGTGTCGTAGTGGCCCTTAATGTGTTTCTTGTTGAGGAGAAATTAGTTTCCCATACCCTAACTTCTACAAAAAAATAGAAGGATACTATGTTAATTGCTTCCCCATCATCAATCATAACGTGTTTTACGTAATTGTTGTAGATCCAAACTTGTATAATTAGGGTTAGATCTCCCTACGAGTTATCTAAGCATCCGTAGGCATCTTAATTATGTCAAACACAAACCCAATATCTCTTTTAGGCTGCCTCGGAGAAAACATCAAAGTGTATATGATTGACTTGTGTTTCTTGCGGTGGGGTAACGTTAACAAGATGTCCTAAATATAACACCTCTAATAACACGGCTCTGTGAGCAAGAGATCTCTTTAGTAGATCTAAAAGGAAATGTGTGAGAAGGTCTTGGTTAAATCACTAATTAGATCATAAGCCCCCATTAGCTTGCTTAGTGTATCATTAACACTTCTGATACATCCGGATACATCGGTGATAGGTTGTGAAGAATAATCCCTGGCTCTTTTTGTGGCATTAATTTTTCATTCAATGTCTATTTCAACTAAACCCATAATCTTTGTTTGTTTGCGACCATCGAGGAGGTGTCACTTATGGGCCTCGATGAGGTCAAAGCCTCACGATCATGAGTGCCTATTATAATTCCTTGTTAGAACCATTAGGATCTATTCTCTGTCCTTGGGACACATGGGAAGGGGGTCATTAAAGATCCCGAGTGGTGTGTTTTTGGGGACATTGGCTCCATATAGGTGTTTTACGTTGGTGTAGTGGGGTCTCACAAACATATCAAAAAACAATTATGCGTTGATCCTCTGGAAAACACTGTAATAATTTTTTGCAATCACGACATGTTCTCATATCATTCCCTGTGAACTCTATGGAAACCACAGTAGAGATTATGCTCATAATCTCGTGACCTTTATTTATTCCTTGTTGAGGCCCAAAACCATGACTATCATTAGATTGCTGATTGTTATGGTTAAACTTTCAAAATCCTTTGTATTAGTTCTAGAATTGATTGTTATACCCACTTGGGCACTGGATAGGGCTTGGGATTGGTGCTTTCCTTTGTTTCTAAGGTTGGGGTTGTTGTTTTTGTGGACAATTAAAATCTATAGTGTTGTGACAGAGGGTGAGAAACCTTTACTCCTCCGATTATTACTGAGTTATTGTTTTTGTTATTCGTAGTATTTGTGTTAACAGGATTAACAACCTTGGGCTTTTTGGGCTGGTCGGGCACACCATCGGTCGTGGCTCCACGATTTTTGTTAAGGATTTTTGGTCCTTGATTATTATTTGTGTTGCTCGAATAGATAGGATTGTTTTGACTATGGGTGATGAACTTCTCGTTTACGCCATAAGTCTTACGACCACTATCAATGGCTACTTGGTCGATTCAGAGCACCTTCTAACACCTCCTTGTAGCTCTTGATGGGAACTTTTAACCTCTTCGTTTGTCTCTCTATTAAGAGAATGGAGGAATAAATCACAAAGTTTTGTTTGATCTATATTAGGAGAACTTGTAGAGTAGTAAAGAACTTGTCGCCACCTTTGAATGAAGTGAGCTACATATTCATTGTGCTCTTACTTGATGTGCGGGGAATTCTATGATCCCCATTCTCAACAACTTATTCATATCGAAATCTTTAATGAACTCTGGAAACAAGTTATTTAAAAGAATGTATGAAGCCTCGGTATTCTCAGCAATACTAGTTGAGAGCGATGCCTTCTAACATCTTAGGGAATATTTTTACAATGACTACATCCCACACAGGAGAAACTCTTGAATGGTTGTCGATAGGATTTTATGTGAGCATTTGGATCACCCTCCCCTTTAAACTTTTGAAGATCAAGCAATGGCCTTAGGAGCATGACTGTCCAAATGGAAAAGTTAGAGGCTCCTTCGAGGACTCTGAGTAAGTTCCCACTACATAATTTTCAACCATTAAAGGTCCTTGTTGGGAGGTAAAGGTTGTATTGGTTGTTGAAATGGCATGGTGTAAGTATTTGTTGAGAGATATGGCATTCTCTTGCGGATATCCATAAGGACCTAGATAGGTGTACACATCTCCTTGTGGTGTCTTTGAGTACATATTCATATAGAAGGTTGACCACCCTGGTATGGAGTGAAGGCGTGAAACCGAGGGAACGTTGTATTTTTGGTAGGTATAGTGTTTGAGAATGCACTTAGGATGGCACTTCGTTATAAGTATCAATATGTGGAATAAGGAGGCATACCTATAATCCCCGCCTAGGACACCTTGGAAAACCACTATGGAATCCACTAAAGAAAAATGGGTAGTAATTTTGTTCTTAAATTTAGAGAGTCTAATTAATAATAATACATTTGCCTAACCTTTTCCCTTAAAGATTATTTTAAGTTAATTTATATATTTACTCAAAATTAAATAAATCATTAGCCCAAGGTAATTTAATTACTTATTTCCATTAAGTTTACTAGAGTTACTAATTTTAAGTCTATACCTCTTTTAATTTAATTAGAGTTTCCCCTTTTTAATAAAGTTTCCCACATCCCTCTATGATTTATCTCCCATTCCCATAAAGTGCACATAACTTAAAATATGTAGGGTTGATTTTGGGCCCTTGGATCAAATCTAATCTTGACCATTGATTTGAATTTCACCCTAAAGTTGCCCTAAATTTCTCTATGTTTTTTTTTCCTTTCTATTCTTCTTCTCATTTGCTTTGTGTTGTTATTTGCATGCACAAGTTGTGGAGGAGAAAAGGAGGAGATGATTTCATGGGGTTTCTCCATTGATGAGAAGAAGCTTGATACTATTTCGTTATAAATTCTTTTGTTCAACTACCCAACTGAGGTTTTCTTAGAATGGGGATTTCTCCCATGCCGCATAGTTATTTTGGTTATTCATTTTATTATAAGACATATCTTTTCGTGATATATATATATATATATATATATATATATATATATATGTATGTATATGCGTATTCTTGAACAATCATAGCAATAATCCGAAATAAAAGAAGGTATTGATGCCCTAATGGTAATTTAAAGTGCCAAGGGAAAAGGTGCAGCGGTGGTAGGGAGATAAGTGGATTAGCAGCGGTTAAGGAGGTTAGAGAGGGGGTGGTTCAGAGGGATAAGGACTGCGTGAAGGGGATAACAAGATTACTGTGTGGGAAAGGGCGATGGGGAGACGGTGTGGGGAGGGAAGATGGTGTGGGGACAATGTGGAAGGAGATGGGGGGCAGCGTGGAGGGTGCGGTAGGAGGGGTCGTTGCATAGAGATGGGGAAACGGAGGTGGCAACGGGGTTGGAGTGCACGGGGAGTGGGGAGGGAGGGATTTGGCCCTCCCCCAAACCTATTATTTTTTTTTTTTTTTTTTTTTGTTTTTTAATTTAATATGTTTAAAACTATATTTAAAAATAAGTATTATGTATATATCAATTAATACTTATGATCTTGATAACATATTTATTTATCTTGATTAGTATTTATTTATTTATTTTTATTTCTTTTCATTTTTATCATTTCTTAAAATTTTGAGATATATGCATAATATATAATTAACTATAATATATATATATATATATATATATATATATATATATACACATAAATTTATGAATAATATTTATAATTGTAACAATGTAAGTATATACAATAATAAACAACCCCTTTTTTTTAAAAGAAGCATTTTAGTTATATTCTGAAATTTAACTAAAGGAAAATATTCTAACATATTCATCTCATTTGTATAAGGGAAATTTAACTTTGTATTTCAAATTTATAAGAGAGATCTTGGAAACAAATTTAAGCTTAGTGAAGGAGGAGGTATAATCACACTAGTTCACTAATAAATCCATCTTGCTAAGTTAACAAGGAAGAGAGTAAAACTGATTTTGTTGTGTTCACTATGTTTCAAAATTTACAAGAAGGAATGTATTTCAAGAATGGAAAATTATTTTCATCCAATAGTGCAAAAACAAAGACAAGAAGGAGATTACAAGAATAACAATTCTTCCAATAAACCAACTTTCATTTCAAAATAGATTTCCAACAATTTCATATTAAAGGAAATAACTATTTTACCATTAAAGGAAATAACTATTTTACAAGAATTTCTTTCCAAGGAGCTTAAGCTCACAAGAACAACAAAATACCCAAAACCTCTTAACTACTTCAAGGAACCACATTACAAGCTTCTTTACAAGGTTGAAGAGAGATTGCTCTAGCAAAACATGACTCAAGTTTGCAAGTAATACCAAATACAAAATGGAGAATTCACAATAAAAGAAAGCTTCCACATAGCCATGTTCTTAGAGATACAATGAGAGTGATGCTTCACAAAAATTTGAGAGGACAAGGAGAGACCAAAATGCCACAAACTCCAACCATCTCTATACTTGAGCTCCAAACTCGAATACTTTACAAGAATCCAACTCCAAGAGAACAAGGCTTGTTTAACCACCCAACCTTTAGGCATCATTACATGCCTTTCCAAGGTTGGAAGGCATGCTAGCCTCCCCCAAGCCCATGGGAAAGAGGACTAGTTTCCACAACTTTGCACAAGAGTAAGGGAGACAATCCAACATTATTTTCACATACAAGCTAAGACCATGCACTAAGAAACAAACACCAAATATTGCAAATAAGGGAAAAGAGGAGAAACCATATTCTACCTCCAAAATGGGGAAGAGAAGAAAGAGATCTCCAAGTGTCAAGAGTGTAGCCAACATTGGTTGCACATAAACAATAATCTCCACAACCTCCTTATTCCTCCAAAGTCATCAAACCCTCCTTATTTCTCCATCCATTCACCAAAATCCTTCTTGGGAGGATTTTCAAACCCAAAAGGTTTCCTCTCCAAGAATGGGGAAGGGGGTTCAAACCATATGAACCACCTTCCCCACCTCAAACCATTTGAGGGGAGTAACTAAAATCCTACATGGCTTGCCCATCAAGCCATGAGGATTGAGAGGGAAAAATCCCTCTCTCTTCCCCCACAAACTCCAAAAATCCATCATGTCATATGATGGATGGAGAAAAAAATAAAACAACAAATAAAATCAACAAGTAGCAACACACATTTTAAACAAACAAGACTAATATCTAACATGATATAAAACACAAAAAATATCTCAAGGAGCCTACCTCCAAAATCTCTCCAACTTCTACGTTTCTACTTGTTTATCCAAGCAAGCTCTAGCTCCAAAATCCACAAGTCTCCAAGTGAAAGCTCCAAAACCAAAGTTCTCTTATTTCCCATGAGAGAGAATTTGAAGAGGAGCCAAAAAAATCCTCACAAATGAGGGGGTGAAATGTGTCACCCCTCTCGTCCCTCAAGGTCAAAGATTCTCAAAATAGAGAGAGAAAGGATAAAATAGCTTTTAACCCTCTTCTCCCAAATTACCCAAAATGAACAACAAAACAAACTTGTGAAACTTTTATCAAAGCACACATACCCATCCACCTTACATGGATGTGACCAAAGGCAGGAAAAATGGGAAGGAATCTCTCTATGCCTTGGAATTAAGCCCCCTACCTATTAGGTAGGGTCCAAGGGCCCATTTTCATGCTAAATGAACTCCCAAGCTTAAAAGGGGTCACTTAAAATGCCTAAAACAGACCAATTTCGGGTTTGGCACAAGTTTAGAGGATGTGGGGCCCACCAGGGTTCACATATGACCCTAATCCTTTAATTAAATACAACATTATTAAAACTAAAACTTAATGTAAGTGGGGCCATTAAGTCCTAAATCAAGTTTCAAAGAAAACTAAACATCTTAAGAAAGATTAATATTACAAGAGATTTTACATTACAAATGAGGGTCACTCATGGTGCCCAAAACAATAAACTCTAATACTAAGGCCTCATATAATAAACACGGTTAGGGCTTAGCCCCGTGGGCTGCTTGTGCAAAATTGTGTAGTTGCCTGAATCCCACATTCTCCTGTGACTTGTCACCTGCACACTCATTGCACACATTAAACGCACCTATCCGATAAAATGTGAATCAACTACTCAATAAGAAATCAATGAATTCTATGCTAGCATATCATCATTCTGGAATCGAAAATGCGACAACATGCATAATTATACACAATCCACCATGAGTTAGACATAACGATAAAGTGACATACATCCATAGAATCCAAACATGCAACCAAACTAAGTATCCATCAAATATAAATAAGGTCCAAACAACATCATATCAGTTAGTATCCGTGACATCATAAGATAAGGTGTCAACATAGTAATCAAGCTAAATTGGCGCTATACGCCTAAATCTCCATACATGTCTAATAAGATCAAATATCCTAATATAATGTCCAAAATATATCAAATACCTAATTAAACATGTCTATGAGTAAAGAGAACAAAAAATAACTGAGGCTATAAAAATTTGGGCACTACAATACCCAAAGTACTTGTCCCGATTAACAAATACCTAGGGTTTGGAACACCCGTGTAATTTGGAGGATTTTGCCCATTTTTTAGAAAATATTGCATGCACGATTTGATTGCCACAGTATATGAGTTCTAGATATTTTGGGTGAGCTTCAATTCTTTGACCTTATCTACAATACGGAGATAATGTCACTTGTTTGTGAGGCATTGTTTTCTTGGGTACTTTGTGGTTTTGGAGAATTTCTTTGGGGAGTGTGATATCCCACTCTAAATTTCTCACTACGTTGCCACCCCTCATTGGTGATGTTTTCATTTGTGGGAGTGGTAGCATTAGTGCTTTGAAGTGGAATTCATTGTGTCTTTACAAACTATCATAGGTGTGATCCATTTCTCATAAATGCCTTTCAATCCTAGCATATCATGCTAGGTAGTCCTAAATAGAGGTGGGAGATGATCCGATTACATATTGAAGGGTTGTCAAAAAAAAACCCGTGGAGACGAGGATACCTCCTTAGTGAGAGTCATGTTGTTAGAACTAGAGTGTTCATCGAGGTAGGTTTACGTGAGCTTATCGAGTTCCTTAATGCGAATGGAGGAACCAACGTTAACTCCGTGAAGGAGGATATTATGAGTACTTGATCTTTGATCCGCTCATGTTGAAAGTGAGGAGATTGTTGTTTCCCGACTACGGGGTAACTATATACATCGTAACTGGAATGGGCTGACCATATTCATCAAATCTTGATGTATTCAAGGGTATGAGAATACCCGTTGAATAAAGGGAAAATGAAAAACAAAGAAGAAATATGGAAATTTTTAGATACTAGCTCTTCATTTGGGTTCACCAATTTGTACGACAAAAAATCAACACGTGACCTTCTTTCACTCGACCTCCCGAGTCATGCCGAGACAAACAAAGTGTGTGGAATGAAAATGAGAATGGAAGTGATGGTGGTAATCGGGCTAATTAGGTAGTCTTATGTCTTCGACATGTAATAACATAATCTATGCATTGGCTAGATTTTCTATATACCTAAAAATCTAGAAAATCATGAGATTAATCTTCCCCATTTACCGGTGAGGCTCCCATGTAATATTTTTCAATTAAATATGATAGTATCCATTTGTGGGTATTACTATAACCATGCAGCTCATGAACCATAGCGGTATAGTTTTGCAGCAAGTAAGCAATTGTTAAAGAAAGGAAATAACTGATGAAGAAGAAAATAATAAAACACAGAAAGAAGGAGGGAAGATGTGAAACCCAATCAATAGATTATAGATTTGATTGCATGCACAAAGCAGACGCAACAGATAGATAATAACATACATAATTATAAGCAAAGGGAACTTTCAGATCTAAATCTATAATAATGTAAATTTTGTGAATAGATCCATGACGAAAAGTTAGAAACAAAATGCACCGTTGACACAAAGTTCTCCGAAATATGCTCCTTTCTATTCCTCATCTTCAAATAGCTATCGAGGATTTCAACACAAAGTCTGGAACACGAGAATGCTTCTTACAAATTCTCGCTTCTTTCACCCATAGGTTCTTCCTCCACTTATAGCATGTAAAGGGGAAATTACAAATAGGAAGCCATTAGTGAACTGACACATGTGGAAGTCGGAAAGGAAACAACTAGAAATCTTTCTCCTCAAATTTCTCTTTGCATGACATGCATGATTTATAAATGAAAATATAACATTCTATTTTGCATGTATGCCACCTATTTCCAAGTAATTGACTTCTTCAAGTAATGGATTTTAAACTGATCACTTAAGTTTTATAATTTAATTGATCATGTAATTACTTTGTCAGAGGAAATAAGAGAAAGAAGAATAAAGAGGAAATTTGCAGTCTTGTTTATTTTCATATTCTACATGCGATTGATTCTTTTGCCTTCGATTCTCACTAAACTGGATCTAGAAATAACTAACTATGATTTTTATTATGGGTGTTACGAAAACTAACATGTCTTCCCTCTTATCCTTGAATCTTTTTGTAGTTATTCTCCATTACATGAATAATTGCAATATTTGTCATAAATAACTCAACATTTTTAGTTTTAATTGCATATGAGAAATTAAAAACTCTGGAAAACACTCAGGGTGAATGTAAATTAAATGAAGGCTTAAATTGGAAGATTGGGAGCACATGCACAAGATGATGGAAGGAATTCTCTCGTGCACCGACTTCTACATGGGCTGCATTAGAAATAAGAGGATGAATTTTTATTGGTAGCCTTTGCAATTGGTGCGAATCTCTGCAATTTATTGAGTCGGAGGACATATTCAATGTACCTGACATTGATTTGCACTCTATTTCACTTATATGAGCACCTGTAATGAATACCTACAATTAATTCAGACAAAGATGGATTCCAGAGCATGAACACTTGATTTTTATCATAAAAATCTGCATATAAAGCCCTGCTGCCCTAAAATTTGAGGCTTTGCTTGCATGCAAAGCAAGCATAAACATTTTCAACTTCACCTGGGAACTTATACCAACATGCAGATAATTAATAAGGCTTAAATCAAGCTCCTCCAACCCTAGGCGCCAAACTTTGAAGCTTCCCAGCAGTGGAAAATAAACTTCAATGCAAAAATCCTCCTTCCTTGGGTGCCAAAACTGCATCGGCTGCAATCCTTTGCAAAAAGAATTAATTACACCTTCACTTATGGCAACCAATGCTTATATAACCCTTAACATTCTATTTCTAATAATTTTCCATGTTATTCTTGGCATTTAATTAATAAAAAAACATGTTTATTCCTCTAACTTGGGCCCAAATTTTGCATGCTCATGGCTTCCATTAAATAAATTAAATTTATTTATTTATAACATGCTACCTTCAATTCACTTTGGCTTGTCTTCATACATTGAATTTACTTCTATTTATGGCACCAAAATTAGGTGAATAAACATTAATAAATATTATTAAATGCATTGTTATTCACCCAAGGTGGGTCACACTTTTGGCATGGGTGAATTCTAAAAATAAGAAGTCAACTTCGATGGGAATTTTCACCCTTCATTGCAACTCTAAAAATCCCTTCTTCCACTTAAGTGATTTGAATTTCATAATGGGAATTTTACACTGGTAGGTAGGTAGTAGAAATTCCCACCGGTGCTTTAAGTTATTTTCTTTTATAATGGTAATTTTTATCGTGCGGTGCGGTAAGAAATCCCCACTGCTGCCACCTCTAATATTCCCATTGCAGCTTAAGTGACTTTGACTTGATGGGGAAAATTACCTGCTAGGCAGGTAAGAAATTCTGCTGCCCTGCCACTACCAAAATTCCCACCGACGCCTTAAATTCTTCCTTCAAAAAAATGTGACTTGCATGAAAGATAGCTCTTTTCCAAAAGTGTGACTTGCATTGTGACTTCTTCCTTTAAAATTTCTTGAGAATTCGTCACTTAGGGTAAAGATGGAAAGCCCCGGACGTGGAAGGCCTCCTTAAAAATTACTGAATGGCATAAAAACAACACTTATTTCCTTTTTTTGATTTTTGGTGAAGAAAACACAAGCATGGAATAAAATTTTCCATTTTTGGAAAGGGTGCAGGGAAGATGTAGTAGCAAAAAAACTTGCACGTGTTGTACCTTTCATTCCGTGGCTCCATTTTAGGTGTCATTTTCTCTAAAAGTGCATATCTTCTCGAGTTCTATGTATTGATGGAAATATTTTTCTTATTTTCATAAAATCCATTTAGTCCAAAAAATGTGACTTGCCTAGGAGAGGTTTTTTGTGCATGAATTCATCTTTTTGACGAACCCGACTTCCAGAGGCTGATTCCTTCTGGCATGGTGGTCATAGATGATCTCCAACTACTCCAGGAAAAAAAGAGACTATATTGGTGAAGGAATTGACCTAGGGGAATTTCACAGAGAAAAACAGCAAAAAAATAATAAAAATGAAAAATGTTGCCAGAAGTCACAGACAAAGCCCAGGATCCATTCTTGGTGAAAACCCTACTTGTATATGTGAATATTGACATGCAAAACTTCAACAAGGTTAAACCGGAGTGCAATTTACTTTGAACGGGGATTTAAATAATTAAATATAATTTTCCCTGAGACAAAACGTGGCAAAAGGATAAAATGAGTCTCGGCATCTGGGTATTTGTAGAAATTGGCTCATGTGATTCAATAGAATATATTAAGCAATACATGCATCATCTAGCAATAAAAACACAAAACAAACCACTATTTTAGAAAGAAAAAACTTTTTCAAATTGGTAGTCCTAAATTTCAGAGTGAAATCTAGGGACACAAGTCAATCGAGCTAATTGGGAGTCTTACGTCTTCATCATGCAATACAGAATATAAAAATCTAGGGTGAAAAATACTCTCCTAACCTAAAGTGGTGTTATGGTATGATCGGATATGATATCTACTGGGAGACTCCAATCTATGTCTTGTTCTCCGAGATTCTATTGATAAGTTGTGGAACATGTGGAAAGTATCTTGCGGGTGCCTCGTATGGGTTTCCGAGACGAGGTCATGGAAATGAAAATCATGAGAGACGTTATGAAGCTGCAAGAATTATGGTTTATTTTCTGGTCTTTTCAAGAAAGTCTTATTCTAATTGGCTGCTATGTTCAACAACGAAAATTGTGTAATGATATCTGGTGGAAGCGGTGAGGATATGAATACTAATGTGCATAAGCTAGTGTCAATGTCTAACTAATTAGTAGGCCCGTTGTGTTATATGACCTATAGATCACAACCAAAGACTCGTTGAGGATGAGGCCCTTGTATGGTCATGCATGCAATCAAACCCTATTACCAGGAGTAGTCCAAAAATCATAGGCTAGGTTTGCAGATGATTCAATGTTTCTAATTATTCTATCTTTTGATGTATGTTGCGGGTGTTCATAAAATTGTTAAGAGTAAGCTAGTATCAACATCGGTTATTAACTCGGCCCATTGGGTTGTGAGAGCAAAGGATCACAGCGTATGTCTTTTTCCTATTGAGGGCCATTGATGGTCATGCAAGAGGAATTGATCTTACTTCTAGTAAATGAGTTATCTAAGAAGGGAAATCTAGTCTATGTTTTTGTGATTTTCACATTTTATCGAGACAAAGCAAGTAAAACAAGCTAATCTATTGAAAGTAAATATTTTTTTATTTTCTATCTTTTCAAACAATGCATCTAATCTAATAAACAAATTTTTAAAAATAGTTATCCAAATATAGCTAGCTATTTGTGCAGATGTATGGATCTAAACAATAAATTTACTCTAATTCAATCAAATTCTTTCCAACCCTACCTCATAAGTGAAGAACAAATCATAACCCTAATAGAGCTATTTCTCTTGTGACTTCCCTGGTAATTGTTGAAGAGAAAACTTCCTACTAATTTGATCTATTTGAAATTATCTAAATAATTGAAATGAATTGTTTTTTCTACTCTACTTGATATGAAATTGATAATTTGATAAATACAAAGCAAACAAATACACAACTCCAACCTAGAATATTAAGAGCTTTGGAAAATCTAGTAGTATTGATATATGTTCCCTCAGTTCTTTCTTTTCTTTGAGTGTTCGTGTGAGTCCAAGGGATTGGCAATGCAAAGAACAACAATAGGAGGATTGGTGCTTAAACAATGGCGGCTTGGAAGCAATCTGGATGCAATGCAAGTAGAATAGAGATAACTCAAAACATCCGAACTTGGCTATGTAATTTCTAGCAAGACTATACCAACAAGAAAAACAAGCTACACCGAATTTCTCTCAAAGGCCTTTTAATTGATTAAAAGCATGGGATATATAGGAATGGCGGATGCGAGGTTACTTCATGCACAAGGAAATGAATAGGAAGTTTTACTCATTAAATCTTTTTTAAAATAGAAGGATCAAGGAGAACCATGCAAACTAATCTATTATTAGCAAAAATGGCTCACGGATGCGCTCATAAAAGCAAACTTAAGTGAATATTTGCATGTAATTTTACGAATGAAGATGCGAAAAATCGACTAGGACCACCACCCATGAAGGGCGGTGGTTTGGACATTTAAAGCCAAAACAAGTGTCTAAAGTAGTAAGGAGATGAAAGGAAGCATGGAAAATCTATGTAAGGCTATCTAGGCTAAAAATATATACTACAAGTGGGTTTTGGAGCTCAAACACCTTCTCGAAAGGACCTTGAATCATCATTGAGGGTTCTCATAACCGTTTTCTTATTACAGCATGTGTAATTTTGGGTGCGTACTGATCTGCTGGTTGTTGTTTGGTTTGTTACGAGAGGGAAGGTATTTATTTTGGATTTTATGGAGGGGACTTGGACTTGAAAGGAAAAGGGTAAAGAAGATGAAATGGGTTGGAAGATTAGGAGATGGAGAATTGGATTCCACAATGGGGGAAGTAGGTGAGAAGCTTGGAAATTGTGGCTCCCACTGAGATGGTGCAATTTAGGGAGTGAGGGGAGAGTTGTAGGATGACAATGCTAGGGTCTCCCATTGACAAGATCAACTAGCCTTTTCCATAAAATCTCCTATCTCCTGAATCCACTCCGTAAGCCTAGGAAAAATATCAACAATAATATCAAGCTTCTCCTACAGTGTAATAGCTTGGAATAGGGCCCACCCATGGACAAGGGGTCCTAAAACCAATCTTGCATGCTTGTAATTGAGTCATAGCCCTTTGATGTGCCATCTTTGCCTCCAATTCTTGAAATTTTTGTAGCTCCATATCCTCAGGTGTAGGATAGTATCCTCCATAATATGCATACCCTAGCTCTTCAGTAACTCCATAGTTTGGTACATAACAAAATTGTCTTGCATCTTGTTCATAGGAGTACGCATACTATTGATCTTCATTGAAGTACGGATCTGGAGGTGGATAATAGTAACTTGAGAATGAACTCTACGAGTTAGGAGGTGAGCATGAATAGTACTAATGCTACTGCATGTGAGAATTCCAAGAGGGGAATGATGTCATGATTGCAAAACTTCATGGACAGAAGAAAGTGGAAAGATGTGGAAGGAAAAATGGAAATGGATGGAATGCAGGAAGATCTGCAACTCTGATAATGGGTTGTTGACCAGATGGAGTCACCATATGTTCTTTGCATGTGCCTCCAAAGGTTGAAATATTCATAAAGAGCACATCAACTTGATGAAGTGAAAATGTAGACCAAAATACACCCCTGTGAAATATAAAGATTTCACTTGCTTATCTCACAGGCGTGCCAAAACTGTTAATGCAAAATTACAACACCCCCAAATGGCCTGATTGTGAGTGGGGCATTTGGTTTAATTTTCTAACATGGGACCATCTCTCAAGCTGTGGGACTTGTGAACTTGAGATGGTCCTTTGGAGAAGGTTGGATTCCTCTTCCTAATTATAATGCTAAATTACTCTTAATGCGGAAATTACACCTAACTATATCTATCCTAATAACTTCCAAGGAGACAGGGAGAGAGAGAAAGAGCATGAAAAGGGGGAAATCCTACACTAAGGGGGTGATAACATCAGAAGAAGGGGGAAAATATTTTGTTGAGGGAGGATAAAAAAGTGAAAATTTGGCTAAAGGAAGTCAAATAAATGTGACATAGACCCAGATCATAATCTGCCATCAACACTCCATGAAGCATAACATCATAAACCTGCAAGTGAAAGAACATGCAAAAATACAACAATAATAATGGAGAGGCAAGAAAATACAATAAAAATGAGCTAGGGTTGAAGAAACACCACAAAACACAATTTTTATTGCTTCATAGTATGCAAAGACCATTACATTTTATGCACAAAGGCATAATTACATTGCTAGGCCCAAGAGAAGGCTCACAACTCAAATGGAATTGAGTGAAAATTTCGTCAGAGTTTCCCCACTCCCAGAATGTCTCTCTAAAAAATGAGGGGTTTGAGCTCTTTTTATAGCCAATTTTCACCCACCCTCATTAAAGAGGTATGGGCACCCAAACAATGTCACTTCTTAAGGGTACCTTCTATCGAAAATACATGGGTACCATATCGCATTAAATTTAGTTGTCAAGTTGTCTTTTGCTTACCTACCTTTTCCTTACATGGGACTCATGAGCCATCCAACATGTAACCCATCCAACCTCATCATACCGTCTACAGATCCCAAACCTTATGAAACGTATAACCATGTGTCTCCTGACCTCGACCATCCAACTATGCGGGCCATACATTTGAAGCAACCACCCAAAAATGAGCCACCACTAAGAAATGGGTTGACCAACCTATTCCATACCTAGGGTTGGATTTCATCCAGCTGTGAAATGTCCAACCCAACTGACTAGCCTATGACCCATCCATCCTCCTTTTCTCCTTCGCCTAGTCGAGCCATCTAACCATGCCTATATGATGCGTCCAACTGGTATGTCAACCAACCGAGATGTATCACCTTGTGTCATCTATCCAAAGGGGATTAAACATCATGTGATTTCCGTACTATCTATCCTAATCCTGCCACCACACTACCATAACGGTTGACCGACCAACCTAGACGTCATATGACCAGGCCATCCAACATGATCGTATGTCGTGTCACTGACTAACCCTAGGCCATCCATCTAGCCAATTAACCTAAAAGACTGACCCAACCAACCAACTTGGACATCCAACTTAGACGTCAAACCCGGGGTCCAACCTAATGTGTCACCGAGTAGCCATCTAACCTCTATCTAACCTCGCAATGTTTTATCCATCTAACTAGCAACCAACCTGGGTGACCAATCCAAATCCATCCGACCTGGTCATCCATATTGTACTATATCTTGAATATCATATAGCTTGGTTCCAACTTGCAAGACAACCCAAATAACTCAGTTTCAACTCGCTAGACAACCTTACCAACTCATCGCACATGAAGATTAAGTCGGCTGAGCCATCTGATCTCTTTTGTCTCATGACAATCTGGGGCTGAATTTGACAGTCGTCTACACATCCCAAACTTTGAATGGTTAAGTCCATTTATGATGATTTATCAAAATTAACATGGGGGTAAATTTGGGATAACAAGTTCTTCTTCGCATCTTGCTTCAACTTTGCTCAATCCCTCACCTTCACTCCTCTATGAAATTCCTCCAAAACCTATGCCCTAGCTCTGCAAACCCTAACCTAGAAATCTAACCTTCCACAACACAATGCAAATCTTTGGTAGGAATCCACCAAAAAAACTCCTTCACTCATGCCTATGTACTCCTTTCAACTTTGGTTCACAAATCTGCTAAACTTTCCACTTCACATGTAAAACTCCATAAATTGTTTTCGTAAGGATGCCCTAGTTTATAAAATATCTTCAACAAACAAATGCAAGGTAAAAGAAATAACTTACCCCGAACTTCTATTTATATATTTTTTCTTTTTCCCACACAAAATTTGATACTCACTTACCAACGTAAAATGCATTAAAGTCATATTTTTCCAATGCCATCCTTTTGCATAGTCTTTCCAAAGACTTTTACTCCATGTAAAAATCTCGTGAAACACACACAAACTTCTCGGGTGGAAAAAACATATTTAACAGAGACTAACTTGCACGCACTTGCATGCCAAATTATATCTACCTCTACATCTTTACCAAGTTATTTCCATCACCTACCTCATGTTGCTTTCCGCTTTTCTCACTGTACATGGTTTTTATAAATCTTTTGACACCAATCTCCACCCATAATCACTTATGCTATGCGCTCCTCTGAACCCACACACTTTTGATTTTATCACTTGGGCTGCCAATCCACATCACTTCCAACACTTTCTTCTTACCATAATCTTCACTAAAACTCTTATTTGACATGTTTCACCCCACACTAAAAATATGCATGGTCCTCTGAACATAAAAACCTTTAGATAATAACTGGCTACTAGCGCACAAGCGTGCCCAAAACAAACCAAACAGAAAGACAAAGAAAAGCAATGATGAAAGGAAACACATAGAAAGGAAAATGCATTAAGGTAAATCCTAAACTAAATGGCAATATTGCCTTATTTACAAACACACTGAAGACTTATTTGTAGTAGGGCTTCAACCTACTCCTGTTTAAATGACTAGGAAACATTTTTCCATTCAATGCTTGTAACTTGCAAGTACCTGAGTTAAGTATATGAGATATCATGTATGGTCCCAGCCAATGCACTTTAAGTTTTCCAGGATAGAGAATTTTGAATCATATAGTAGAACCATCTGCCCAACCTCAAACTTCCTATTTTTAATATGACAATCATGCCATGCCTTCTGTCATGCTTTATCCTTCTTCTGACTCTATCGAGCAATGGCTCGCCTCTCATCAAGTTCCATAAGTTTATCAATACGCTCCTCTAATGTTTGTTCATCTCGCCAATCCTCTTGTGTGCGTAATACGTAGGGATGGTAACATAAATTCCATAGGAAGAACTACCTATGCACAAAATACCAATTGAAAAGGATTGGCCTTGTTCAATATTTTATTAGTTGTGTGATATGCACATAATACGATAGATACTTTATCATCCCAAGTCCCTTCTTTTGACATCACAAATATTAGTCAACGTGTGGCTTAAAATTTTTTAAAGGCCTCAACAGTTCCATCATCCTGAGGATGATAGGATGTAGTCTTGTGATGCACCACCATAATGTATAACAGTTTCATTCAAAAAGTGGGTGCCCCTATCACTAGTTAAACTCAATGAGCATCCATAACTATTGATTATATTCTCCCATAAGAACCTAGTTGTTGTAGCTGCAGTGTAATCCTTCATAGGCACCACTTTTTCCCACCTTGTAAGATAGTTTATACAAGTTATAATATAGCGTGAACCTATCCTACGCACGGATAGGGAAATCAGTCCCACAAAGTCAATTAACCACTTCTCGAATGGTGTAATAGGTCTTAATGGAATTTCATCTCTCTTCTATACAATGGTCACAGCCTTGCAATACTCTATACAATCCTTATAAAATGTTTCCCACCAAAGACCTACCAATAGGATCTTGTACATGGTTACATTTCCTACATAGTGACGTCTTGCAATGCCATCATGAGCTTCCTCCATGATTGTAGTACGTTCATGTTATAGTATGCATCGACACAAAATATCATCTCGTCAAATCTTATACAAGTCTACACTAATAAACATATAGTGCAAAATGGGCGTAGTAACGCATTTATCCTTCAAAGTGTCAAAATCCACCTATTGTGCCTCACCTTAATAGAATTTACTCTTATGTTTCAACAAATCTTCCAAAGGCATGGAGATTTTGGCATAGCCCTTGATAGATTTTTAGTAGTAACCCATATTCCCTAAGAATCCATGCACGACGCTTTGACTAGTAGGCTCCTCCAAACCTAAGATAACAACTTTGGCAGGATCTACCAATAAAAATTCCTTGTAAATGATGTGACCTAGTAGTGTGCCAAATGAAGTAGAAAAGACACATTTCTTAATGTTTATAGAGATAATTAACTACCTACACCTCTAAAACATCAATCTCAAATTTTCACAAAGTGATCTCTTACTAACCCATATACCATCCAATCATCTAGGTAAACTTATAGAAACTTGTGGATGAAGTCTTTAAATTCTTGCACCACAATGTGTGAAAATATAGTAGGCATGTTCTTCAGTCCAAAAGGAATGAACCTATAAGAAAAAATTCCCCATTTAGTGGTGAAATTAGTCTTCTCCTAGTCTTCCTTCACAATTATTACCTGGTGATAACCTGAGAACCCATCTATAAAAGAATAAATTTCCTGCCCTACTACACCTTCCAAGATCTCTTTAGTAAATGGGGTTGGGAAAGGGTCTATGATACATGAAACATTGAAATCTCTATAGTCTACACATATCCTTATCCTTCCATCCTTCTTGATACTAATCACCATTTGTCTCACCCATTCAGATTCCTCAATTGCCTCAATGATTCTAGATTGTATCATCTTATCAATTTCCTCCTTAACCTTTATGCACAAATTTGGGTTCATCCTGTAGGGCCTCTTCCTGACGGGGCATGCACCCTCTTTTAACTTAATGTGAATTTACCCTTAGGAATGATGAAATCCCTTTAACTCATGGTATCCATGCGGAAAAAATCTTGGAAGTCCCACGACATCTCACCTATTATTGAAACCTTCTTGTCCATCCAGTAACTTCCAATGACATATTTTTTTGGTTCATATTCAGTGCCAATGTTGACCTTTAACGTTTTCAAGGGCTCATGGTAGGCATGCACTCTCTCATATTCTTTGTCCAATACTTCATGCATACCATCTATGTGATCAACATTTAAATTTTTCACTTCCTTGTCATCTATCTGGTACACCAACTTACCCTTTTTTTTTTCAGGTAGGCACACTCAAGTTGTACTTCTTCTGCCTCTTCCTCTATGAAGTACACCTCCAACTAGGGTTCACCCAATAAATCCATGATATTGTCTTCATCCATGGCACTATCTCCTAAGGTAAGGAACTTAACTACCTATAACACCTCATTTACTGATGGCTTAGGAGATTGATATTAAATTTTTTTAATAATATATGCCATCATTTCTTAAAAATTTCCCATCTGATGACATAGCTCCGAATGGATATACTATGCATGCGTACAACCGCAAGGTGGAATATAACTTATGCACCCATAGGGAAGGAGGTAAGGCTTCTAGGCCTTCCTTCCAGGTTCTTCTCACACTCCTGGACATGGCACAAGGAAGATCCCTTCCCATCATAGTCACATATCTTAGATGGTGCAGTACTTATGAGAAACCCAACAAAGAGTGCAATTTTCACTTCGCACCAATCTAGAAGATTATTTTGATTTATTGCCAACTAGGGTTCACCCAATAAATCTAGGATTTTGTCTTCAACCATGACACTATCTCCTAAGGTAAGGTAATTAACTACCTACAATTCCTCATTTACTAATGACTTAGGATATTGATATTCAAAAGTTTTAATAATATATGTGGTCATCTCTTTCCAATTTCCCATTGGATGAACTTAGCTCCGTATGGATATAACATGCATGCACACAACCCTGCAAGGTGGAATAGAAATTATGCACCCATAGGGAAGGGGGTAAGGCTTCCAAGCCTTCCTTCCAGTTCTTCTCACACTCCTAAACATGGTACGAGGTAGATCCCTTCCCATCATAGTCACATATCTTAGATGGTGCATTACTTCGGAGAAACCTAACAGAGAGCACAATTCTCACTTCACACCACTCTAGAAGATTATTGTGATGTGTCGTCCAACCAACACGCTACTGTCCCACTCAAGGTATAAGTTAGCATATTCCTCCTCTCTACTTGACATGTCCATTGGACCTCCATTGCGTGTAGAAAGACATCAGGGTTTCCCTCCCCAGTGTAACTTGGTAACTACCTTCCTCCTAGGCACCTAATTATGCATGCCCTAGTAACTCAAGTGACAGATCCCTTTAGTTATCTTCTAATCAACTCATAGATCCCATGCACCCAATTATCACATGTAATTCTAGTCATGTCACTCATGGACTGAGCATCTTCCCACTGAATGACCCATTCTCTCAATGGATGAATAACTTCAGGGTACCTAATGGTGTGCACATGTATTCTATCTAGATCCTCTTCTCCTAAGGGTTCCACATATGATGCAGACCTTCCATCTATCAGTGGTATAATCACGCACTCCTTATTGTTCTCAAAACTAATGTACCCCTTATTGAAGCAAAAATCAACGTCATTCCTGTAACACTAGGGGCATCCAAGTAATACTGGGAAATTTTCTTCCTCAGTGAGTTCTAGAACCTCAAAATCCCCAGTAAACCTTGCCCCTTGAATGGTTATGGATGCATCCTTCAAAACTCCAATGGGCATAGCATTTTTTTCAATTATCCCTATACAACACATTTGAAGATGGCTACAATGGGGGCCTTCCCATCTGATTCTATGCATCTAAGGTAAGGACATTGAATTCCATGCATGTGTAAATCAATATGTTGCTTAAAATCCATCCATAAACCACTACATTTAATGTGATTTCCTTATCATAATCAATACTGTGAGGGGGTATATTAGCATGTAAGACTTGTCTCTCATGCTCACCTCTAGCGTGTGTCACTTTTTCTCTCAACTATTCCCCTAACAGAGGAATAATATTCTCTTGGTGCAATATCTGACATACTTCTCTAACTTCATCCATATCATTCTAAGGGACCTCAATGCTCTTTTTCTATTCCAACTTCCATGATTTCTCCTTTAGAAATTGAATCTTTCCTTGCAAGCTTTGAATTACCTCCATGGTTTCTTGGTAAACCTCCTAGTGGCTTAGATTAGGAGACTTTCTATGTAAGACTTATTCACTTATAATGAGGGCGTAGTCACCAGGACTAGTTCTATCTCAGGGTTATATGCCACCCTAGGCATCCATAGTGGATCAACCCACTTCACACTAACCATTCCTGTGCCCTTTTCCTTCTTTTAGTTCTAGCTCATTTGTTCATAAAACTCAGGGCACTCCTCATACTTATGCTTTTTATTGCACCATGAGAATTGTAGCAAATCCATAATTGTAAAAAGTTCCATGGGGGAACTCAATTCTACCTCCTTGACCACCATGGCCTCTGAATCCTACGCAAAAACATCTAGTAAAATATGCCATATCAAGCAAAAAGCCTTGAGTGCTTATGCCAGATTACAAAATTCTTGAGTGCTTATGCTAGATTGTAAAAGCCTCCACTAACTGTAATGATCCTCCTCTAGAATATTCCCTTCCTAGAATATTATTTCCTTGAGTTCCAAGACACCAAGTTGGCACTTTATTCACTTGTCACGCCTACTCAAGCCTTCATGTGTTTTTTCTGTGATACCATCTCGATAAAATATCCAAGTCCTGAACCCTATTCTACTTGCTTGCACCAAATGTTTTCTCCCGCGCACTTTTCTCCTTACTTTCCTTGTGCGCATGTTCTCTTCCTCTACCTGGGACTTAGTCAATTTTCAAGGTCTAACATCACCCCACGCTAAAATTGTTGTATGTCCTCGAAAACAACCTTATCTTGTGCAAAGAATAAAGAATGAGGGAAAGAATAACATGCTTCCAGCTTGCGCCAAAGAATGAAAGAATTTTCCTACTACTAGAGAAGGATGGGGAAGTCTTTATTCAAGCCTACTTTAATCTTACTCTAGGAATCTCCCAAGGATAATTTTAGTGGTGAATATTCGTAATATGGCAAAAATTCATTTTAGGAAAATTTAAAAGGTGTTTGTTTTTGTGCGGTGTCAATGTCCTCATTCACCTAAAATTTACATTATATATATTTTTTTGGGGTCAGTTTCACCTAAATTTTAAAGCATCTCCTATAAAAACTTAGGCTATTCGTCGGGTAGTATGCTACCACAAGTAACTTACATAATCTAAGCACCTTGTTGACATGTGACTCATTGAATTTTCCAAAGCATGAAAAATGGGATATTTGTTGGACGTGTGACATGGATATTGTTGAGGCGTGACAAGGAGGTATTGCAGATGCATGACTTAGTGAAGATTTTGACATGTGACTCGGTTTCCCGTAATGCAAAACTCATTTTCCTTTGAAGTGCGACTCGACTTTTCTCTAACGCGCGACTTGGTTTCCTCCGACACACAACTTGGTTCTTTTTCTGATGCATGACTCTATTCAAAATAATGGAAGGTGCTAGTGCTCAGAATGGGAAAACCCAAAAAGTAACTAAGAAATCTTAGAAGTCTCTGTTCAAGTATTTTGGAAACTCTGCTGCTACAGATACCACAACCACTAGCACCCATATAGCTACCACTAGAAAGAATCAAAGTACTAACTGTGTGGAAGGTAATATTGAGGTGGACATGCATTCTACACAATATCAACCAAATGACACCTATGATGATACCATGCCATATCTTGAAGATATACCATTGCGATACCGAGATCACGAAGATATTCTTCTTGTTGGGGTGCAACTAGGAGTGCATCAAGATATTGCACATACAAATACTCAACAAAATGGAACACAAAAATCAAATTCAAATTCTAGCTCCCAAAAGAGGAAACTAGGTGATTGTGATATTGCTCAGAATTCTTATAAACAAAATAAAACATTGAAAACGAACAAAAATATGTGGACCATTGGGAGGATATACAAGTTCAATTGGACTACCATATTTTTGTTTATTGAACCTGTACAATCATCTAATTTAGAAGATATCCCATCTAAATGTACATGTACAATATGTATGTGGAAATTGGGAAAGAATAAAAATGCAACTGAAGCTAGACACTATAGAAAAACAACGTGGAAAACAATATTTGACTGTAACTGGGGAGGATGGCTAGAAAATCAAAACACACAAGTGGAAAATTGAAAAAGAATGCATGTATGTTAAATACGCATAGTAGAGTATGAAGTAGAACAAAAAATGTAGACATCTCATAGAAAAGGGAGGAACGATCACATCGCAAATTGGTAAGATGAATCAAACAAATTTGCATGCAAAACTCATACAGTTCTCTACTTTATTTCATATACTAAAGAAAGGAAGACCGATTTCAGATTTCCTTGATTTCAAAGTTTTGTATCAATATAATGGAATACACAACATTCCTTAGTTTCATTGGTCAATTAAGAAAGTAGTGCATGGGAAATGACAAAATGTCTTTTGATGATAGATAAAGAAGATTTGGAAGAGAATGTAAAAAAACAAAGTTTATCTCTCTTTCAATTGATGAAGTGACAACAGTTGACAACCCTTCATGGGTATGTATCAACATCTATACTTTAGAAAATCATATAAGGACACCTCATCTTGCATTGGTTGTTATGAAAATGGTTGAAAATCAGTAATGCCGAAAACCTACATAAAATAGTTGTTTCTCATTTGAAAGATATTGCTAGAATGACTGATTATGAAATTTCTACAAATTTGGTATGCGTTAGATCAGATGGTGCATCATTCATGCGAGGTCACCAAACAAGGCTATGTGTTAGATTAAAAACAATAGTGGCCCCATATATGCTACCAATTCACCTGTATGACTCATAGAATAAATTTAGCATATAAAATGGTAAAGCAACTACGAAAATGTTGCTAAATTAGAAGACCTTATAAGAAAATTCTGCCTATATGGAAGCATCCCAAAGTGATTTCTTGAGTTATAGAAATTTGCAATTGGAATTACATATGGCAAAAACTTCTGAAGGATGTTTAGACGAGATGGATCACTTTGTATGAACCGCATGTAGAGTTCATGAGGAATATCCTTCATTGGTTGGTTTCATGCACCAATATCATCATGAAGTTGATAGGTGAGGGTCTTGTTGTTCTATTTAACTGATTTGGAGACATTGCTTACATTGTGCGGGTATTCTTCCAATGTTGCAAGAGATCAATACACCGATGAAGCATGCATGTGGGAAAATAATCTATATTGTGAATTTTATACGGATGAGAAAAATGGTATGTAAAATTCTTGATATCTTGTACTATTCCCAAGATAGTTTTGATACACTTGTTTTGGAGAATTGGAAAGCTTTAATAGATCTTAAACATCCTAGTAACTATTTGAGATTTAATATCCATGATCACCTCTACATCATTGTTAATAGGAGAGACATACCATTGCATAATTTGTAAAAACATCAAGATATTATAGGATCAGAATGAGAAGATGTTCCCATGACATGTAATATCTTTGATTCTGTTATAGTTTAAACAAGAATAAAGCTTAAAAATTTCAAAATCCTTATCATCCTAAATTAGATAACGCTTCTCCAAAGATAAAATTCTTGAAGCAATGGGTGTGATGAATCCTAATTTGTTGAATATTGAAGGTGGTTGTGAAGACTTTTTGTAAGAAATAATTTCCATAAATCCATGGGTACAATAATGGAACATTTCAAAAAGGTATACTAAATGCTAATTTATTTAAGTTTCAATCAACAAATTTTGCAACAACAATGAGGAACCAATATAAAAATTTAGATGAACCTTCTAAAAGTGGTGCTATTACAAGGTTGTGGCAAGGAATCTATCAAAGTTCTATCTTACAAGAAGACATCAATGAATATTTCAGATTATATGAGTTATGCGAACAATGATTTTGGGGTCTTTGGAGGATGAAATGGTTTTTAGTGCATTATCATTTATAAAATCAAAACTAAGAAATAGGTTGGAAAAAAATATGGAAAGTTGCATGAGGTGTTATGTATCTCGCTACTCCATGGAAACCTTTCCTTTCAACAAATAAATTGCACATTAAAATCCCCTTTCCAAAAGAAGAGGTGTGAATAATACAACTACAAGTATAACTGTTCCCAATGATGAGAGTGGAATTGGCACATTGTCACACTCTACAGAAGAGAACATCGAGTTTGAAGAAGCTATTGATAATGGATTGTTTCAAATTTAAATAGGTATCTCCTTGACCTTACTTTTAATGTTTGTCACCTTACATTTTAACTGTGGTTATTTATTCAATTTCATATTAACTCTACAAATGCAAATATTGACTAAATCTTTTATCAAATTTTGTTTCAGCTCTTCTTATCATTAAAGATGTTACAGGTACATATATTTACATTTATTTAAATACAATTATTTCATCTTTTTTTTTTAAAATGTGGGTTGACATCCATCCGAGGAAGCTCACACTTCTTGGGACTGACAATGTCAAGAAATTCACCCAACTATCTACTTATCCATTTCTCGTGTTGAGTTTTCTTAAATTAAAGATCTAGCACACTACGAATGATGATTTCTCATTTTCCTTCCATATGATTTTTCAACACCATACACAAGAGGTAACTTAAACCCTATCATATGACATTTCTTGATTTTTAACAATTATGTTTAATTTATTTTTATATTTGCAAAATGCTTTGATAATTTTTTAAACTTTGTGGGATAAAATCACAAAATAAAATTTTACAAAGAGAGGAATATTTTTCCATATTAAGATGTGTATTTCATAACACATTCCAAATTTTCTTAAAACAATTATCCATTATACAATTCATCATCCATGCTCGTGCTTGAAGCTAAATCTACGCACACATAAAACTCATCATCATCCATATATATTTTAATGTCATCATCCACATCTAATGTCATCATATCATTATCATAATCCTAACACTCCAATTATTATTAAAACAATTATTTATCTATTTTAAATGTGCAGAAACGTCTCTGTCCTAACACATTCCATTTTTTAAAAAAATTATCCATTATACTCATTCATAATCATATATATCCATTCTAATGTCATCATATCATTGCAAGTAGAGAGAAGAAGATTTTGAGAACATTTAAATGTCTTTATCATACTACATTCCAAATTTTATTAAAACAATTATCCATTATCATCATCCAGATTCCATGATTGTGCTTGAAGCTAAATCTACGTCCACATACAATTCATGATAATCCTTATCTATGAGACTATGATTCTATTATAATGTCATCATCGACATCTAAAGCAATCATCATTACAAGTAGAGAAGAAACATAAACACCATATACAATCTAGAAATTCTATACATAATATATAGGAAGATATAAAATTAAAGATAATAAATTTCGAATTCCATTACCATCACATTAAATGTTTCAAATTTTCAAATATAGATTATAAAGTATTTCAAACTTTCAAATTTAAAGATTCTATTTTTCAAGTTTCCACCCTCAATCATGAAATTTTTCAAACCTCAATTTTTGTACCCCTTTCCCCAATGGCTTGAATAATCCCAGAACTTATGAGATCTTCCACAAAAATGTCTATATTCTTTACAATTCTTTGTTCTTCCTTTGTCACATCTCCATGGGATAGCAAACTTGGATCTGTAGCTACCTTGGTTTTGAATAAAATTTCAGGGTCAAAGCCATGCTCTTTAATTATCCGCTTCAATGTATTATTTTGTTTGTTAACCAAAACAATATTTTCCTTCAAATTATTCATTGCCGATAAACTGTACTTCATGGTTTCCAAGTGAACCTAGAAAACCTTTTCTTGAATCTTCAAATTTTCATATTTCAACTACACAAAAAAAAAAATGATCTCAATTAAACATATTAATAAAATAAGAAAATTACAAATTACAAAAATATTGTTTGAAAGTGATAATACTTACGACCACTCTATCTCTCTCTCGCATTCTGCAACTACTACGAGATCCTTGTCCTTAGACCATTTGTTAAAATATGCCTGGGCTTTAGCACAAATATTTTCTAACTTGTTTAATGCTTTATCTAAAATATTGTCTTTGTAAGTTTTGTTATATGTGACAGTCCCACTTCTTACTCGGGTAAGTAAGGAATCCATCTTCATAGGTTAACTCTAGAAAACAACCTATAAACTATCCCTTTTCTAATAATTTTCAAAACGAATTATTATCTCATTGATTAGTACTTTATCCCTTCTCTCCCATTCGATGAGTTGAATGATATGAGGTAAAATAAACTCATTGACATGGGATTGACATTCATAACCAATTAAGTTATCTAAAGGAAAAGGTATAAATTGTTCACCATCTGTATTTGAAGAAGATGATCTTGTTGAGAGAGGTATGGGGGCTTTCGGGTTGATCATTGACTACTACTTGTTTCTTCCTTTGGGTGGCTTGATCCTATTTTTGATAAAATAAATCAATATTCAAATAAATAAATCTAAAGTGAAATGTAATGAAAGTTGAATAAATTATGTTGAAATAGAAGTATACTTGTTGGCCTTGAATCATCTCACGTGTATTGAAAAATCCTCTTAGGTCATTGCTATAAACGCCCAAGTAATCTTCATCTAAATTTATATTATTTAAAACCGATATGCTCTTTGCATTGGGCAAGCCATTGAGAGAGATGATTGGAATTCAAAACGAGGAGGTAATGTTTAGTGTCCTAGCAGGGCCAGAGGAATTGGTATGCGTTTACCAATGCTCTTTTTTCCGATCCTCTAGTTAGCATTTTGAATATTATTATTGGAGGAGGGGCGGTGCCGCTATTTGTCAGTAAGGCGAAGGATTGCAATGTGCTCAAAATTTCAAGAAAAATCATATGAAAATTGTTAAACTATACAAAACTACAAAATTAAATGAAATATTGTTCAAAACATGTATTAAAGAAATAAAATCATACCTTATTATTGAGGGCTAGCTTGTCGTGGTGCTTGAGGTGGTGTGTTGGAGTAGTAATTGGTGTTTTTGAGTCTGCATGTATGGGATTGGTGAGGTGGTTGTTGAGAAGAGACAATTGCATGTGAATGAACTAAGTGAGTTGGTGAAGACGGTTGAATTTGAGAAGCATGCGTATGGTCCAAAGTAATTGCAATGTCAGCAACAATCGATTGTATGTCAATTCAATATGGTAAAATTTAAATGGTAAAATGAAAATATAAAATTGAAATTTTTAAATAATACATGTTAGGGTATTACTTCTCTGGCGTTTAACGAATTCAAATGGTTGGCGGTTCGGAGATGAGTGAAATTCCATTTCAGATTGTGAATTTTCCAATGCCTCAGCGTGTTGTTGGCCTCTTCCTCTTGATGCCACCTTTTTTTGAGGAAGGGCCTCCAAAAATATTCTCTGCAAACAGTAAATATTTAATCAGATTTGAGATGAACATCTTGTTAGTCTAATGTTGAAATACAAACTTTATAGTTTATACCTGTTGTTCTTGAAATGGAATTGACAAATTTTTCAACGCCTCATCTCAGTGCAAGTAGGAATTAGTTTGTCTTTTAAATTTAAAAGAGCATCGTAATAAAGGCCAAGGAGATAGTTTGTGGAGTGAATGACTAATTTTTCTTAAAGTGTTGTATTTGTAATGTTAGTTCTTAGTTTTTGGATAAAAAGTTGCACATCAATAAATTTTTTTCTTTCGAGATAGTTGCAAGAATGTATTCAATAGCCCGGTTAGGTATATCCGTTTGCCAACCCTACGAGTAACTATTCTCGCCAAAGAAGGAAATCATAGCAGCAAGAAATTAGTGTGCAATTCCCGCATATCCACACCACGCCTAGATTTATTAACATTAGCTGCAAATGAAAAAAAACTATTGGAATTAATATCAATTTGAATTGTATCAAAATCAAAATTGAATACAAAATGAAAATTAAAAATAGTTTACACTACAATCGACATGGAAACCATAAGTCGATTCGAGGTATTTCTTATCGTATTCAATGAGTGTTGCCTTCATTATAACAATGGGTAAATTTTTGAAATGAGGCCTATAAACCGATGAATATCAGCTAGTTCGATACCAAATTGAAACATTCGATTGTCGCCCATAAGTAATAAAAAGACCGTCCTTTGTATTGCACGAGGAGAGAAGGTAGTTCATAATTTCATGGTCTATTATGAAATGGGTCTTCCTAACAAGCCCACCAAACACACATGCATTGATCAAATCCTTGTATTCCAAATTCATTTGTAAAAGCTGTCTCGGATGTGGCGCACAAAGGGTTCCTGTAGAGTATCTTTCCCCAGATAGGGCTTGTGGGTTGAATGGATTTTCCTCTTGTTTTTGTCTCGGGGCTTGGGCTACACTTGTAGTTATCATTGTAGTTGTCCTTGAGCTTGATTGTACTTGGCCTAGATTCTGGTAAACAATAATATTCGAGATCCGAAAAGTGTAAACATGAAAATTCTCATCTACAGGTATTTATAGGATAAAATTTTGGTTTTAAATTCTAAGACACATGTCAATAAAGAAGGCTTTGTTGACGTGTGAAAATAAGGATTCCTATTGTGTGTCAACTATGTGTCAGTGTTTGCACTTTGTAGTCTCTCTAAATAAAAAAGAAGGATGAAAATTTAATTGTAAAAATGGCAAATTTTCCTTTCAAGTGAAACCAGCCAGGATATTCGCTGTGGTATTTTCCACCTTCGATTTTCAAGAGGTCTCTTAAAACGAACCCTAAATCCACCTCATTTTGCACTTGTTAAAATAAATCCCCTATTAATGCATTGAATTCATCAAATGATAACTCCTCACCCTTAGCCTTCAGTGTATCGACAATATTCTCCATCTTCTTGCTAAGGTCACTCAACATGTCCATCCTTCGAGTAACCTGGGGATATAATTCCTTCACTTTATTTTTAATCGAGAACCTCAGGAATTTGATCTATTTGTACATCTTCTTGACATCCTCTATTATATTTTCTCATTCTGCCTTGTTACCTTTGTTCTTATCCTAAAACTCCTTCGGGTTCGCCTCACATGTAGTAGTAACAAAAATACTTACCACTCTTTCTTTTTGTCCACAGATTGTCATAAAAACTTCAACCATGTGCACCATGGTTTTAAGCTGAGGTAAGGAGCTTGGAGTACGAGTTATGTTTTCTTAAATATTTTATTTCTCCTCATACCTCTATCACACCGTAACTTCCTCTCACGACTCCAATACAAGCATTTGTTTCTCCATTGTAATCAAACATGTTAATTCCTCCAAGTAGAGAAAGGATGACTCATGCTTTTGATAGGGGTCAAATCCAGCACACTAAAATAATGGACTCTAAGATATTCTCCACTTTCTTGTACACCTCATGCACCTTCACCTTCTCTTCTCTTAACTTAAGCTTCAACTGAGAAATGATTAGCTCTTTCTACTTGAGCTCTTTGTCCCTCTTAATTATCTCCTTATTATTTCCTTCAAATTATTCCTTTGAGGCCTTAATTCTGTTATTCCTATGGAATAACCTCACCTCTACCTCCACAAATACATTGTTGAGTACGTTACATACCTACTCATCAGTTAGCAATGAGAATCCATAATAGGGATCACCTCTTTGGGGTTTTTTGTTTCTATTAAGGCATATTCATTAATCTTTAATTTAAGATCATCCATATTAGACTCAAAGGTCCATGACAACATCTTCCTTGTGCATGTGTATGTAATTCCTCTATCTAGTGAAGACCAAGATAAAGAGTTTTTTTGTGGCTTTTGTGCTTTGAAATCATGTGTAGGACCTTGTTTGGTCGGGACTAACATAGTTCATTAAGGTTCGCTGTGCCACTCTCATGCATTTGCCACCGTACGCTTACTATCGGGAAGCTCACTGCTAAGTTGGGATCTCCACCCATGCTCCCATAATATTTTTCCTACCTCATCCATTTCCTTCAATATTTCCTAAGCATTGTGCTCCACCTCGTGTTCCACCAAGTTTTGAATGATGCCTACCACTTCCCTTTCCACCAAGTTTGGGGTCTTCTCCGCATTAGTCCCTAATTATTCCTCACTCCCTCCACATTGTGAGCATCCTCTTCATAATAATTATTCTCCTCATCAGATTCATGTATATCATGCACAAGGGACTCTTACATTCCTCGTTCTATTCATCCACCTCCTCGGATTCATCACCCTTCATGCTCTCCATCTCCTTAGAGTTTGAGCTTTGTGCCATCTTCTACTTCTTCTTCACCGGGGAGACTCCTCTAAAGCATATGGGTTTCTTCTTTCTTCGCAAACTTCTCCTATAAATGGGGATTTCTTCCTCTCCTTGTGTAAGTGCTAGACTCCGTGTGCTTGAATCCCGCACTACTACAGCCTTAATCGTGTGCGTGTTTGTCACCCTACTCGATGTGAAGTTGCTTCTCTTTATCTCTTTGCTCCTTCATCATAGCAGGGTCATTTGGGATGGATACATCATCCTCCACATACACACCCTTCTCAAACTTGGGCCTTAGGTGTATATACACCCTTACCGCCATTTTTTCGTAATAGGTATTAACACGAAGCTTCACCATAAGTACATCATGGGAGACACACTTCTCCACATATGCATGTTTCTTAGGGTATACCAATGATCTGTGTAGTGGGTGCGGTACTACTAGTAGACCTCACTTAGATCAAATCTAATTTTCTTGACCTCCTTAAACTCAGTTGATGGTGCTCTAAAAATATTACACTGTGAAGTCTGATGGTAACTTACACCATGGGATTTTCGAGCCATCTGTCAAAGAGAATTTTTCTATGCATAAGTGCTGGTATACAACGAACTCAACTTCACCATGCACTAAGGGTAGTAGTTTTTCAGGGATTCTCCATTATACCCTAAACACATCACACATTCTCTTGTACCATTTCTCCAAGTGCGCCTTATATGCAACAATCATTGTGTCATAAGTGTATGCTTCAAACCTCTTCATGGGGGAAGGGTCCTCATCAAGGTACTCCCAAACATAGCTATTTGGCCCATCATAAACTCAAATCTTTGAAAAAACAATAATAATAAGGACTTTACCGTACACGATCTTGTCCCCTCATGTGCCACATCTATAATATCCTCTGCAATGAAGGCCGAAAGGTTATAGATTATTCCATCCTCGAAATGTTCCTGTAAATTTTCATCCTTCTCTTATTCACTTGCATCTAATACTCTTATCCATTCAACTTGGTCAGCAAGTGTGTGGCCATCTTCATGACTGGGTTGGTGATCTTGTTGATATAAAATTAGTGTAGAACCCTTCTTATACTCAAATTTTGTGGTTATTTCCTGACCTGTGTCCTTATCACCCGTGTCATCATCGGTGACTCTCTTAAGCATAATAGTCCAGTTGTATTTTGAAATTAATCGAGCATTCAGTGTATTCTTCTTCCTACGAAGAAAAAATAGTCTTCGTGAACACACAATATCAACAATCGTATAACTCGTCAAAGTTTACTACCAAAACATGACAACTCATAGAGTTACAAGATTCCATCCTTGTCCACCGTAGTTTTCATAGAGTCATAATAAATAGCTTTGTCATATTTTTTTCCTTTCTCCTTTCGGGTGAAATAATTCCAATGCCATTTCTTTCTCTATGGTGCTTGTCTATGCTTATAATAACCTACAACCATCTTCCACATGTGAGACACTCAATCCATCCCTAATATAATGACATTGGGTACGCATCTCTGTGTACCGTTCTTCATTGAAACTTGTTGATGTTACTAGTTTTCCCTTGCCCTTGCCTTTTCCATTCTCGGTGAAGTGTTCAATCCCTTCATAATGATGAAATTATTCCTTGTTAAGTCCTCGTAAGTTCTATTAATGAAAAATTACAACACCCCTTGAATGGCCACGATTATGAGTGGGCGTTCGCTTTAATTTGCTAACATGGGACCAACTCTCAAGTACTGTGGGGACTTACCGAACTTGAGATGGTCCTTTGAAGAAGGCCGGATTACTCTTCCCAATTATAATGCTAAACTACTCCTAATGCGAGAGTAAAATACACCTAACTATAACTATCCTAAAAATTCTAAGGAGAAAGGGAGAGGAGAAAGAGCATGAAAATGGGAAATCCTACACAAAGGTGGTGATAACACCGTAAGAAGGGGGAAAAATATTCTATTGAGTAAGGGTCAAACAAGTGAAAAAGGGAAAGTTGAGGGAGGTCGAGAAAAATGTGATACGCACACAAATACTAATCCGCCATCAACACTCCATGAAGCAAAACATCATACACCCGCAAGTGAAAGAACATGCACAAAATACAACAATAATAGAGAGCCAAGGAAAATACACTAAAAATGGGCTAGGGTTCAAGAAACACCAAAAAAAATAATGTTTATTTCTTCATATGTCATAGACCATTACATTTGATCTTGCAAACGTATAATGACATTGCTTGGACAAAGAGAAGGTTTGCGGAGTTAAATGGAGTTGAGGGAAAATATTGTAAGAGTTTTCTATCTCCCAAAATGCCTCTAAAAATGAGAGGTTCGTTTTCTTTTATAGATAATTTTCACCTACCCTCATTAAAGAGGTATGAGTACCCATATAATTTCACTTCCCTAGGGTACCTTATGTTAGAAAATACATGGGCTCCATACTGCATTAAATTTGGTTGTTGAGCTATCTTTCACCCACCTACCTTCACCTTTCCTAGGACTCATGAGCTATCTCACATGTAACCCATCCAACCTCTCCATACCATCACCGGAGAACCCAACCTTATGACCCATCTAACCATGCATCACCGACCTCGACCTGCCCATCCGAGGGTGTTAGATTTCATTCAACTATGTGAGCGATAAATTTGAAGAAACCACCCAACAAGCTGCCACCGAGAAATGGATCAACCAACTTGTTCTTTACCCAGGGTAAGACGTCATCTAACCTATGACATGTCCAACCCAGCTAACCAGCCTATGCCCTATCCATCCTCCTTTTCTCCTTCATCCAGGTCAAGCCGCCGAACTATGCCTATATGATACGCCTAACTAGTATGTCGACCCAGAGCCATCTCACCACTCATGTCTTGTATCCTAAGGGTTTGGATGTTGTATGAATTCCATAATGTCCATCTTGATCTCATCACCACACTACCATAATGGTCGGTTGACCTACCCATTTGTTTAACTCACTCAACCAAGCCAAGTGTCATACCCCCAGGCTATCCAACCTAATTTTACGTTGCCACACCGACCAACCCCTAGGCCATCCATCTAGTCGACCAACCCGATTGATCAACCCGGTCGATCAACCCGAACATCCAACCCAGCATCTAAACCGGACATCGAACCTAGTGTGTTGCTTGACTATCCATCTAATGATCATCCAAACTACACCGATTAATTGGTCTAACTAGCCAACCCAAATCAACAAATCCATTCATTCAATCTATCTATCCAACTTGATATACAACTCAGCCTATCATCCTACTTGGTTCCAAGTATCAAGACAACCCAACCAACTCAAGTTATAATTCTCCAAAAACTTGACTAGCTTGTTTTAGCCACACGTGCAAGCCCAGCTCTCCGTGCATGAATATTAACTCTGTCTGAGCCATTTAAGCTCTTTTCTCTCCTAAAATGTGGGTGAATTTGATGACTATTTACACATTTGAATTTGAATGTTTAAGTCCATTTATGATGATTTATCCAAATTAGCTTGGGGGTAAGTTAGGGATAAAAATAGTAACCTATCGGGACATCTTAAGCTAGATGTCTTACTAGTTTCCTTGAAGTATCCATTGGGCATGAAGTCAAGCCTAACCTTGAAAACATTATCTATTCCATTTGAAAATTTGTAACCCAGATCTGTATGAACTTAGCATTTGGGATGAAAATACCTTAGCCTGCTCTTAAAGTTAATTTTGGGATTTTAGATAAATTTGTAACTATCCACAAAAATAAAAATTGAATAGGAAAATACATGAGAACAATGGACTGTAATTTGATCTATTGGGGCTGATAGATGCCCCTGAAAACTACCCAAAATCTGATTTGTTCCATTAGCATTTCTGCTTCCAATGAATGGATTGTGCATGAGCAACCACACACCACAACACACACTATGTACAAAACTGAAAATCATACACACCCCACGTGGGATATGAAGAGTGTGAAAGAGAACTCTTCTCATATTTGAAAAGCACACCTCACTTACTCTAACCAATGAGAATAAGGGAAAGCTAAACCAAGCGCATAGCGTACAAAGAAGGGAGAAATAGATTCCCTTATTTACAAAGTGTGTCCATGTAATTAATTTAGAAAAGGACATGACCTATAATAAGAGTGGAAAATATCTACCACCCTTCACCTAAAGCATCAACCACAAATAAAATTAATACCTCCTCTAGTTTTACATTTGGTTGGAGGTGTTGTGGGTTGACATTTAGTGCTTTGAATATCATCCTCATGCCCATAAATTAGCATGACTAGCTATGGCTTCTCCTTTGGCTATAATGAAGCCAAGTACCGATGGCGCATGGTATGACCCACCGCATGTACCCACCGCTTTGAGTTTCAACTCCAAGAATGAAGCCTTCCTGTAGACTTCCCTGAATGGACTTGTGCTTGCTAATATTTAACTTTTATGCATCTAACAATAGTTGGTCCTATGCTTTGATGAATGATTTGGCAGTGGTGTAATCCTTGCTTTCTTCTCCTTCCTGGTTAGCAATAAAATCCCTCTGCGGAGTGTGTATCTCATTAAGAATGATCGCAGCCTTTGATGTAAATATTGGCAAACTGTTGCAACTTATTGAAGTTGGTTACTCAATTGGGAGTTCTTCCTTTACTTAATGACAAAGGACTATGTGCACATTTGTCCATTTCCTCCAGTAAAAATATTTACAAGTCAAACTCCTCTTGTTTCTACTCTAAGGGATCTGTCTCAAGCAGTGATATCTTCTTGAAAGTCTTCCTCCATCATAGGTTCATTGATTAACGAGACCCTAAAAATGAGAGAAAAAAATATCAATGATGTCTTCTTCATTAAGGGCATCTACGGATCTGAATTACTCTGTCTTATATGTTCTCTCTTCAACTAGACTTGGAGTTTCTTCTTCCTCCCTTGTTGATTCTGCCAGCTTGTGATTGATCAAAAACTTCTAAAAACATGGTGCCCTCATGGACACTACATTCTAAGAAATGGGACCTATTCGCCTTCTTTTGTTTCTTCTTGTTCCTATTTTACTTCTGCTCTAACCAAATCAACTTACACCACTTGTGGTTAGACCTAAACCTCCTCCAAAGGTTTCTCTATCAAGAGTGATATTATCAATTCAAAATTGAAGAGCCAAGATCACCAAGATTCTAATCATTTCTTTTTTGGCTCTTCTTTTTATTGCTCCCCTTGAATAAATTTTTAAGTCTCTTCCCGATATGGACCTGGGATAGTGGGAGGAGCGGTGGGTGGGCTCACCACTAGTTGTTGCTTGGTTTTTATGGAGGGGAAGGTATTTCTTTTGGATTTTATGGAGGGGACTTGGAATTGGAAGGAAAAAGGGTAGAGAAGATGAGATGGGATGGAAGATTAGGAAATGGAGAATTAGATAACACAATGGGGGTAAGTGGGCCTTGAAGCTTGGAAATTATGGCTCCCACCGAGATGGTGTAATTTAGGGAGTGAGGGAGAGTTGTAGGATGAAAATGAGGGGTCTTTCATTGAAAAGATTGACTATCCTTTTCCACAAAAGATCCTATCTCCTGAATCCACTCTGTAAGCCTAGGAAACATCTCAAAAATAATATCGAGCTTCTCCTACGGGTTATAATAGTTTGGAATAGGGTCCACCCATGGACAAAGGGTCCTAAAACTAATCTTGGATGCTTGTAATTGATTCACAACCCTTTGATGTGCCATCTTTGCCTCCAATTCTTGAAATGTGTTTTTTAGCTCCATATCCTTAGGTGTTGGATAAGTATCCTCCATAATATCCATACCTGGCTCTTCAATAGCTCCATGTTTTAGTAGGTAACCAAAATGTCTTGCATCTTGTTAAATAGGAGTACACATACCTTTGTTGATATTTATTAAAGTATGGATCTCGGAGGTGGCTAATAGTAACTTGAGAATGAAATATACAAGTTAAGAGGTGAGTGTGAATAGTACTACTGCTAACGTGCATGTGAGAATTCAAGAGGGGAATTAATTCATGATTGTACAACTTCATGAATAGAAGAAAGTGAAATATGTGGAAGGAAAAATGGAAATGGATTGAATGCGAGGAAGATCTATAACTTAGATAATGGGTTGTTGACGGATGGAGTCGACATATGTGCTTTGCATGTTCCTCCAAAGGTTGAAATATTCACAAAGAGCACATGGACTTGATGAAGTTAAAATGTAGACAAAAATACACACTCTCAGTGAAATATAAAGCTTTCGCATGTTTGTCTATGGGCTTTCCAAAACTATTAATGCAAAATTACAAGACTCCTTAAATTTCCTAATTGTGAGTGGGGAATTCGGTGTAGTTTTATAACATGGTACCATCTCTCAAGTCAGGTGGGACTTTCGAATTTAAGATGGTCCTTCAAAGAACACCGACTTCCTCTTCCTAATGATAATGCTAAACTACTCCTAATCGAAAATATGCCTAACTATAGCTATCCTAAAACTTCAAGGAGACAAAGAGAGAGAGAGAGAGAGAGCATGAAAAGGGGAAAATCCTACATTAAGAGGGTGATAACATCATAAGAAGGGGGAAAAATATACTTGCTGAGGAGGATAAAATAGTGAGAATTTGGATAAGGGAAGTCAATTAAATGTGAGACGTAGGATCTGCATCCTAATCGCCATCAACACTCCATGACACAACATCATAAACCCGCAAGTGAAAGAACATGAAAAAAATACAACAATAATAATGGAGAGGAAATAAAATACAATAAAAATGAGATAGGGTTGAAGAAACACCAAAAACATAATTTTTATCGCCATGCATAGTATCCAAATACCATTACATTTATCAAAAAAGGCATAATTACATCGCTAAGCCCGAGAGGAAGACTCCAAGAACTCAAATGAAATTAAGGGACATAAGAT
>CM031241.1:652416438-652506912 GCA_018340775.1 Taxus wallichiana var. yunnanensis | reverse complement strand
GTGTCATTCGTTCCAGTTGCATGTGTTGCTTGAATACAGTAGAAATTAAAGAATAGTTTTACACTTACAGTGACCTTCAAGGCCATAAATTAGTTCGAGTGTTTATTATATAGGCTTATTCAGTAAATTATTTGCCTTCATTATACTTGTTAGGTGGGGTGCATTTTTACAGGGAAGTAGAGCACATAAAGCAAATGAATATCTAATTTTAATTCGATACCCAATTGAAACATTCGTTGTAAGTCATAGTAATAGTAAAAATAGATCCCTCTTCCTCCCACATGGGACGTAGAGAAGGTAGTTCATAATTTCATGGTCTATTATGAAATGGGTCTTCCTAACAAAGCCCACCATAACACACATGCATTGATCAAATCCTTGTATTCCAAATTCATTTGTAAACTATGTCTGGATGTGGGCGCACAAAGGGTTCTCAGTGAGTATCTTTCCCATGCAGATAGGGCTTGTGGGTCAATGGATTTTCCTCTTGTTTTTGTCTTGGGCTTGGGCTACACTTGTAGTTATCATTGTAGTTGTCCTTGAGCTTGATTGTACTTGGCCTAGATTCTGGTAAACAATAATATTCGAGATCCGAAAAGTGTAAACATGAAAATTCTCGGCAGCGGTGGTATTTATAGGATAAAATTTGGGTTTTAAATTCTAAGGCATGTATACAATAAAGAAAGGCTTTGTTGACGTGTGAAAATAAGGATTCCTATTGTGGTCGACTATGTGTCGTTTGTTTGCACTTTGTAGTCTCTCTAAATAAAAAAAGAAGGATGAAAAAAATTTAATTACGTAAAAAATGGCAAATTTTCCTTTCGGTTGAAACCAGCTCCGGGGATATTCGCTGTATTTTCCACTTCGATTTTCAAGAGGTCTCTTAAACGAACCCTAAATCCATAATCATTTTTGCACTCTGTTAAAATAAATCCTATTAATGCATTGAATTCATCAAATGATAACTCCTCACCCTTAGCCTTAAAGTGTATCGACAATATTCTCCATCTTTCTTCGCTAAAGGTCACTCAACATGTCCATCCTTCGAGTAACCGGGGATATAATTCCTTCACTTTATTTTTAATTCGAGAACCTCAAGGAATTTGATCTATTTGTACATCTTCTTGACATCCTCTATTATATTTTCTCATTCTCCGCCTCATATTACACTTTGTTCTTATCCTAAAACTCTTGAGGGTTCGCCTCACGAGTAGAAACAAAATACTTACCACTCTTTCTTTGTCTCCACGATTTGTCATAAAAAGCTTCAACCATGTGCACCATGGTTTTAACTGAGTAAGGAGCTTGGAGTCTTGAGTTATGTTTTCTTAAATATTTATTTCTCCTAAATACCTCTATCACACCTGTAACTTCCTCTCTTTGACTCCAATACAAGCATTTGTTTCTCCATTGTAATCAAACATGTTAATTCCTCCAAGTAGAGAAAGGATGACTCATGCTTTGTGTATAGGGTGGGTCAAATCCTGGCACACTAAAATAATGGACTCTAAGATATTCTCCACTTTCTTTTACACCTCCTATGCACCTTCACCTTCTCTTCTCTTAACTTAAGATTCAACTGAGAAATGATTAGCTCTTTCTACTTGAGCTCTTTGTCCCTCTTATTTATCTCATTATTATTTCCTTCAAATTCTTCCTTTGAGGCCTTAATTCTGTTATTCCTATGGAATAACCTCACCTCTACCTCCACAAATACATTGTTGAGTACGTTACATACCTACTCATCAGTTAGCAATGAGAATCCATAATAGGGATCACCTCTTTGGGGTTTTTTGTTTCTATTAAGGCATATTCATTAATCTTGAATTTAAGATCATCCATATTAGACTCAAAGGTCCATGACAACATCTTCCTTGTGCATGTGTATGTAATTCCTCTATCTAGTGAAGACCAGTAAAGAGAGTTTTTTTTTGTGGCTTTTGTGCTTTGAAATCATGTGTAGGACCTTGTTTGGTTGACTAACATAGTTCATTAAGGTTCGTTGTGCCACTCTCATGCATTTGCCACCGGTATGCACGCTACTATCGGAAGCTCACTGCTAAGTTGGGATCTCCACCCATCTCCCATAATATTTTTACCTACCTCATCCATTTCCTTGAATATTTCCCTAAGCATTGTGCTCCACCTCTCGTGTTCCACCAAGTTTTGAATGATGCCTCTACAACTTCCCTTTCCACCAAGTTTGGGGTCTTCTCCGCATTAGTCCCTAATTATTCTTCACTCCACTCCCACATTGTGAACATCCTCTTCTATAATAATTATTCTCCTCATCAGATTCATGTATATCATGCACAAGGGACTCTTACATTCCTCGTTCTATTCATCCACCTCCTCGGATTCATCACCCTTCATGCTCTCCATCTCCTTAGAGTTTGAGCTTTGTGCCATCTTCTACTTCTTATTCACCGGAGACTCCTCTAGCATAGGTTTCTTCTTTCTTCGCAAACTTCTCCTATAAATGGGGGATTTCTTCCTCCTTGTGTAAGTGCTAGACACATGGCAGATTACGTGATCTACGGTACTTAGCGTAATCGCGTGTTTGTCACCCTACTCGATGTAGTTGCTTCTCTTTATCTCTTTGCTCCCTTCATCATAGCAGGTCATTTGGGATGGATACATCATCCTCCACATACACACCCTTCTCAAACTTGGACCTTAGGTGTATATACACCCATACAGCCATTTTTTCGTAATAGGTATTAACACTCTAGCTTCACCATAAGTACATGCATGGGAGACACACTTCTCCACATATGCATGTTTCTGTAGGGTATACCAATGATACCATAGTAGTGGGTGGTACTACTAGTAGACCTCACTTAGATCAAATCTAATTTCTTGACCTCCTTAAACCCGTTGATGGTGCTTTCAAAAATATTACACTATCAAGAAGTCAAATGGTAACTTACATTGTTGAGGGATTTTCTTGTTTCATCTGTCCAAAGTGAATTTTTCTTATGCATAATTGCTGGTATACAACTCAACTTCACTTCACCATGCACTAAGGCTAGTAGTTTTTCGTGATTCTCCATTATCTTGTAAACACATCACACATCTCTTGTACCATTTCTCCAAGTGCGCCTTATATGCAACAGTCATTGTGTCATAAGTGTATGCTTCAAACCTCTTCATGGGGGAATGTTCCTCATCAAGGTACTCCCAGACATAGCTATTTGGCCCATCGGAAACTCAAATCTTTGAAAAACAATAATAATAAGGACTTTACCAGTACACGATCTTGTCCCCGTCATGCCATGTGCCACATCTATAATATCCTCTGCATCGATACGAAGGCCGAGAAAGGTTATAGATTATTCCATCTGAAATGTTCCTGTAAATTTTCATCCTTCTCTTATTCACTTGCATCTAATACTCTTATCCATTCAACTTGGTCATTGCTAGTGTGTGGCCATCTTCATGGATCAAGGTTGGTGATCTTGTTAATATTAAATTAGTGTGAACCCTTCTTATACTCAAATTTTGTGGTTATTTCCTTGAAGTCGTGTCCTTATCACCCGTAGGTCATCATCGAGTGACTCTCTTAAGCATAATAGTCCGCATGTATTTTGAAGTTAACTGAGAGCATTCAAGTGTACTCTTCTTCCTACGAAGAAAAAAATAGTCTTCGTGAACACACAACATCAACAATGGTATAACACTGGGTTACTGCAAAACATGACAACTCATAGAGTTACAAGATTCCATCCTTGTCCACTTTGTAGTTTTCATAGAGTCATAATAAATAGCTTTGTCATATTTTTTCCTTTCTCCTTTGGGTGAAATAATTCCAATGCCATTTCTTTCTCTCTATGGTGCTTGTCCTATGCTTATAATAACTTACAACCATCTTCCACATGTGAGACACTCTCAATCCATCCCTAATATAATGTTACATTGGGGTCTTACGTCTACTCTGTATCCGTTTCTTCATTGAAACTTGTTGATGTTGCTTACTAAGTTTTCCCTTGCCTTGCCTTTTCCATTCTCCTAGGTGAAGTGTTCAATCCTTCTTCATTGATGAAATTATTCCTTATAAGTCTTCAGTAAGTTCTATTAATGAAAAAAATTACAACACCCCTTGAATGGCAGCTTCGATTATGAGTGGGCGTTCGTTTTAATTTGCTACTTTGCTAACATGACTCAACTCGAGTGCCGGGACTTACCGAACTTCGAGATGGTCCTCTTGAAGAAGGCAGATTACTCTTCCTAATTATAATGCTAAACTACTCCTAATGCAAAATACACCTAACTATAACTATCCTAAAAAATTCTAAGGAGAAAGGGAGAGGAGAAAGAGCATGAAAAATGGGAAATCTTACACAAAGGTGGTGATAACACCGAGGAAGAAGGGGGAAAAATATTCTATTGAGTAAGGGTCAAACAGTGAAAAAAGGGCCGAGGGAGGTCGGAAAAATGTGATACATGCATACACAAATACTAATCCGCCATCAACACTCCATGAAGCAAAACATCATACACTGCAAGTGAAAGAACATGCACAAAATACAATAATAATAGAGAGCCATGAAAATACACTAAAAATGGGCTAGGGTTGAAGAAACACCAAAAAAAATAATGTTTATTTCTTCATATTATGTCACATGACCATTACATTTGATTCGCATGAACGTATAATGACATTGCTTGGACAAAGAGAAGGTTTGCGGGTTAAATGGAGTTGAGGGAAAATATTGTAAGAGTTTTCTATCTCCCAAAATGCCTCTAAAAAATGAGAGGTTCGTTTTCTTTTATAGATAATTTTCACCTACCCTCATTAAAGAGGTATGAGTACCCATACAATTTCACTTCCTAGGGTACCTTATGTTAGAAAATACATGGGCTCCATATTGCATTAAATTTGGTTGTTATGAGCTATCTTTCACCCACCTTCCTTCACCTTTCCTAGGACTCATGAGCTATCTCACATGTAACCCATTCAACCTCTCCATACCATCACCGAGAACCCAACCTTATGACCCATCTAACCATGCATCACTCCGACTCATTGTCCATCCTTGAGGGTGTTAGATTTCATTCAACTATGTGAGCGATAAATTTGAAGAAACCACCCAACAAGCTGCCACCGAGAAATGGATCAACCAACTTGTTCTTTACCCGTAAGACGTCATCTAACCTATGACATGTCCAACCCGACCTAATTCTAGCTTCTATGCCCTATCCATCCTCCTTTTCTCCTTCATCCAGGTCAGAAGCCGTGCCGAACTATGCCTATATGATACGTCTAACTAGTATGTCGACCTAGAGCCAACAGAGCCATCTCACCCTATGTCTTGTATCCTAAGGGGTTTGATGTTGTATGAATTCCATAATGTCCATCTTGATCTCATCACCACACTACCATAATGGTCGGTTGACCTACCCATTTGTTTAACTCACTCAACCAAGCCAAGTGTCATACCCCCTAGGCTATCCAACCTAATTTTACGTTGTGCCACCGACCAACCCCTAGGCCATCCATCTAGTCGACCAACTCCGATCGATCAACCCGGTCGATCAACCCGAACATCCAACCTGAGGGCATCTAAACCAGGACATCGAACCTGGTGTGGTTGCTTGACTATCCATCTAATGATCATCCAAACTACACTCGATTAATTCGTCTAACTAGCCAACCCAATCAACAAATCCATTCATTCAATCTATCTATCCAACTTGATATACAACTCAGCTATCATCCTACTTGGTTCCAAGTATCAAGACAACCCAACCAACTTCGGCTTATAATTCTCCAAAAACTTGACTAGCTTGTTTTGCCACGGCAACCAGCTCTCCGTGCATGAATATTAACTCGTCCGAGCCATTTAAGCTCTTTTCTCTCCTAAAAATCTGTGGTGAATTTGATGACTATTTACACATTTCAGAATTTGAATGTTTAAGTCCATTTATGATGATTTATCCAAATTAGCTTGGGGTAAGTTAGGGATAAAAATAGTAACTCTATCGGGGACATCTTCCGGCTAGATGTCTTACTAGTTTCCTTGAAGTATCCATTGGGCATGAAGTCAAGCCTAACCTTGAAAACATTATCTATTCCATTTGAAAATTTGTAACCCAGATTTGTATGAACTTAGCATTTGGGATGAAAATACCTTAGCCTGCTCTTAAAGTTAATTTTGGGATTTTAGATAAATTTGTAACTATCCACAAAAATAAAAATTTGAATAGGAAAATACATGGAGAACAATGGACCATGTCTCGATCTATCGAGGCTGATAGATGCCCCTTGAAAACTGCCCCAAAATCTGATTTGTTCCATTAGCATTTCTGCTTCCAATGAATGGATTGTGCACAAACAACCACACACCACAACACACGCTATGTACAAAACTGAAAATCATACACACCCCACGTGGGATATGAAGAGTGTGAAAGAGAACTCCTTCGCCGAAAGCACACCTACTTACTCTTAACCAATGAGAATAAGGGAAAGCTAAACCAAGCGTACAGAAGGGAGAAATAGATTCCCTTATTTACAAAGTGTGTCCATGTAATTAATTTAGAAAAGGACATGACCTATAATAAGAGTGGAAAAATATCTACCACCCTTCTACCTAAAGCATCAACCACAAATAAAATTAATACCTCCTCTAGTTTTACATTTGGTTGAGGTGTTGTGGTTGACATTTAGTGCTTTGAATATCATCCTCATGCCCATAAATTAGCATGACTAGCTATGGCTTCTCCTTTGGCAATAATGAAGCCAAGTACTGATGGCGCATGGTATGACCCACTGCATGCACCCACCGCTTTGAGTTTCAACTCCAAGAATGAAGCCTTCCGTAGACTTCCCCTGAATGGACTTGTTTGCTTGCTAATATTTAACTTTTATGCATCTAACAATAGTTGGTCCTATGCTTTGATGAATGATTTGGCGCCATGGTGTAATCCTTGCTTTCTTCTCCTTCCTTGGTTGCAATAAAATCCGCAGCGGTGTATCATTAAGAATGATTGCAGCCTTTGATGTAAATATTGGCAAATGTTGCAACTTATTGAAGTTGGTTACTCAATTGGGAGTTCTTCCTTTACTTAATGACAAGGACTATGTGCACATTTGTCCATTTCCTCCAGGTAAAAATATTTACAAGTCAAACTCCTCTTGTTTCTACTCTTAAGGACTGTCTTGGCGTTGATATCTTCTTGAAAGTCTTCCTCCATCATAGGTTCATTGATTAAATGAGACCCTAAAATGAGAGAAAAAAATATCAATGATGTCTTCTTCATTAAGGGCATCCGGATCTGAATTACTCTGTCTTATATGTTCCTCTTCAACTAGACTTGGAGTTTCTTCTTCCTCCTTGTTGATTCTGACTTTGCACTTGTGATTGATCAAAAACTTCTAAAACATGGTGCCCTCATGGACACTACATTCTAAGAAATGGACCGTTGTCTTCTTTTGTTTCTTCTTGTTCCTATTTTACTTCTGCTCTAACCAAATCAACTTACACCACTTGTGGTTAGACCTAAACCTCCTCCAAGGTTTCTCTATCAAGGTGATATTATCAATTCAAAATTGAAGAGCCAAGATCACCAAGATTCTAATCATTTCTTTTTTCTTGGCTCTTCTTTTTATTGCTCCCCTTGAATAAATTTTTAAGTCTCTTCCCGATATGGACCTGGGATAGTGGGAGGAGCGGTGGGTGGGCTCACCACTAGTTGTTGCTTGGTTTTATGGAGGGGAAGGTATTTCTTTTGGATCTTGTGGAGGGACTTGGAATTGGAAGGAAAAAGGGTAGAGAAGATGAGATGGGATGGAAGATTAGGAAATGGAGAATTAGATAACACAATGGGGGTAGTAGGTAGAAAGCTTGGAAATTATGGCTCCCACCGAGATGGTGTAATTTAGGGAGTGAGGGGAGAGTTGTAGGATGAAAATGAGGGGGTCTTTCATTGAAAAGATTGACTATCCTTTTCCACAAAAGATCCTATCTCCGAATCCACTCAGTAAGCCTAGGAAACATCTCAAAAATAATATCGAGCTTCTCCTACGGGTTATAATAGTTTGGAATAGGGTCCACCCATGGACAAAGGGTCTTAAAACTAATCTTGGATGCTTGTAATTGATTCACAAACCTCTAATGTGCCATCTTTGCCTCCAATTCTTGAAATGTGTTTTGTAGCTCCATATCCTTAGGTGTTGGATAGTATCCTCCATAATATCCATACCCCGGCTCTTCAACACTCCATAGTTTAGTAGGTAACCAAAATGTCTTGCATCTTGTTCATGGGAGTACACATACCGTTGATATTTATTAAAGTATGGATCTCGGAGGTGGCTAATAGTAACTTGAGAATGAAATATACAAGTTAAGAGGTGAGTGTGAATAGTACTATCACATCTTGCATGTGAGAATTCCAAGAGGGGAATTAATTCATGATTGTACAACTTCATGAATAGAAGAAAGTGGAAATATGTGGAAGGAAAAATGGAAATGGATTGAATGCAGGAAGATCTATAACTTAGATAATGGGTTGTTGACCGAGATGGAGTCAAAGATATGTGCTTTGCATGTTCCTCCAAAGGTTGAAATATTCACAAAGAGCACATGGACTTGATGAAGTTAAAATGTAGACAAAAATACACACTCTGAAATATAAAGCTTTCGATGTTTGTCCTATGGGCTTTCCAAAACTATTAATGCAAAATTACAAGACTCCTTAAATTTCCTAATTGTGAGTGGGGAATTCGGTGTAGTTTTATAACATGGTACCATCTCTCAAGTTGTGGGACTTTCGAATTTAAGATGGTCCTTGAAAGAACACCGACTTCCTCTTCCTAATGATAATGCTAAACTACTCCTAATCAAAAATATGCCTAACTATAGCTATCCTAAAAACTTCCAAGGAGACAAAGAGAGAGAGAGAGAGAGAGCATGAAAAGGGGAAAATCCTACATTAAGAGGGTGATAACATCATAAGAAGGGGGAAAAATATACTGTTGAGGGAGGATAAAATAGTGAGAATTTGGATAAGGGAAGTCAATTAAATGTGAGACTGTAACCCCATCCTAATCTGCCATCAACACTCCATGACGCACAACATCATAAACCCGCAAGTGAAAGAACATGAAAAAAATACAACAATAATAATGGAGAGGAAATAAAATACAATAAAAATGAGATAGGGTTGAAGAAACACCAAAAAACATAATTTTTATTGCTGCATAGTATCCAAATACCATTACATTTTATCAAAAAAGGCATAATTACATTGCCAAGCCTGAGAGAAGACTCGCAACTCAAATGAAATTAAGGGACATAAGATTTTCCCCAGATCCCATAATGTCAATCTAAAAAAATGGGTTTGAGATGTTTTTATAGCCAATTTTCACCCACCCTCATTAAAGAGGTATAAACACCCAAATAATTTCACTTCTTAATGGTACCATTTGTCAAGTAAGGACATGGGTGCCATACGCATTAAATTCATTTGTTAAGTTTTTTTCACCCACATACCTTTTCCTTACATGGAACTCATGAGCCATCCAACATATAACCCATCCAACCTCGTCATACCGTCTATAGTTGTTGAACCTTTTTAGCCATCTAACAATGCATCTTTTGACCTAGACCATCCAACTATGCGCGGGCCATACATTTGAAACAACCACCCAATAATGAGCTTGCTACCGAAATGGGTCAACCAAAATGTTCATACCTAGGTTCGACATCGTCCATCCTATGAAACATCCAACCCAGCTGACTGGCCTATGACCCATCCATCTTCCTTTTGTCCTTTTCCCACTGAGCCATCCAACCATGCCTGTACAATTCTTCCAACGTGTATGTTGACCAACCGAGATGTATCACAATGTGTTGTCTATTCCAAGGATTCAACACCATGTGAATTACATACTCTCTATCTTGAGCCTGTCACCACGCTATCATAATGGTTGACTAACCAACCCAACCAAAAACCCATCCTCCTAACTCACCGACTAACCGGTGTCATACACCCGCCATCCAACCCAATCATATGTCATGCCACCGACCAACCCTCTTGCTTGTCCATCTAGGCAACAAACTTGACCGACCGACTTGGCCAAACAACTTCGACATCAAACCTAGATGTCCAACCTGGGTGTCCAACCTAGTGTGTCACCCTGAGTAACCGTCCAACCGCAACATAACCTGTAATGTTTTATTCATCCAATCCCGACCAACTCGGATAGCCAATCTATCCATCCAACTTTGTCCATCCAACCTAGTTTTCCATCTCATTCTATAGCTCACCTATCATACTGACTTGGTTCCAACTCGCAAGACAACCCAAATATCTCGGTTTGAACTCACAAGACAACTTTGACCAGCTCATTACACAATGGCTTTCCACTACGCGCACATGAATATTAATTGGTCAAGCCATTTGAGCTCTTTTATCTCCCGATAATCTAGGGGCTGAATTTGATAGTCGCCACACATCCTAGACTTTGAATGGTTAAGTCCATTTATGATGATTGATCCAAATTAACCTGGGGGGTAAATTTTGGATATAAAAAAATTCTTCACGTCTTACTTCAACTCGCTCGATCCTCACCTTCACTCCTCTACGAAATTCCTCCAAAACCTATGCCCTAGCTCTGCAACCCCTAACCTAGAAATATAACCTTCCATAAGACAGGTCTAAATACTGCATGAGAATCCACCGGAAAAAAACTCCTTCACCATGCCTCAGTATACTCCTTTCCACTCTGGTTCACAAATTTGCTAAACATTCCACTTCACACACAAATCTCCATAAATTATTTTTGCAAGGATGCCCTAGTTTGCAAAAGAACTTCAACATAAAAATGCAAGGTAAAAGAAATAACTTACCCCAATTCTATTTATATATTTTTCTTTTTCCCACACAAAATATGATACCACCAACCAACATATAAATGCATTAACATCATATTTTTCCAATGCTATCTTTCGTGTAATTTTCTAGTGCTTTTCCTCTATGTGCAAACCCATGCGAAACACACCGTAACCTTCTTGTGCATAAAAAATGTTTGACCACATACTAACTTGCACGCACTCCCATGCTAAAATATATCTACCTCTACGTCTTTTACCAAGTTCTTTCCATAACTTACCTCAGGTTTCTCTACACTTTTCTCATTGTATATGGTGTTTATAAATATTTTGACACCAATCTCCACCCATAGTCACTTCTTCTACACGTGCTCCTCACGAACCCACATGCTTTTGATTTTATCACATGGGATGCCAATCCACATCACTTCCAACACTTTCTTCTTACCGTAATCTTCACTAAAACTCTTATTTGACATATTTCACCACACACCAAAAAGATGCATGGTCCTCTACGAATAAAAATACTTTAGATAATAACTAGCTACTAGCGCACAAACATGCCCAAAACAAACCAAACATAAAGATAAAGAAAATAAATGATGAAAGGAAACACATAAAAAGGAAAATGCATTAAGTAAGGGAAATCCTAAACTAAATGGAAATACTGCCTTATTTATAAACACACTAAAGACTTATTTATAGTAGGGCTTCAACCTACACCTGTTGAAATGACCAAGAAACATTGTTCCATTCAATTATTGTAACTTGAAAGCACACTGAGTTAAGTATTTGAGATATCATGTATGGTCCTAGCCAATGCACTTTAAGTTTTCCAGGATGGCACAAATTTTTTGAATCATATAGTAGAACCATTTGCCCAACCTCAAAATTCTTATTTTTAATATGATGATCATGTCATGCCTTCTGTCATGCTTTCTCCGTCTTCGACTCTATCGAGCAATGGCTCACCTCTCATCCAACTCCATAAGTTTATCAATATGCTCCTCTAATTCTTATTCATCAGCCAATCCTCCTACGTGCGCACAATATGTAGGGATGGTAACATGAATTCCATAGGAAGAACTACCTCTGCGCCAAATACCAATTGAAAAGGAGTGGCCTTTTTCAATCTTTTATTATTCATCGATATGCCCATAATACAACAGAGACTTTATCATCCCAAAGTGCCTTCTTTCGACATCACAAAACTTAGTCAACATGTGGTTTAAAATTTTGCTAAAGGCCCCAATAGTTCTATTATCCCGAGGATGATAGGGTGTAGTCTTGTGATGTTCCAACATAATGTATGCCAATAATATTCTAATAGTTTCATTCAAAAAGTGGGTACCCTTATCACTAGTTACACTCAATGGGAATCCATAACTGCTGATTATATTCTCTCATAAGAACCTAGTTGTTGTAGCCGCACTACTGATCATCATAGAACCACTTCTTCCCACCTTTTAATATCGTTTATACAATTTATAATTAGCACAAACCTATCCTGTGCAAGGATAGGGAAATCAGTCCCACAAATTCAATTGCTAACTTCTCAAATGGTGCAATAGGTATTAATGGAATTTCATTTCTTTGCCCCATTTTGCTAAGGAGCTAGCAATGGTTACATGACTTGCAATACTCTATATAATCCTTATAAATTGTTTCCCACCAAAGACCTACTAATAGGATCTTATATGTGGTTACATTTCATGCATAGTGAATTCTTGCAATGCCATCATGAGCTTCCTCCATGATTGTAGTGCGTTCATTTATAGTACACATCAACACAAAAAATCATCTCGACGTATCTTATACAAGTATGTGTTAATCAACATATACGGTGCACCGCGTATAGCTAATTATTTCTTCTCCAAAGAATTCATTCCCTTTGGTGCCACACTATTCACAAGAAGACAACAATATCTTCTAAGTCAAAGGGAACACGTTACAACCTAAAAAATTGTGCATCTAACATTGTGTCATAAATGCTTTGTGCATCCTCACCTTTGTTAATCCATGATAAATAATCAAGTCCCATATTTCTCTTTCATGGTTTCATAATGACCGAAAAGTAAAACTCCCTCGAAACAATAAGATCCACTAGCATATTCTCCCTTGCAAGATAGTCTTGTTCACTAAGTAATTTAATGTCATGTGGTCTTTGTAGAAAATAAAAGGGGTTTTTAGAAAATACTTCATAAATTTGTGCAAATGCATCAATCATTGATAATGCCCCGTGCTCCATATTAGTATAATTCTACTCAGCCAAGTTAGTTTTGTACTTGCAAAACACAAAGGGTGATCAACAATGCCCTCTCAAAGTTGTTTCAACTCTACTCCTATCGCCATCCCCGACGCATCAACATGTACATAAAAATGCTTATTAAGAGGGAAAGTGCAAAATGGGCATAGTAGCGAGTTTATCCTTCAAAGTGTCAAAATCCACCTATTTTGCCTCACCTTAATAGAATTTACTCTTATGTTTCAACAAATCTTCCAAAGGAATGGAGATTTTGGCATAGCCCTTGATAAATTTTTAGTAGTAACCCATATGCCCTAAGAATCCATGCACGACGCTTTGACTAGTAGGCTCCTCCAAACCTAAGATAACAACTTTGGCAGGATCTACCAATAAGCCTTCCTTGTAAATAATGTGACCTAGTAACGTGCCAAATGAAGTAGAAAAGACACCTTTCTTAATGTTAAGAGAGATAATTAAGTGCCTACACCTCTAAAACATCAATCTCAAATTGTCACAATGATCTCTTAATAACCCATATACCATCCAATCATCTAGGTAAACTTACAGAAACTTGTGGATGAAGTCTTGAAATTCTTACACCACAATGTTTGAAAATATAGCAGGCATGTTATTCACCAAAATGCATGACCATATAAGAAAACATTCCCCATTCAGTGGTGAAAGTAGTATTCGCATAGTCTTCCTTCGCAATTATTACCCGTGATAACCTAATAACCCATCTGTAAAAGAATAAATTTCCTGCCATACTACACTTTCCAAGATCTCTTCAAAATGGGATTGGGAAAGGGTCTATGACACATGCAACATTCAAATCTCTATAGTCTATACATATAGTTATCCTTCCATCCTTCTTGATACTAATCACCATTTGGCTCACCCATTCAGATTTCTTAATTACCTCAATGATTCCAGTTGTATCATCTTATCAATTTCCTCCTTAACCTTTACACACAAATTTGGGTTCATCTGTGTAGGGCCTCTTCCCGATGGGGTGCGTACCCTCTTTTAACTTAATGTGAATTTCCCTAAGAAATGATGCAATCCCTTTAACTCATTATATCCACGTGTAAGAAAATCATGGAAGTCCCAATGTTGAACTATTTTGAAACCTTCCGTCCGCCAAGTAATTTCCAATGACATATTTTTTCGGTTCCTCTTCAGTGCCAATGTTGACCTTTAACGTCTTCAAAAGATCATGGTAGGAACACACTCTCTCATATTATTTTTCCAATACTTCACGTGTACCATCTATGTGATCAACATTTAAATTTTGCACTTCCTTTTCATCTATCTGGTACACCAACTTACCCTTTTTGTGTTTCTAGGTCAACGCGCTCAAGCTATACTTATTCTACCTCTTCCTCTATGAATGTGCCTCCAAATTGGGTTCACCCAATAAATCTAGGATTTTGTCTTCAGCCATGACACTATCTATGAAGGTAAGGTGCTTAACTACCTCTGAACACCTCATTTAATGATGGCTTAGGAGATTGATATTCAAAAATTTAATAATATCCATCGTCATCTCTTCCCAATTTCTCATCGACAACGTAGATCTGAATGGATATACTATGCATGTGCACAACCTTACAAGGTGTAATATAACTTATGCACCCATAGGGAAGGAGGCAAGGATTACATGCCTTCATTCCAGTTCTTCTCGCACTCCAAACATGGTACAAGGCATATCCCTTCCCATCATAGCCGCATATATTAGATGGTGCAGTACATCGGAGAAACCTATAGAGATCGCAATTATCTTTTTCAAAAAACTCTAGAAGATTATCTCGTTGTGTTTCCAACTAGGGTTCACCCAATAAATCCAAGATTTTTTCTTCAACCATGACACTATCTCTTAAGGTAAGGCACTTAGCTACCTACAATGCCTCATTTACTAATGGCTTAGGGGATTGATATTCAAAAAATTTAATAATATATCCCGTCATCTCTTTCTAATTTCCCGTCTGAGGACTTAGCTCTGAACATATATACCATGTGTGTGCACAACCTTGCAAGGTGGAATAGAACTTATGCACCCATAGGAAAGGGGACAAGGCTTCCAAGCCTTCCTTCCATTTCTTCTTGCACTCGTAAACATGGTACAACACAAATCCCTTCCCATCATAGTCATATATCTTAGATGGTAACTTACTTTGGAGAAACCTAATAGAGAACACGATTCTCACTTTGCACCACTCTAGAACATTATTGTGATGTGTTGCAACCAACGCGCTCTTGTCCCACACAAGGTATAAGTTAGCATATTCCTTCTCTCTACTTAACATGTCCATTGGACCTCAATTGCATGTAGAAATACATCAAGGTTTCCCTCCCGGTGTAACTTGGTATCTACCTTCCTCCTAGGAACATAACTATGCATTCCCTAGTAACTCAAGTGACAGATCACTTTAGCTATCTTCTAATCAATTCATAGATCCCATGCACCCAAATCTCACATGCAATGCTAGTCATGTCACTCATAGATGAGCATCTTCCCACTGAATGACCCATTGTCTTGATGGATGAATAACTTCAAGGTACCTAATGGTGCGCACATGTATTCTATCTAGATCCTCTTCTCTCTAAGAGTTCCACATATGACACGACCTTTCATCTATCGGTGGTATAATCACACACTTCTTATTGTTCTCAAAACTAATGTACCAATTATTGAAGAAAAATAATCGTCACTCCTATAACATTAGGGAATCCAAGTATCTTTGGGAAATTTTCTGCCTCAGTGAGTTACACAACCTCAAAATCCCTAATAAACCTTTCTCCTTGAATGGTTATGGATGCATCATTCAATACTCCAATCGCATAAGCATTTTTTCAATTAGCCATATACAACACATTTTAAGATGACTACAAAGGGGGCCTTCCCATATAATTATGTGCATCTAAGGTAAGGAAATTGAATTCCACGCATGTGTCAATCAATATGTTCTTAAAATCCATCCATCAATCACCGCATTTAATGTGATTTCCTTATTATAATCAATACTTTGTGAGGGGGTAGATTAATATGTAAGACTTTCCTCTCATGCTCACATCTAGTGAGTGTCACTTTTCTCTCAACTATTACCCTAACAGAGGAATAATATTCTCTGGGTGCAACATCGAGACATACTTCTCTAAATTCATCCATATTCTTATAAGGGACGTAAATTCTCTTTTCCTTTTCCAACTTCCATGATTTCTCCTTTAGAAACTGAATCTTGCCTTCAAGCTTCGAATTACCTCCATGGTTTCTTGGTGAACCTCTTTCTCGATGGATTCGATCACGAAAATTTCTATGTAGCACTTATTATTTTGTAATGCTGGAGCCTTTTCTTTAGTTATTCCCTCGCAGTGGCTATTACCTGCGTACTCACCAAGACTAGTTCTAACTCAGGGTTATGCGCCACCCTAGGCATCCATAGTGGATCAACCCGCTTCACGCTAACCATTCCTATTACCTTGTCCTTCCTCTGGTTCTAGCTCATGTGTTCATACAAATCAAGGCACTCCTCATACTTATGCTTCTTCTTACACCATGAGCATTGTAGTAGAACCAAACATTCATGCTTGTAGTGTTCGGTAGATCCACAATTGTAACAAGTTCATGGGGAACTCGCTTCTACCTCCTTGACCACAATTACCTTTGAATCCTCTACAAAAACCTCTTCCTTGACGGCCTCCATCCCAGGTGCCCTTCGTATTGACTTCCTTGACCTTTTAATCACTTACAATGCTGGTATGATGCACACTAGTGTGAATGGTGTCATGGATTTGGCCTATCGGTATGTAGTCTTTTGTATCATGGGTTGTAGATGTATAAATTTTACAATAACATGACACATTCTTACGGATTGCACACTGTAATAACGAGGACCTAATTGCATCATGATCCACATGGAAAATTTCACAATCTACTGACATAACACACATTGAATTTTGAGGGAAACTATCATTCATATGTCCTTCTACTTGACATCATGTACACCAATGTTTGCTTTAAGAGTTTCATGAGCTAAATATGTAGATAGTTTTTCAAGATAGTTTTCCATGGTAGATATCTATGCTTCCATAAATGGGCTTACGCCAGTTTCAATACTTATAATGGGTTGAGTGTGCGAGAGAGAAGATTCTAAGGCATCATGCGAGATCCTTGAAAGTCTTATGGGAAAGTACTCTTCTGAAAGAAATTATCAATCCTCCAACAAACCATTGAGCATGTTGAGATGGATGGATATCATAAGACAATTTTGACAAGAGAGTCTTAAAGTGTGTATCATACTCCCACACACTCTCTACCATACCTTGTTGAATATCCTTGAGCACGCTAATGATATTTTTTTCAAACTCAAGAATATGGAATTCTATAAAAAAGGCATCACATAATGAAATATAATCTACTTTTGTCGATGTGGGTCATAATTTAGGTACCAACTATGCATGCACCCTTGCAACATAGTTGTAAACTGAATTTCCTTCTACTTTAGAGAGTGATACCCTTAGCGCACCATAGAAACTCACATTTTTGTACATGATCTAAAACATCCTTAACACCCTTGTAATAAGGTAAATGCAGAGACATCTCATAAAACACCTATGGAGGTGGTTGAGGTCCTTGTCCACCACTCAAGACTTTGACATCTTGTTGTGATTCCACCACCACCAGATCCACTAAAACCACTAGATCTTATTCCTCCGGATCCACCAAATCCTCCTCCTATAGTAGGTAAAGGGCCTAAGATAGTAGATGTGCCTTGTGCCCCCAAGTGTTGTTCGAACTATACACCAACATTTTGGGACATCGAACCACCCGCAGATGTGGTACTCAAACCTTTGGTACCCATACTTTTCCCAAATGTTATGCCAAAAGGATGCCTCTAAACATAGGAAATATTTGTCTTTGCCATAGATGAACTAAATGAAAAATTATATCTACTAGGTGCTTCTCAACCACCAATACTAATACCAACTGGGTTAACAACACTTGTCTCAGGAATTGGAAAACTAAGCACTAGGGTTTGGTCACTAGGTTGGCTAATATGTCCACCTATGTCTCTCCTCCTTTCTCCATACGATGAGCTCTCACTAGAATATGAGAGGGTTTCTCTCCGTGTTTTCTAATATGGGGTAACATAGACTGCTTCGGGTTCTACGTATTCGACACGAACCTCACATCCATCCCACAACATCTTTCTCCATATGTCTACCACTCTTACAAATTTTCATTGTCTTGTCAACTCCTTTCTCACACTTAATTATACTTGATCCATCTCTTCCCTCTCTCCACTTCCATTGCAAAGGTCTTCCATATTTTTCTAATCTATATTCCGCACTCGTGTGTGTAGAGGGAAGTTATCGGCCCACAATAAATGCCTCCATCTCGAGAGTGATGATCGGGATATTAATGGTTCTATGGTATAACATGCAAGAATGATCCTCTTAGATCCCTCAAGAACTCAAACTCAATAATCTCTAGGAAAGAATACATAGAAACCACATATTCCAATGTATAAATAGCCAACACTCCACTCCAAAGATGATCAAGGATATGAATTAGGTCGATCAACATCATGTAGCCTCGATACTCTTCTTAGGTCCAAAAACAATTTCTATAATAAAAACTTCTCCTTGATGCATATGTTGATAAAAATTCATACAAATCTATTGGGAAACAACAAAAGAAGGTATCATAAATCTCATGATATAGGTGCTCTTCTACCCATTTATGTGCATCAAACTCACATCCAATACTTGAATCACTTGTGTAAACTCATCCTTAATGTTTTTAATCCAAATCTTGACATTTTACAAAAACATTACATCATCACACACCATTTTAACAATAACTTCAAAAGTGGTCTTGTCAACATAACCAAGATGTAGAAGTCTTGGAAAAGGGATTAATCTATCTCAAAACCATCTAAGCATGAGGGAAAAACCTAAAAATATGTTTGATAGAATATAGATAATTACAACACATGCGAGACGGGTTAAACCCAAAATGATTGAGTCGAGAACCAACAAAAATACCTTCTAAAGAAGACACTAAAGGAAATGATTTTTAAAGCTCAACAATGGTCGAAAAAACCCTTTGAAAGTAATGGAACAAGACATAAGTTAAGCGGAAAGAGACCAATGCATGTTAAGCATATAATTGTCAATAGAATGAGGAACCATTAGATAATAACCAAGAGAAGGTTTTTATCTATGAAAAGGAGAATATGATGGGCCAATTCCACTCATGACACCAAGGAACTCTAGAGGTAAGTCCTATATTATGTAAATAATATTTAGGAATATGGTTAATTAATTATTAGATAGAAGTAACATATGTATGAAGAAGTTGGTATTTCAAAGATAGAGTCTCCCAAAAAGCTAGGAATGAGATTTCATGCAAAACAAATTCCCAAAAATGTAATCGCCTTTTTTAAAATCTAAGATCTTTAGCCTAAGGATCTAAAGCTAGGGGAATATTGAAAATAAAGAGAAAAGGACCACCAAAGAGACAAAAATTGAGAGAGATGCTAAATCTAAAGCCATTTCCATCCAAAATAAGGTGAGGCTTGAGAAATTCTCAAGCCTTCAAAATACTCGAGAATAAAATCCCCTTAATGTTAAGCTGGACGAGTGTAGAGAAGGAGAGATTGGAAGATAAGACCCTTCCAAGTGATCCTACCTAGAGGGATACCCTAGAAAATACCATGCCAATGGATAAGTTTACATACTTCATTCCCTTCTAGGCTACAAAATATCCATTTGGCACAAATATCCTACCCCTAGTGTTTGGCATCAATTAAGCCCAGGACCAATGACTTCTTTAGGCATACAACAAACTTCTTAAGAAAACCTATAGAACACCTTATGCCCTTTAGTGTTATCCCATTGTAAATCATGAAGAAGCTTCTCAAGTTTTGCATGATTAGTATTCAAAGGAGCCCATCACGAAAATTAATGCACATGTGTGGCAATCGAACCTTAGAGCATATTTGAAATTTCTGTACTAGAGAAAGTGATTTGATGATCCACAAATAAATTTTACATTCAACATGTTGGACCACCTAAAACCAAAGATGAACTAAACTAGCCTGAAAAGTGAAAGGGATGTACAAAATTTAAACTACACACCGGGTTGGATCCAAATCCATTTCATACCAGCCAACTAAGCTGGAATGGGAGATTGAGGTTGTCGATAGAAGTGATTTTTCTTCCATTAAATAGTAGAAGCCAAAACAAGACATAAAGTATCCAGATAATCAAAAGCATGATGAAAATATTTCTCATCCTCCAAGAGTGTGAGAAAATAATCATCAATAAAATACCATTAATAAGATGCTAAGTAAACAAAGGTAAATAAATACCTTTCACTAATACTTGAGACTCGCTATGGACAAGAAAATAACTAAATCCTCCAACATACAACACATAAAGGGAAGGGTATAGGAGGCAAACTTGCCTAATAGATCTTAACAAAAAAACTAAAAGATTAGGAACAATTGATAATAATACGGGAACCAACATTTTGAAAGAGAATTTCCAAAGACCTAACAAAGCAAGGACTAATTCCTAAAGCTTGTAGCATAGTTAAAATGAAACATCATTCAATTCTTTCAAGTGATTTAGAAAAATCAATCTTAATAAATAAATCTTGTTGAGAGGAAAGAAAGAGCCCATTCAATTATTTCCCAGGACATCTATAATATTACCAAGAATATACCTATGCTTAAAGAATCTTATTTTCTCACTTCGATTATCAAAGGCAAAATATTAGAAATCCTATTAGCCAGATCCTTAGCAATGATCTTGTAAGGCATGTTAATAAAACTAATGGGTCTCGATTAGAAATTTTCTCATGATATCCTATTTTGGGGATGAATTTGATATTTCTTTGATTGATCATGTCACCCAAATATTGAGTCTCTAGAGATACCAAGTAGACATTGTGGAGACTAGGACCAAGAGGTTCCCACAAAGCTTGATAAAATTTAACAGGAAATCCATCAACCCCTAGAGATTTATCGGAAGCCATTTGAAAGGTAACTTTTTAAATAACATAAAGAGATAAAGGCCTATCATAGGCCACCCATTGGGTTTGTGAAACTCTTATGGGAACCACGTGGAGAAATTTTAAAGAGAGACGTGTCCTGAGATGGAGTGGAAAGTTGAGTAGTAAAAACCCCATGATAAAGATGCACAAAAGATTAGAGAATATCAAGCAAGGTTGTAAACCTAGCATTTCCCTAAGATATTTCCTTGATCTTGTCTAAAGAATGTTTGGAGTACAACATGGCAAATAATTCCTTAGAATCTCAATCCCCAATTTTAAGATAATGCGGAGAGTATGAAGTCGCCCCCATGGGCTGGTAGGCTTTGTGGAATTTAAGAGTGTGTCTCCAACATGAAGCATGGGTTTTAGATCATAATTGAAAGGTGATGCATTAAGCTCTTATGATATTCTGGAGAACTCACTATATGATACCTCATGGGAATGCTACCTAAAGATGGAGGCCTACTTACCATATATAGAGATAAAGATGGTGGTTCACTTGATAACATCATTCCACCAAGTGATCCAGCCAAAGCCATTAGAAGTCTGATTAACCAAATTCTATACTCATTGTATGTGTGACACGATCCTGAGAATTCTTAAGGTGAGTGGTGTTAAGATAAAATTAAGAATTAACATGATGATTTTTTATAGGTTTAGACCATCTAACATTGAAAAATATGGGAGAATTTTTCGATTGAAAAAAGCGATGTCGGCAAACAACAACAAGACACCCCAAAACATGGGAAAGATAAAAAAAAATCCTTACTGGCACATGAGGGAGTGAACTAGCCACTAAAAATTTTGATCTTGTACTTCTCTAAAATTAAACCAAGTGAACAAGGAATAAGAGGATTTATGCTAATATGGAATATTGGGATCAAAACTTCTAAGCTTTTGCATGAAATAAAACAAATCCTCCCTCTCTCTCTCACTTTGCAAGCACATAGGAATATGCCCAATTTTATCGTCTAGGATTTCAACCATGTAAAAGTAACCACAAATGAATCGAGAGAGTCTCCAAAAGGAGTTGGAAAACAAAAATAAAAAATACCCTTCTTTCCCGCATCATTAGAAACATATATATTGGCTAACCTAAAAATATGGCCATCTAAATCAAAAAGATATCACATCACTTCATACGTGGGGTACAAGCCCTAGAAAATCATATGCTAAATAATGTTAAGAGAAATCAAGGTCATGACTCCACCATGACCGGGGTCATAATTAGAGGCCTGAGAAATGACATGGGGACAATAATACAAGATACAAAGTATAAAAAAATATATCTACCTTAACATCTTGTAGACATACATTTTTCATCTAACGAAAATGAAGACAATTGTCCCTGACCAGATAACACATGGTTGGTTCATTAAGCCCACATATATTACAAGAATACAAAATCATTGAGATTATTATAAGAACATATAACCCTCATGATCCATATTGGAAATGGTAGAAAATTTATTATCGGAAGAAGATACCCGAGTAAGAACCGGGGAAAAGATATCCTAAATTCCAAGGACAATGTTTGTCTTGTATATACTCACCTTCCTATGAGGGGGACAAGATACAAGAGCGGTAAGTTCAGATTACACATTTGAGATGAATCATCCAAAAAAAAGACTCAAGAAGGGCCAAGGGAGAAATGGGATGAATCCGAGGAAGTTTAACAGGGGTAACAACATACGAAACCAATGGTGTGCGGGAAGGTGAAGGCTCAAATTTCATAAGCTCATCTTATTTAACAGGGGTCATGGACATAGAAGCACCATTATTAATAACTATACGATAAGTGGGAGCTGAAGGTTTTGAATATCCTCATGAAGTACCCTTTTCGGTAGTGACAATTGTCCAACCATTAGAAGCATGGGTGAATTTAGAGTTTTGGAGGTTTATCAACTGGTGCAGGACGAGAGTCGGCCATAAGAGGAAACTCATAAATCATGTTCTCATATGACTAATAATGGTAATAAGTATTAGGTAATTTTATATAAATCACACTATGAGAGAAATGGGTGTCCCCAATCTAAATATCAATGGTTTCTTTTAGTTCCTTTAAAAAAATCGATCTCACGCACACATGACATTGAGGACGAGCATGAAAAATTTTGGTTTCTCATTGTGGATGAGCCTTTGCGTAAGGGTTTGACTAAGTCCCCAATTAAAACCCAAAGTGGTATAGGGAGTGTTAGAAATTCAATGCAAACAAAAATTTGAGCTTGGATTTCTCATAAACTTGAAAGTCCGATGCCCCGAGCAAAAAAGTAACTAAGGAGTTACGGATAAACCAAGAACCATGGTTAAAAATGGCTTTACAGTGTTTTGGATTGGAGAAATGGAATAAAAAAATCCTTTGTGAGGTTTTGAAATCTATAGAGTTTAACACCATGACTCTTTCAATGGTTATCAACCCATTTGTTCAAAAGGATCTTAGGGGGAATCAGCCAAAAACATACCCAACCAGGGTATAATTTTCAAACCATTTGCATGCATGATTAAAATTCGGTAAATCAAAAAAAACATCGATAAAGGAGTATCATAATCATTACCTCATCAAAAACCTTCGTAAAACTTCACGTGATTTCTTTGGTGCCATTGTTGTTAGTCACTCATGTACGACATGAGCCATGCATCGATGTAGATTAGGGGAGTCAAATTAGAGGACATTAAAATGGGGCATGCCACCACCCTAAAGGTGGAGTAAAAGACCCACATAGAAAAATTAATGAGTAGAAATCTTGTTGAAAACCCAAAGGGATAATAATATGATAGTGGTACGGGTGATGTCATGCATGAACAAATAGCTAAGACCTTAACCCTAGAAAAACTCTCTAATCTTTCTCTCTCGATTCTTTCAACATAGTTGTTACTCATGATATTGAGAAAATATGAAATCATGTAAAAGGTGAATCTTATTATAGATATGGATAATCTATTACCCAAGAGTTAATATTTTTATTTGAAAAGTAAAAGAATTGGAATACATGAAGACTTTTAATTGGTACACGTGGACCAATCATGGATATTTAGATTTAAGAGACTTAAAATAAAGTATAATAAGAGAACACTCTTAAAATGTATGAGATCCTCGAAATCAAGGAACATGGTTCAATCATGTGTAACTCAAAGGGATCAATGTAAAAATCCAAAGAGATAAGAAATTAAGTCTAAGAATGCGAGAATACATGATTCAAAAACATTATTCAAAATTTATGAAATGTTGAATTAGTTTAAAGAGAGTACAGATTCACCAAGTGGGGAAATAACCCAAGAATAAGAGAGCATGAGTTAAGGATAGATGAATGAATGAAAATAAAAAAGCATTGACCCATTTATGGTGCTTAAATTTGTTAGGAATAAAATTTAGCTTAATTCATCACTAGTTTATATTTGAATAAATGTAATAAGTTAAAGTATTTAATTTAAATAATTTAAACTTATGTCAATAGGTATTACTTATCCTTAGTTGATAGTTAACTAAGTGATAGTGTTATCATCCCTATATTTGTGGGATCATGTTCTATCTTGCATATTTTGTTCCCAGGATGATTTCCATGAGGGGCAATAGGGCGGTTAGGGGCGATATGCTATTTCTATATATTGTGGATGAGATATAAGTTGTCAATATATATGAATATTGCAATTGTCTCATTTGTTTTGTAATGCTTGATTTTAATATTAATAAAATACATAAGAACCATCTTATTTTTGTGAAAAGTTGTTGTGTCAAATATTATTTTCAAGTTCTCATTGTCAAGATTTGGTATCATAGCAACATTATGATCCAGAGAGGAGAGTATGAAGTTTTAGGGAAGTTTAGGGAGATCTCGAGAAATTATAGAGATAGGAGGAGCCATAGATGCCCCCAACCATTTCACATCCCTTACCCAAATCCACACCTCGGTTCACGGTTTATTTGTAGTTGAAGAACATCTGGAGTGCAATCATAGGCCCTTACAGACCTGGATGCAACTTTGTTGGAGAAGGTGACATTGTTTCATTCTCTCGGTATTTTTTATTTTTTAAATTGGAAGTATATATATATACATATTTTTAGTATTGTGGGGACCCAATATTTTCAATCTTGCCACATAAATTCTACTTCCTCTTCTCTATGATCTATCTTTTCATATATCGGCAAGAAATTCTATGTCCCTGTGAGAAGAGCTTTGTCCAAAGTGACTTCCTAGAATCTGCGAATCAACTTGGAGATTGCATTCATAGTTCAAGAGCATTCAAGAGAAGTAGAAGACGTGGGCTGTAAAGAAAAATAAAAAAATCCAACACAGTGAAGAAATAAATTCATCATTGCATGCAAAATTCAACATCCAAAACTACATGCCCACATACACTGCGTGAAGCCAAGGAAGGAGGAAATCAATACTAAAAAAGGTGAAAAAGGGCTATTATAACACTTAGGAAAAGCGGTTGAACTTCATTGTGTCAAAAACGCACTATGCATGCACGTAAGCCTTTACCTACATTTATTTTATTAAAAAAATTGCTTCTACATTTTTTTCCATTTTTGGATGTAGTGAAAAAAATTAGGAAAAAAAAATTCATTTTCGAAAGAGGCCTGGAAAGAGGTGTCGTTTTTTTTGTAAAGTGTGTTTTTTTGTGAGATATACACCTTGGTCTAGTTTTTAATAAGATTTATTTTTAAAAATTGAAAAAAATAGTTTTTTATTTGAAAAGAGGCCAAAGAGTCCAAAATTGAATTTTTTTCAAATCGATTTAAGAGAGCCATTTTATTTTTGAAAATCGGCCAGAGTCAAATTTGTAATAGGGCGATAGTGCCAAAAATTCATTGTACACGGCTGAAAATGATCCCAAAATTAATAAAATAATAATATTTGGGGGTGTGCATGTTTTAAGGCGAAAAGTGTTCAAATTTTTCTTCTACTATTTATCACTTTTCACAATAATTGTAATTACGGAACCAAAATTATTTTTCCAGATTATCAAATTTTGCGTTCTAATAATTATCCTGCATGGAAAACAAAAATTCAGCCATAACTTGATTTTGAAAATATATGGTCCATTATTTACGGTACATTAACAAGATCGCAATAGGTGTTACACAACAAGCTACATTTGATCGTGAAAATCAAAAAGTAAAGTTAATAATCTTTTTAGTACTTGAGATGAGGTATAACCTCATATTCAAGAGACCACAATAGCAAAATAATATTGGGATAAGTTTAAAATAGTATATGGTTCCAAAAAATGAACACAATCCTTCATTTCCAAAGTCAACTATTAAACCTGAAAATGCAACCAACTGAGAAAGTTAAATGTCTTTGAGAAGAGTAGAAAATTTGAGTGCATCACTTCAAGCTTTGGAAGAAGAAGTAACTGACACATCACACATGCCTATTTTATTAAGAGCTCTTCCTTCTTCCTATAGGATTTTTGTGACCACGTTAAACATAACTAGTCAAACAACAACTTTTGAAGAGTTAGTGAATATGCTGTAATAAGAGGAAGCTATTCACTCAACTACTAAAAGTGAAGAGCAGGCACTTACTTTTAATCAAAAAGGGAAAAAATAGCCTAAGTCTAGTAAATAGCCTTAGAAGCACGATAATACTCAACAAGGCCAAAATGACCAACAAAAATGTCTTATTTGTGGTCAAAAAGGACACGAGTTAAAAAATTGTTGGTACAACACATTCCAACAAGGATCATCAAGTGGTAAAAATATTAATTACCAACAAACAAAATCAGGCAAACAACATAGTAAACATGGATAGAATAATCAAAAGTGGAAGAAGAAACCAACTCAACAAGGAAATGTAGCCGAATGGGAAGATCAATTCGATGATGACGAATTCTTATATTTTGCACAGTCAAATGAAGTATCCAATTCTAAAATCAAATTTTGCATGTCGTCGATCGGTGTAACGTGACACATGACAGAAAAAGAAATATCGGTTCTTCACAATGAGTAAAACACCCACCAAAAATCATGTCTCTTTGGGTCATGATACATCATACAATTTTGAAGGCATCGGTTCCATTTCACTACCACTTGGGCATCGTAATTGTAAAATTACGATGTTCTTTATGTCTCTGGTTTAACAAAAATATTTTATCTGTGAGTAAATTATTAGATCACAATCTCAAAATTGAATTTGATTGTAAAGGTGGTAAAATGATGTGCCTAATTCTAGATAAGTCACAAAGCTCCAAAATTGTTGTAAAAGCTTTTAATGTGGGAAGAATATTTAAGTTGGATTTTTTTCAACAAAATGATCAAGCACTTGTAGCCAAGGATACATCATCATCTCAACTATGGCATCAAAGAATTGGACATGTGATTTTTGGATATCTTGACACACTTCGTCAATACAACATGGTTAACGGTTTACCACCTCTAAAAAAGGGTACAAATAAATGTGAGCATTGTTTGGAATGAAAAAAAAAGAGCACCATTTAAACATTGTACATTTCAGGCTAAGAAAATACTTGACTTGGTCCATACCAATCTATGCGGATCAATGAGATCTAGCCACTCTGGGTTTCAATATTTCATGCTCTTTGTTGATTATTTTTCAAGAAACATGTGGATATATTGTCTTTCTACAAAATATCAAGATTTTGAAACTTTTAAGAAGCTCCAAACCCTTGTTGAAACAAATTACGTAGGAAAATAAAAACACTCCACTCAGATCAAGGGGAGAATACACCAACAATGAGTTCAATGTTTTTTGAAAGCACATGACATTCGTCATAAAATGGTTCCTCTTCACACACCGAAACAAAATGGTGTTGTTGAAAGCAAAAATCGTAGAGATATAGATTTTCTAAAGAAGATTTTGAGATTTTGTGTATCCCGATTGAGCACCAATGTACCAAGAAGATATAGATTCATATAAACTTCATTAAGTAGTTATTCTAAGATGGATTTGTTCACTTGGAGATCATTCCTACACCTAATTAGGTTACTTTCATCTTCACCAATCCCTTAGCTTCTCCTTGTTACCTTTAGTTACGAGTGTACTTGGGGATTCTAGTTGAGTCCTTCCTTCTTGTTTTTCATGTTTGTAGTTAGGTACCTTATCGATCCTATTAGTTGGGACCCACTTTCATATTTTCAAATCCTTGAAAATCCTTTTTTGTTCATGATATTCTTCATACTCCTTTTTATCTCTCTTAAACTATTTCTTCATTCTCAACCTTTGGATAATATAAAATTTCACTTTCCTCTCATACACCTGAGTTTTTATTTGGGGTTCATATAGATTTGGTCATCTAAAATATATTCATGTTCTAGATAAAGCTTTATCCTAATATTTTGCTTCAGTAAAATAAAATTCTTTCTTATTGCCCCTTTAAGATATAGATTCCTAAATGTGTTGACTATTGATTTCAAATTGTCAAAATATACATCACCGAAATGGGGTGTCAAACCATAATCTCTATTTTTGGTCTTTTATATCCCACTATTCCATAAATAACTTCATTTTCCACCTCAATGGACACTATTTTTTTGACATGTATTTGAGTAGTACATTGGGATAATCTGTATAAACATCCACTTTGATTATTGTGCAGTCATCAAAATATTACTAACCACATCTCTCCAAAATTAATCCTTTCATCATTGATGAAATTCTTGCATATCTCTCCCATATATTGCTTTATATATTGTGTGGTAAAATTGATTGTGAATGAACAAACCATACTTTTGGTGGTAAAGACAACCATAGACTAAATGAATGATTTGATTTTGAGGCTACTGAAGGGAAAGTACTATATACTTGAACTTTGATTGAGAACATGTAACATCAACTAAATAAAAGCCATGTCGAAAAGTTTATTTGGCTCTAAATGGGCCATATAGTATTTCTCTTATAAATTTGAGGCAATCAAATATCCCTAATATATTTTTTATTGATCCATCTATATAATCATTAAAAATATGGGTGTCAATCCACAATATTTTTTTCTCATCAAATACTCTTGAGTAGTGTCATAGAAACTATGATTACTTTCTTAAAGTGGTGGAATACAATCCTTAAGTGATTTTTTGCTTCAAGTTAACATGGTAATTTGTAAATTCAACCAAACCATCATTCATACATCTATCTCCTCCATTAATCGTCTAACAGAGTTATCATCATAAACTATATTAGCTATGCCTTGGATAAGTGATAAAGGTCATTAAATGCCCCTCATTTACTAGGGATAGTTATTTTACATCAAATATTAGGGATCCATATTTTACTACGCAATGAGATAACACATGTGAAAACAAGTATTTACATAGGAAAACTTCATTTTTTTCAGTAACTTTGTGAATCCCTAAGCCACTCATCAATTCCAAATCATCGACATATTGTACAACTTAATCACTTGATTCATAAATATATAGATACTTCTCCTCTAGATTCATTATCTCAAAGTATATTCTATTATAATTGGGAAATGGTCTTAATAATTGGTGGGAATAGTGGGATTTTTAACTTTAAGTTAATAGTAACAATATACTTCTATATTGAAGATTATTTATATGGAGATTTCATGAGGTTGTTTTGAATAAATTTTGAAGTTGAACCTCTTATGAGATTGTCACATGCATAATTTCTCTTACAAATGGTGATAAACCAAGTTCAATTAATATTGTGCAAACTTTAAACTTAGAGAAAGCAATTGAATATTATTTAATTACACTAGATCTAACTAATACTACTCTTTAATGGCGAAGTCCTAATTTCTCAATCCTGAAATTCGTTTGAAGTAGGATTTAATGGAATCATGTAATTTATTTAAATTTTCTTGACAATGAATACTTGGAAACAATATTTGACACATAAGCTTTGCATAGAAACAAGACGGTACTTGTGTATTTTACTAATATCAAAATCAAGCATTACAAAACAAATGAGAGAGATGCAGTATTTATAGATATTGAAAGCTTGTATCTCATCCATAGTATATGAAACAAATAATCTAATCTAAGAAAATATGTAGAAATAGCATATTTCCTCTGAGTGCCCCTATTGCCCCTCATCGAAATCATTTAGGAAAAAAATATGCAAGATAGAACATGATCCCATAAATATAGGGATGAGAACACTATCACTTAGTTAGCTAATAACTAGGGATAAGTAATACCTATGGACATAAGTTTAAAGTAATTAATTTTATATTTTAAGTTATTACATTTATTCAAATATAAAATAATGATGAATTAAGCTAAGTTTTATTCCTAACATCCCCACCCCCTTAATTTTGCATGGTCTCAAGAGAACGAGAGAGAAATTCTCTAAAACCCTCAAATTTACCTTGAGTGAGTCACTTTGCGAAGACATCTACACGTTGCATATATGTTGGGAAATATTAGAGCTAGATGTTGTTGTTCTGAACATGTTTGCGAATGAAATGTACCTACACCTCAATGTGTTTGGTGCGCTCATGAAAAACTGGATTCTGAACAAGTTTTACTACTCCTTTGTTATCAACATGTAGGATAGTTGGATCTTTCTGTGGTATTCCCAATCCTTCAAGTATACGTCGGAGCCATATCGCTTCACAGACAACTCCACCTGTTGCACGATATTTTGATTCTATAGAGGATCTTGAAACAAAATTCTGCTTCTTACTCCCCTATGATATCGATCTAGATCCCAAAAAGAATACAAATCCTAAAGTGGATTTCCTATCATCTATGTTTCTTGCATGATCTGAATTTGAATATCCTGTCAAGAAGAAGTTATTATTCTTCTTGTATTCTTCTTGCATTCTAGGCCATAGTCCATAGTTCCACTAAGAAACCATTGGTTCATGCATGAACCATGAAATATAGATGATGCATAGTTGATATTCATCCTAGTGTAAGTCAAGTAGATGAGACTCTCGATCACCGCCGATAGAAAGTTTAATTTAGTTGTGGTGATAGATCTATTCGATACATTTGAAATCTTGTCTCCATAGGTGTGGAAAATGGATTACAATCCATCATATTGAATTTCTCAAGCATTTTCTTAGCATATTTCAATTGTGACACAAAGATATGATTTTCTCTTTGCCAAAATTCAAGTCCAAGACAATAATGCAAAAACCCGAGATCGGACTTGTCAAATGATCGTGTTAGATCTTTCTTTGTTGACTCGATCATCCTAACTGATCCTCCAGTGATGAATAGATCATCGACATATACTACAACGATCACTAGCTCCCCCTTCCTTTTGAGATAGAGATTAGGATCATATGGACTCTTGTTGAATCCATGTTGAATGAGATGCTCATTAATTTTTATGTACCATGCCTTGGGAGACTGCTTTAGACCATATAGTGATTTTATGAGTTTACATACCTTTTCCTCTTTACCTGGTATGAAAAAACCTTCTAGTTTAGTCATGTAAAATTCTTCCTATAAATCCTCATTAAGAAAGGAACTTTTCACATCCATTCGGTGTATTTTCCAACCAAATTGTGAAATTAGAGAAAATATTAACCTAAAAGTTTGTATCTTAGTTGTGGTAGAAAATTTTCCTCACAATCAATGCCTTCGTTTTTATCATATCCCTTAAGAACTAGTTTAGCCTTGTGTTTATCAATTTTTCTGTCTTCTTTATACTTCATTTTGAAGATCCATCTGCATCCAATCGTATTGTTTCCTGTTGGAATATCTCGTAAGTTGTCATATATTATTTTTCATAAGTGACTTATATTCTGCATCCATAGCATCTTTCCAAGGTTTAGACTGTAGGGCTTCTGAAACTATGGATGACTTAATAGTTTCAACAAATTTACCCATTAAGGCCAAATTGACTTCATTTCTAGCCATACTGTGATTCCTCATTCTAGTGGTAGATTTTAGGGACACTATCCAATTTTTCATCTCTCATCATACTTGTATACCATTTAGGCATACTTTTTGTGGTTCCTATGGGAGGTTGAATTTCACCATCTTCCCCATCATCACTATCATCATCAAAGTGATTACCATCCTCTGTTTTCACTGTAGGGATGATTTTTTCATCATGTGAGTGTATGGAAGGAGCATCTACTTCTTTCTTCTCAAATAACTCAACATCCCGACTAGTGTATACCCTCCTTGTTTTTGGATCCATAAGTCTGTAGCCAAGTGCTTCATCACTGTATCCCAAGAAGATAAGTTTTTCTAATTTCATATCAAGCTTAGTTATTTGTTTCTTAGGAATGTGCATACTCACTTTACATCCAAAAAATCTAAGGTGTGAAATAGATGGCTTATGATCTGACCATGCTTCCTAAGGTGTTATTCCATCAAGAGTTGTAATGGGAACTCTATTTAGTAAATAGACTGCCATTTTAGCTACTTCGCCCAAAATGTTTTTGATAACTCATGAATCCATAAAGCCTCCTATCCAACCTTAATAGTACCTTTGTATGTTGCCTTAGTTGATGAAAATTCAAATGCATTCTATTTTTTATATATGTAACAATACCAAATATAAGGTGAAATAAAAATCCAAAATTAGATTGGAAGGTATCAACACATCCACCCCAATACATATTTTTGAATCCCTCAATATTATGAGATCCTTGTGGTGTGTACTAAATGTAAAATTTCAATGTGTCCTAAATATAGTGTAAAATATACTTTTCTTATTTCTGTGGCTCCCATGGGGCTCATGGGAGAAAGGAGAGACCAAGTTGAAGAAAAAAATTGATATCATGGCATGTATTTGTTAATTATAAAATATTTCTAACCAACTCCTGTCTGGTAGGATTAAATTTTCTTGATTGGTATTCAACAGTTACATCAAGACATGACTAATGGGGTGTGGGAGAAGGCTTATAACAAGCCATGCCAAAATGATGAAGAATATTTGTGGAATAATTTTTTTTATCTAATATAAATACCTTTAGGAGTATAATGAACCAAAAGGAACAATAATGAGTTGAAATCCGAAAGGAAAGATAGATCACCTAGTCTTTTCCATGAAAGGCTAAAGAAGGTTTTGGAGTAACATCCATGCTAATGTGTTTATGATGTTGAACCATGTTTTCATTTAAACATATACAAATATTTTCAAGTGAATCAAGTATCCCGATGTAAAATTGAGATAAATGAACCGCTAAAATATACAAAATGAAAAGAAATAGGAATGAATACATGTGATTGTGCTAAATATTATGATGATGTCATGTGTGGTCAAAATCTAGAAGTAAATGTACTAAATTTGAATAGTTGGGTGCATTGAAATGAGATAATATGGAAAATAAACACATGTCTCATAATGAAACAAAGTAGCATATCTTGATTGCATGTTGAATAAAACAATATGGAGTTGCTTCAGATATGAGAGCAAGAGAATGTCTCACGTTGTGTATGGAGAATTTTTTGATGGATTTAATGACAACTCTTAAGTTATTAAAATATTTCCAAACCTTAATAGAATACATGATAATTTCAAAGACATTCATGTTTTTATAAAAACCATTGATGATATGTGTCTTTAGGTTGTCAATATGTTACATATTTTAAGAAAATGGGATAAGTTCCACTTATATTTACCCTATTGCATGCACTCTAAGCCTCCCTATGATAACAACTATCTAATATCCATGTGACTCACTATATGGTGACTAGGGAGCCAAATATAGGGTGATGTTTGGATAAATATAGGATGGCTATAATACCTACCTATAGATTGAATATCAAACCTATTATAGGGAGAACATGGATCCAACCATAAGGAAACTATGGAATTTGACTATAAAGCCTAAAGGATTTATGTAAATTGGCTATATGAGCAAAACTATGGAATAACACTATAAGGTGCATTAAGAGTTCAACTATGGGGAACTATGGTATCTCGACTATACGTTAAATTTATTTTTTTATAATTAAATGTATAAAAATAGGTTTTAGTTAATTAATATAGATTAATATTGTATTATAATTATTATAATTCCAAATAAGGGTAAGGTCTTCTATTTATTTTTCATTTTTTCACTTTAACGTGTATAGTATTCTATTTTATAATTATTAAATAGTTGTTGTAGTCATTTTTAATTATATTTACTTGCTAGTAAAGTTTTAGGTATAGTTAAATAATTAAAATAGATTAAAAACACTTATTCAAATGAATTTATATGAGCTCACTCAATGATTAATAAGTTTAGTTGGATATTTGGTTAATATTGCATTTATTCAAATCCTATCTAAATGTGTTGTGGGTGACTAATTTCATGTGATGTTTGGATCATAAAAATGTTTCATTATCACACTAGATAAAATATTTCAATAAAACTAATATTAGTAAAATTTATTGAAGGGTGATACCATTTGTGAACTCATCTAGACACTTCTTAACATTATGTATTTAGTAAACTCATATATTTCCATCCTTGAATGCAAAGACCATATTTAAATGAAAGTTATTTTTGTTGTATTTACTTATGGCTATGCTGGAAAAATATTTTTTCTCAAGAAAAAGATGGTGCTCTAGAAACATGTGTGTGGGAAAAGTCCCTCCTCTATTGTGAGGGGAAGTTCCCTTAATTGAAAGCAAAAACCAAACAAAAAGAATGCATTCTATCTAAAGACTAACTTGTAGTGGTGAGATTTTACTCGTGTGGAAAGGAATATAAAATAATAAGAAAGAAGACAGGAACAAAGAAATGAAATAGAGAGAGATATAAGGAGAGGAAAATTTCATTTCAAATAAGTAAACTCAACGCTTATTCTAGTCTGCTGAGGAGATGATTTAACATAAGAAACAATTCTCATTAGAATCTTAGATGCATACAATACTAAATAAAGAAAAAAATATGACATAAGTCTTAAATTTGGTAGTACATTACACAATCACGAACATAGAATATATTATTAATTTTCTATATTTATCACACAATACAATAGCCTAATATATAGGCTGGAGTTTTCCTAGAATATAGGAAACTAACACAACTACATATCTTACCAACTTCCTATATATGTGAGTTGTTATAACTCACTCACCAATATACATGTACGTGATTATAAATCACTTTACAAATATGAATAAGAGAGCACTAATAAATTAATTCCTAACATTCCCCCCCTTAGTGCGAACATGGGGAAAACCTGCCTTTGTACTTGCACCTGCTCATGATCTGGTGATTTTCACAGGATGATCACAAACCTCAGGGATGGTTTTGCAAATGGTTGACCACAAACCGAGAATGGTGGTTTTGCAATTGGTTTACCACAAACCACAAAGTGATGGTTTTGCAAATGGATTACCAACAACCAAGAATGGTGGTTTTGCTATTGGTTTACCACAAACCACAAATGAAGGTTTTCAAGTGGTTTACCTACAACCACATCATGATGTGCCAAGTACTATCATCGGCCCTCATCACATTTCACTGTAGGGAATAACATAGGAAATTCTGCTGACATCTGTTGCTCATACATACATAGAAAAAGCTGACATACTGGAAATGGAACATTGGATCATGTTCCCCCCCTCAATGTGAAATTTCCACTTATTCAATCACGAACACTGCAAACAGGAACACTGATACTGGAACTATGACAAGAAGCACACGACACAAGCTGAAAGCAAATACACCATAAAAATGTCACCAAACCATCTGTGCGGCCCCGTCGTTGGCACCGACGAGAGGTCGCTGAATGACCTCCAACCTCCGATGCCTCCTGCCTCCCGGTTTCAGGTTTCTAGCTAGCTCGATTTGATCATGGAGCTCAAATGCATATCAGAGGATGTCGGATTCCACCGATAGTGCGTCCAAGTTGAAATGCGGGAAATTTTTTTATTTTGACAATTTTCCTAATAATCACCTATTTAATTAACTTGACACTTTGATGGACACAAAAAATGACTAGACAACATGTACGACTAACAAAAATAAAAAAAAAATTAACTTTTAACAAAGACATGACAATAATAAAAAATTAGTAATGACACACTTACAAGGACCCTAAAGACATAATTTTTGAATTGACACAAAAAAACAACTTTGTTGATTTAGACTAGACAAACAATAACATTATTTAATCTAACTTTAGATTAAATGAAACTTTGAGATTTATTTGACAATATAAAACAAAACAACCCTACAAAAGACTCAACAACAAATACTAGTTAATAACACAAATTAGTATGACTTCCTATTCTCTAGACTTGAATATCATTGAATAATTCTATACCAGACCCACGTAAGGAAAAATTAACAAATCTATAGACATGATAAATTAAACACGTGAACTGATCAAAGAAAACACAAGACTTTTGAGACTCTAACAAATCATTAACTTACACATAGACATGTTTTCATGTGCCCATAGACTCTTTGATAAGATTGCATGGAAGGTGCAAATGTTGACGGTGACATAGGAGTTAAGTGGATGGCTTGTGGAAAGAATCAGATCCGCTGAAGGAAAGTTTGACTTATATTTTGTAGATCTTCAAAAAAATCACTCGCCAATCCCCGTAGGTGGTAGCATTGAGATTTTTGACGTCAAGTCCAGCAAAGAATGCAGAGTGTGAGAGTAGAACGCAAACTGTTTTGTTGCACAGATCGAGTATCATATATGTTGGATATATGTATTTTACATTTGTAGGAATTCCAACGCCCTTAAAGTGCTTCTTGATTTGTTGTTGAAGATATACTCCTACATCTGAAAGCACAGGATTCCCTGATACATCAATAGCATTGATTTTATCAAACAAATCTTACCCAGCACCTTCTGCCACACAAATCACATATGATTTGGCAACGAGCCTGGCATTATCTTAATACATGCGATGAAGATGCAATGGAGCTTGATCCAAATGATACACCGTTGCGTGAGGTTAATAGATTGATGTAATATTATTCAATGCATAGGCAACAAAGATCTTTTCTCTGATCTCACACCACTCGATACAAAACCCGATGCGTAGCAAAGATGGAGACTGAATACGAACTCTGAGAAAATATGCCAATGTTGTAGACTGATGCTGGGTAGAATGGACAATCAATACGCCTTCTCAATACTCCGGGGAATGCGTGACCAGGACAGCGTATGCATATGATGAGAGGGCTTCACGGCTTGAGAAAAAATAAATGAACAACAGAGAGAATGCATTATACAGAAGAAACCATCAAGAAACTTGAATGAAATCAAGTATAAAACCGTTGAACAATACAGATTTGTATGCCACGTAGAGAAGACTTTTGATCCTATTGAATCAGATCTGACCACTGTATCTCCATAGGATGCGCAGTAAAATACAGGATGATCTGAAACCGCTTCACCGTGCAGATCTTCACATACAGTCCACAGCAATATCAGGTTCTCCTACCAAAAAAAAAAATTCATACACGGGCCACCATGGATAGCATAGCAATGGATTTGCCCCAGTAGATTATCTCAGGACTCCATTAATCGCTCTGATACCAAATCTTAAATTTGAGTACATTACACAATAGACGAACACGAGAATATATTATTAATTTTCTATATTTATCACACAATACAATAGCCTAATTTATAGGCTAGAGTTTCCCTAGAATATAGGAAACTAACACAACTACATATCTTACCAACTTCCTATATATGTGAGTTGTTATAACTCACTCACCAATATACATGTACGTGATTATAAATCACTTTACAAATATGAATAAGAGAGCACTAATAAATTAATTCCTAACAATAAGAACATATGTTACCAAAAATAGACCATGATAAAAAACTTCAAAAATCTCTTTGTATTTCTTTATTATAATAAATATAAATATTCATACACTCTTTTCTTATCAAGTAAGATCTTGTACAAATATTTAGAAGTATTGTTAAATTGTGTGAGTATAGGTGTTGTCATCGATTTAAAATCCCATTAATGAAAAAGAGGATGATGGAGGTATGTTAGAAATTTCTCAAGATGATGGTTACATGGACATTCAGGTTGTTTCATAATTGCATGAGATGATTCACCGATATTGGCTTGGCCTAACAAGCCTAATCAAGTGACCTAGCTAAGCGTAGGTGAAGGTGCATGTTTGTTTGAGATGACCGGTGACTTGAGGAGTATGGTAGAGGAATGGAGAGAATGAGAGGAGTGTGAAGACACTTATATGAGTTTCAGAGTGGAGTTATAGGTTCAATACCCAATTATAGGTGCTCATCTAGAGCTAGTCTAAGTTCTTGGAGGCCAAATGAAGCATGAGAATTAGGTATAGTCCCACGTGAGCTCATGGAGGCATGCAAAGGTGTGAGAAAATTTCGTGAAAGTGTGTTAGGGTATTTTTGATAGGTTTCATGATGAGGTATGAGGTTCTTCGTGTCATACCTCGTTAAGTCTATCTTGAATGTATAGATACTATTCTCGACTACAAGTGAAATTGTGTAGGTTATCATGCTTGACTTGTTTAAACAAGAATATAAATAACATGTTTTATTGTTTAAATCATTTTTATTTCATTATTTAGAAGGTTTATAATGATGAATTGATTTTATTTGGTAAGATTGCTTCTTGATCGATCTTATACTTATGTACTTAATTTTGCTTTAACTGTGCAATCGATTCATTTTATGAACCCGGTAATATTGACTAATTACAAGTAAACAAAGGTATATTTGATTATCGAGTCATAGACCCAGGCTCTTATTTAAGTATTATTTTAAAAATCCATTCTACGACAATCGAACCAATGTTGACTGGTTTGTAAAATTATTTATAATCATGTCTTATCAACAAATAAATATACATACGTGTATATGTATGTATGCATGTATGTATGTATGTACAAGATTACACAAACACACTCATATAAATATATATATATATATTGATAGATATGTATATGTATATATACATATATAAATGCTATTGCTTATGTTTTAATATGTTTTTAGACTTTAATAAGGTCAAGATGTTTTAAAAATTGGTAAAGCAATGTTTAGGAGGGGGTTGGCAGCTCGATCAAGCCCCCACCCAAGCTCATATTGAGTTGTTTACTTACTTGTCACCCGAGCCAATGCTAGAATGTCGAAAAGGCACATTGGTCAATGTGCTTTGGCAACGAAAGTTTATGATTTTGAATTATGTTGATCCCGATCATGTTAGATGGTGGATAACTACCCAAATGGAAGGAAAATATGTTTAGGAAGTTAGTAGAAGCATCAAAGTTGGCAGATGAAGGAATGGAAGGGAAATAGAGAGGAGTTAGGAAAAGTCTATACAAGCTTCATTAAATGAATTTATTACGATCCAGAGCCCTCACGAGAAGCGAAGCTTCTCAAGGAAGCTACCACCGAGCTAAGTGGTTATTTGGTGATTCATTTTTTATGTTGGTATTTTCGGCTTGCCATGCGAGCTATGCATGCAAAATTTATCATGGCTACTTTTGGGTGATCTATTATGGAACTTGCATGTCAATTTTGACTCCATGTAGTTTATGAGGAAATAAATAAGGCCGAGATATGGATTTATTTGACCTCCTGTTTTGATTTGAATATATTATTCTATATTATTTTTCATGTGATCTTTGGAATATTTTTGGGAAGAAGAGGAAGCATAATCGATCTTCTATAAACATAATACAAAGCTTGATATTGTCTCAATATTATTATGTTGCACACTAACTCAAGGTATAACTTCTAACGCATTACAAATATATAGGATACCATCCTATAATTTAGGATATTATTATTACCTATAATATCTCCCAATCTCCTATATACGTGAGTTAGTTGAACAACTCCACTCAAGTAAAACAATAATCTAATAACAACCTCCTTATATACATTATTAATACTAACATTAATATTACTAACAATATGTACACAATACATTTCCTAACATTGCCCCCTTTACTCAGAATATGGGAGAAAAATAATCACACTTCCTTCGCATCTTGCACTCACTGCGGCATTCTCATGATTTGGATGGTTTTTCAGGACAGCCAACAACCTCAACAAGGATGGTTTTATAGGACAACCAAAAACCTCAACAAGGATAGTTTTACAGGAGAACCAACAACCTCAACAAAGGATGGTTTTACAAGACAACCAACAACCCAAATATCATGATGTTGCTTTTCCTTGTGCTTTAAATCACTTGCCCAATATGTTTTTTATTCAGGGAATTATGAAGGAAACATTTCTCACCTGTCTACAAACCGAAAAAAGGGGAAAATGGAAATGAAACATTAAGACCGTGTTCCCCACCTCAATGTGACCATTTCACTTATTCAATACATAATAGGAACACTGAAATAAAATCACACTATACACAACTAAAATCAACCGCAATTCTAAAAAGAATACAAACTCACACACACACACACACTCCCACCACATCTTCATGCACCTCGTCGTTGGTGATTGACAAGATGCCATTGATCGACCTCAAACCTCCGATGCCTCCATCCTCTAGTATACGTATTGTTAACTTAGTGAAATGTGAACATGAAGCACATCCGTTTCCATATTGAACCTAGTCTTTTCTTCCTCCCGAATGTGAAAACTTTATTTTTCGGACATTAGGTACCATTGAAAATGTGTCCGTAAGGCAATTTTTATTTATTTTACAGACTTTTTATAATGACACGACTTTCAATGATAACTCAAAAATTTGATGATACTTTTGACTTTGTGATGCACATGACTTTATGGTTTGACTAATCATATGACACAAATTGACTCATTGTGATTGACTCTTTTGATAAACACAAAAGGAACTTTATAAAGACGAGGACTTATAATAAATAAATCACACCTTTTAAAAAAAAAATTTGACTCATTACACGCATGTAACTCAATTTTACAAAACTAAACACGCCGACTTAAACAATGAACTCAATAAAGATTTTACACTAAAACAACAAACTTATAAGTCTAAAAGAATACACCTAAATGACTATAACAAGTTTAATCTAAAACTATATAACCAACAAGATATATAAAAAAATTGACTAACTCGTGCTGGTTTATATTTCCACACCTTTTGACCAAACCGTGAATCGAGATAGGGAGAAAATAACTATTTTGCATGGCAGAAGATCACGCTGAACAACTATGCTCCAAATTAGCAGCAGGGATAGCATCAATGGTGGCTCTATGCTCCAAATTATTTCCACACTTAGTTGTGACGTCTCAGTATTGCATTTAGCATGGAATAAAACAAAGACCTTTGTGTATTGAACAAAACCACCGACCTTTACAAAATGAAATGGTGATCAAGAACGAACTGAAGGATTGGATCTTCTTTACTTTTCTGTCATGACTTGATTTGTAGAATATGGAGGACATCATTTTCACCATTTGATCATGACCAATATCCAAACACCAAACCCAATGTAGAAAATTTGAGCTTATGTAGTTTTGGGATCTTACCGATTCAGTTTCTTAAAAGCACATCCTTCCAACTTGGTTCTGGATAAGTAGGACTCGCAGGTATATAGGCGATTGTTGATTGGAGAAAAACTATAGAATTCACAGCACATCCTTCCAACTTTGTTCTGGATAAGTAGGACTCGCAGGTATATATTGGAGAAAAAACTATAGAATTCACATGAGAATCGACTGGATGAAAAATGGCACGACAAATGCATATGGTGGTTTTTGAAATTGAACATCCATTTCAACGCCTACGTTACCAATATGTGTATAGATTTTTACGAATGGAGTCCAATCGGCAGAGGGGGATTAAGCCTTAGGCAAACTAGGCAGTTGCCTAGGGCGCCAGTAGTTAGGGGCCCTGAATCTAAAAATTTCCTTTTGTCAATTAATTTTAGAACTTAACTTTAAAATAATTTATCTGAAGATTTAATATTGATCAACCCATTTATAGATATTATTGTATAGTAACATAAATTTCACGCATACACATAATTTTTTTTTGTAATATTTTTGCAAGTAAAAGAAAATATCACATATTTATAAACACGTATGATTTTGTTGGTATTGTTACCCATTCTCGATGTATCTCCGTGATTATGTAGGTGTGTAGTTTGTTCTAGAAAAAGGTTAATGTATTTTTATAATGTCACTGGTGTATCTAGTAGAGGTGAGTATAATTGAAGGAAATAAGTATTTTATTTTCTATTCTTAATTTTTTTGGGAAAAATTCTATTATTTTTCTCGTGGAGGAATTCGTAGGCCTGGTCCAAATACGACTCTTCACAAAACCATGGGAGCTACATAAACATTTTTGTTTCTTTGCAAATAAATGGTGCTTTATTTCAGGATAGAGTTCATGTCACCTACTTGATATGGCTAAATCAAACTTGTAAGAAGCCTTGTATAAAATATTGAATTTTTTGCATTCTGAGCATCTGCTACGATTAATGTTTTCCATCCACAAAATATTTTTCATCCTTATGTGATAATTTATTAATATATTTTTATTATGACCATGATGTAAATTTAAAAATAAAAGAATATAGACATTTTATTTATTTACTTTATGGAAAAAAATATTAACTAAATTTGTGAGGAGGCGTCCACTCAAACTATTGCCTAGGGTGCTCCCGACCTTTAATTCGGCCTTGCTAACTGGATCGTGTTTGTTGGAAACGAAAAGAGTGTAGGTTGAACATTCCACAAATCACAATACAAAAACACTTCTACTCGGTATTGTTATATTGATCATGCGAATACATATATTGAACGCCCGGTTCTACCAATATGTGCAGAGATTAAATCCGCAGAAAATTTGAATCGAAATCCCCAAACTGCACATATATTAATACATTGAAGACTAAAACAAACTATGAGATAAAGACATGGTCATTCAAACTTATAACTAATAGTGCATGCCAACGGAGCTAATATAATAATCAAATATTTGAAATCTCTCTAGATTCTCATTTTTCATAGACATAAGATCATAAAATGCTCTGATACCAAATCTAGAAAATGGTACAGATTTTCAGCATAATAAAAAATAATAATGTCAATATTAATATGCTCCACACTAACTTCAGATTACTTCCAACACAATACAACAATATAGGATAACTTCCTATAATTTACTTAGATTATTCTTACCTATAATATCTCGTAATCTCTATATACGTGAGTTACTTGAACAGCTCCACTCACGTAACAAAATAATCTTATAACAACCTCCTTATATACGTTATTGTTACTATCAATAATATTACTAACAATATGTATGCACTATAATTCCTAACAATTTTGACTCCAGTTAGTTTATGAGGAAATAAATAAGGCCGAGATATGGATTTATTTGACCTCCTATTTCGATTTGAAGTTATTATTCAGTCTTATTTTTCATGTGAGATTTGGAATATTTCTGGGAAGAAGAGGAAGTAGAATCAGTCTTCTACAAACATATTAAAGGCTTGAGATTGTCTTCCTCATATTTATCATTTATAGCATTTAGATCTCTTAATAATGCATGGCCAAAATCGGGTTTCAGTGCTTCTATTTTAGCATTGATGAATGTTATTGTGCATTTGATTTTGTGGTTGTGTATATCTATTTGACCATATAATTAAATATGTATATTACTTTAACCCTTGAAAGGTCGAGTTATATACAAGCCATATGTTGACAGGGTTCTTCATCGGATTTTGAGACAACTACGGCTAAGGAGATAACCACTAAAGCCTGAAGAAGTTGCACATAAAAGGATGAGACCACGCTTATAAGAAAAAAATCACGGATAACATAGAAAAGCCTCTCAAGACTATAGAGAGCCAAGAAAAAAGGAGGAAACCCGTGGCATACTGAGAAATCCACGATATATGGGAAAAATCTACGTTACACAGGAAAGCCGACATAAAGTTATGGATTGAAGACAAGTGAGAATAGTACAAAATAGAAGCTAACAAATGCATGAATCAAAATAAGTTAATTTTGGGATTTCATATATTTTTTATATTTATTGTAATTATTCCATTTGTATAAGGGCACATCACAAGAAATGAATATGTGAGTGCCATATTGAGAGAATTGTATAAGGAATGAATTGTATGAGATAAAATGAGAAGGATATGAATGTAATTGAGACTAATGTAATGATTCCTGAGAAATGAATAAAGATTGAAGTTTGGGATGAAATATGTTATGTGTTTTCTATTTTGCGTTAATAGTTTAGATCCATTTACTTTTCCCACGTACATCCTTAACTTAAGGTCGAACGTCCTAAATCTCACAATGTTGTCGAGGTTTTAGGTCAAAATTTGGTGTTAAGCCTAGGTCCAACTAACTAATATCTATAGGAGGGTAGAGGGAGGAAGGTGTGAGAAAAATGTTGTATTTATTTCAAAAGGAATGAGAGACGGTTAAGGAATTTGATCAAAGATTCAAGAATATAGTGCAGAAATTAGATGAACCACCAAATGAGAAAAAAAAATTGAGTTATTTATTTTAGGATTGTTACCTTATATAAGATTATTGATTAAGGGAAAATATTTCCTAACACTCATTGAAGTAGTGGGCATCAAAACTAGAAGCGGAACCATGGAGGAAAGAGTTTGAAATAGTATTAAAACTGGAGGAGTTGTAGAATGAATTAAGGAAACTAAGAAAAAAACTTGATCAAAGTAATGAAAGAGGAGACCTTTGGAGTTATCAAAGAGGTAATGGATATTACGAAAGATTTTAGAGATATAATGAAAGAAGATATTATAGAGGATACCATGGAAGGTATGGAGGAAATAACCATAATAAGGGAAAATTTCATCATTATTATGGAGGAAATAACTACAATAAAGGATGGAATGGAAAATATCAAAAATACAGATAACATTTTCAATGGAGAAGGTTGATAACACGTTATTGGCATGGAAAATATGGACATATACTACGGAAATGTGAGAAGAAGATACATATTTTAAAGAGAGTTTACAAAGAGGAAGGGACACAAATGGAAAAGGAGACCAAAATAATAGAACCATTTGAGAAATATGCATCCATGGAATTAGCTAGACCATAACAAGAAAAATCATGGCAAGTAAATAAGAATCATATGGAAGATAAAATAGAAAACCAAAAAACGGAAAAGAAGAGACATGGAAGTTGAGTAATAAGGGATAAAATGAGGCTATGACATTGTGTGAGGATGTTATAGAATAAGAGAGGGAAAAGGTAGAGAAAGGAAAATAAAGAAAAAATGAGCCAAACCATGAGGAAATAGAAACATAAAATGTGATAACCGAGAAGAAGAAAAGTATAATTGGGTCAAAATATGGTATAATAGAAAATGAAGAAGATGGAACAAAGAAGGATGAGGATTATTATGATAAATTACTAGTAAAATGTTTCAGCTATGTGATAAGGATACCACTAGATGATAATGGATAAGATGAATCATTCAATTTTTCGAAGGACACACAAGTATACTAGAATAGAGGGACCAAGATAAAATCCTTGAGGAATGTAGGGACTAGAAAATAACACATACCAAGGAAAAATAAGATAGTCAGTCTACCTCAATGTTGAACAAAAAAAAAATCTAAATATTGGGTTCATGAATATAGGGCGCTGAAAGCACATGGCGCTATAATAGGATTGAAGCACCTAGGATCAGGACTTGGCTATTTTGTGGATAAGGGTTGTTTTAGGAGATAATGTGCGGAGCACACATAGAGATGAAGACTTGTGCTCCATGCAATGGTATTCTAGGAAAAAATGACAAATAAGTGACATTCTTAGGTTAAGCTAATAATAGGATTTCTACTTGAAGTTAACTAAAGGAAATATTTTGTTAGAAAACTTGCATGTTCCACATACTATTGTAAAGGCACGTGGCTATTATTAGCATGTGACCTATTTTGATAAGTTCATGGGTGGTGATGGGCAAGTATCCACCCCTACAAATATATGTTGAACCGTGTAGTTTAGTAAGTACTTAGAATTATTATAGAGTTGTCCTACGGGTTTTGACACGCACGTGACTCTTGGAGATACTTTATAATGTATAAAATTTTGTGTGTTCAGATATTTATGAAATGGAATATATTGGCTAGATTATGGTGTTAGACATGAATGAATCTAGTTCTTGTATAATTATTCTTATCATAGTTATTTGTAATTCATCTATTATGTTTTCTAAGATCTAATCTAAATTATGCATTGTGGATTTGTTATGAATGGTAATGAATCTAAATATGTTTAAACATCATCATGCTAACATCCTATAAAAGAAACTCTAAAGAGGGAATTGGTACCTTCACGTGCTTTGGGTGAGCGCTCAACTCAAAGTTGAGTGATGTGTCAATGCGCCCAAGTTATTCACGGTAAATTCTAGGTTGTATCATTAGTTTTGCTTTTAGGACCTCTTTATCATACGCTTTCATGATGTTTCATGATGAAGACGTACTGCAGTTGACCTTGGAAAGTGTTGAAGAGTGGATAAGAGATCTAGAAGAAGAATATGCTCCGAGATTCCACATCGGATTTGAGTTTGATTCGTGTGTGTGGGTGGAGAAGAACTTGTATGACTATTTATTCGAGAGTTTCTTTACTAACTTTCCAATAGAGCTATACGAGTGGTTGGATGCTTATGCATCTAAAAGGAAATGGAGGTTTGAAAACTTATTTAGACACATGAATAATTTTAGGCCCTCTACGATGTTGAACTAATTTTGACGCGCACTATGAATACTTGGTTCCTTGGTGTTCTAAATATCTCTATTTTGGAATACTCAATTTCCACTTATTCTTACCCAGTAGTTGAGTTTCATTTTTTACGTTATCCCAGGGGAACCTATATGTAAGGAATTCCACTGGCAATTAATATCTTATTGGTAACCTTAAATTTGGAAAAGAAGCCGATGGTCGGCTAAGCCCCACCATGTGCGGGGCCAAGAGCAGATTTGGTGAAATATGGAGGACCCGGTGACAGAGAGACAGAGAGAAGAAAAGTGGATCAAGTTAAATGAGGTACGTGAGAGGTATTTAGAAAAGTAGCATGAGATTGTAGAGCGTATGGTGTTAAGGAGAGAGATGGCTTGTGAAGGATTTGGAGTTCACACGAGAGGACATAGAGCTAGAGCATTTTCTACTCCCCCATCTAGGTAAGAATGACATGGAACCCTCCTCGGCCTCTTATGAGAGTTCACCATCAAATACGACATGGTTCGTGATCGTCTATCTGAATCTACCTAGCGACCTAGTCCCTATGCTTGAATTTTGTAATTTCTAGTATAGGCACTAGTCAACAAACTAGTTTGGGTAGTAAACTAGGAAGAGGTAGAGTTAAATTATTAGCAATAACATGAGTGAATCAAATCGAAAGTAATTTCATGGCTAGGAAAACATATTCCTTTTATTTTGGGGACCTTTTGAGGTACTTGTTCAAAGGCGTCATTGGCATAGAATATAGGCACTCGAACTTTGGACTCACCTCTATAAGTACTACCACTTCTTAGAATTTTGGAGTTCAGTTTAGTACTATTTTCGGGACATAAGGTAGTGCATACTATGGTTCAATCCCTACTTGCATGTAAGTATTAGAGGGCATAGGTGGCTCTGGATCCGTGGATCTGGAGCTAGAGGTAACACAGAGGTTCTAGATCTAGTGGGCATGGTCCTCACCAACCCTAGAATATCTACATTGAGATGCTACCGTGTGTATTTTAAAATATATGGGAATAGAAGAGTTGTTTCACATGTGTATATGTGTGAGATCTGTGGCGTGTAAAAGGGATTACACATTTTGACCATAAGGTAAGTCGGTTTGTAACCACGTTGCAGGAATATGCATATTGTTGGTATAGGAAGTGTGACCCGACCAAAATTATGTAGTTTATACAATGTTTCAGGATGATTTCCTTAAGGAATTTTATGTCCTTGATTTCGAGCTAAAATTTATAAAGCGCGCTAAAGGATATTAAGAAGGCACTAATGAGAGTGTTCAGAATATGATTCCCATTTCAAAACACTTTTGTCTAAACTTTTTTATGATATCCATGCAAGCTAACATGCACAATGGTTTGTCGGAGGCTTGATCACACCTTTTAGGAGGGTTTTGTCACATAAAACATATATAGATCCGCACAAAGCACTTGAAGCATCGTTGTGCACTCAAGGAGTCAAAAGTATAGAAACTAGAGTGAGCCCATTCTTGGAAGCTCATATTTTTGCAATGGAAAAGTAGGTGGAGAAATTATCACCAATTCAGCGCATGAGAGGTGCATGGGAGTGTGGTTTACAAATTTTGAAGTGGAAGGGCACACTAAGAATATTTGTCCCCGCATTAGTGTGCTCATTATTGCTAGACTATGAGATATGTCATTTAGACCATGATGCAAGCCGATGCCCACTATTGCAACGTGTGATAAGGAAGAACGTATCTTGCTACTATAATATTTTCCAGTCCATGACTCCAAATTCTGAAGATTGCAAATTGATTGATTATATCCACGATGACATTGATATTGGTGTACAACAAATAGGAGTTTCGAATAACTCTAAAGGTAAAATTGAGCACCATGATCATGATCACACTCAAGGGTGCTACGATTAGAATGAAGGGAACTTTGAAGGAGGTCATGGTAGAGGCCAAGGATACCATGGTGGATTCAGGGGGTTGAGGCCATGGTGGTGGATGAGGTGAGTTTCCTCATGGAAAATGTTATACGTGTGGATATCCTGACCACTACAGCACAAATTTCCTCGGATATTAATTGTTTTTTTGCAAAAAGAATCATAACTATGAAGATTTCTAAGACTTATATGAGCATCTTAACAAGAAGCATAAATATGAGAACAAGGGTACATGTATGGTTAGAATATAGGATGCCATGGAAAACCAAAGGATGCCAAAGTTGGCATCACAACCGGAGGTAGTACTTGTGAAGATTATGCACTCTACGAGGCTACACGTGCAGAGAGAAACATTGCAACAAAATCCTACTATTACTAAGGAGGAGGTTTTGCATACAAGATACCCAGATCCTACACATCAAAAGGAGGTTTATTAGGAGACCATGGAGGTGCTTAGAAATCTTTAAGGTGAAATACAATGTTTAAAGGAGCAGATCACGGAAGGTTAAGTAGAAGAAGGAAGCGAGAGGTGTCCCAAAGTAAGATGTTGATGATCTGAAAGAGGTATGTAAGATGTTGCACTATGGAGGATATTATTATGTTACTAGGTAAATGTTTAAAAGGAAAAACTCTAAATGTACCTACTAAAATTGGATGACCTATCCTCGCATGATAATATCCCTCCTCATAAATTTCTTCGATGATGATAAGGAGATCACCCCAAAATTTTTATGGATGGATGGATTCGAGAAACGCCTTGATTAATACAGTGTGGAAGTTAATGTACTTAATTTTTATGAATGGGTGTATATGGGAAGACCTCCATTACAACCATCCTCTAATGTATTATTTATGGAAAATCTAACTAAGGACACTCCAATTGGTGTATTGAAGGATGCATCCATTATTATATAGGGGAAACGTTCACATGGATTTTGAGGTATTTACGCTATGGAGAGGCGAAAAACTTCCCGGTTCTACTTAGGCACCCTTGGTGTTATGCAAAAATGTTGATCTACAATTCAAAAAAGGATACATCATCTTTGAGAACAAGGAAGAATGAGTTATTATTCCTTTGTGAGATGGGAAATATACACCTTATGTTGAACCTTTAAGTAAGGAATAACTAAATCAAATTTATGTGCGCGCGCGTCATTCAAGATCCAGAATTACTTGAGTTATCTAAGGAAGGAATCTTCCAGTGGGATGATGCACGATCCATTAGTGATACTACAAGTGTTTCCTATGATAATTGGGCACATGGAACCTATGAGATGGTTGACCATGAAGTAAAAAGTGCATCTACGTGTGGGGGTAGATCTCACTTTGTGTTAGTTGGCTAAGTAATAGTCTAATCCCCGATCTGCACAATCGACGAAGGAGACCGTGAGGTATTCTTGTACACCATGGAAGAACTGTGGAAGGATCAAGTGAACAAGTAATATGTTAAAGTACATACCCTACATAGGATAACAACGTACTGGTGGATGGTTCACCGAGATAATTTCATGGAATGGAGAGAAGTGAGAATTGCTTTATCAACCCGGTTTCTCAAGAGCAATGCATCTACTCAAATATGCACATATCATGGTAATAATACTTTTTAACATGATTTTTAGTAGTGTGAGAGACTCTAGATAGAGGGGCAAGAAGCTTTACCACCTTCGTTGTGGGTGCACAAGATTTATTCAACATAGTGAGGTTGCTCATGCTTGGTATGTTTATGTGGAGCTGCATAGGGAGACTGGAAATTGGAAAGATTTGACTACAGGAATGATCCAGAATTTTGACTACTTCTCCACTAAACCTCTAGTGAAAGAGGCATTACAGGTTATGGAGTGATTGACTATGGGAGACAGTGAAAAGGCTGAAGAAATCATTCAGGATTTATTTAGTGAGGTAGACCTAGGAGCACATTTTGATGAAGTAGATGAGACAAATGCAGAACTACTTGAGTGTGCTTTCCTTGAGAAGGAGAAAGGAAAGATGGTCTACATAGTGGATGATGAAGAAGTAGAAAATTTGGATGTTGATCATTTAGAGGGTACGCATGAGGTCTTGGATAGTACGTATAAGAAGGCGCATGCCTATCATGAACCTATGAAGACTAAGAAAGTGAACATTGGTACGGATGATGAACCCAAAGAGGCCATAATTGGATACTATTGGTCTGATTCTAAGGTGGCTAAGATAATTGAGTTATTACATGATTTCCAGGATTTATTTCCTAGGGGATCATATGAGTTAAAGGGAGTCCATGAATCTTTGGGTGAGATGAAGATTAAGTTAAAAGAAGGTGTGCACCCAGTTAGGAAGATACCTTACAGGATTAACCCTAACATGCGCATAAAATTTAAAGAAGAAATTAACAAAATGTTCAACTCTGCCATTAGTAATCCCCTAGAATAATCAAACTGGGTTAGCCTCATGGTGGTCAGATACAAAATAAACATGGCATGATTATGATTTTTTTTGGACTACGGGAGATGAATGTTGCACCTTTAATTGATCCCTTTCCTACGCCTTTCACCGAGGAAATATTAGAAGGTGTTGCAGGGTGTGAAATCTACTCTTTTATAGATGGATTCTCTGGGTATCATCAAGTAAAAATTACTAAGGAATATCAAGAGAAAATAACATTCATGACTGAATGGGGAAAATTTGCATATACGGTGATGCCCTTTGGTTTGAAGAATGCACCTGTAGTATTTTCATGCATAGTTGTTCAAGCATTCCAAGATTTTATTCACAAATTCTTGCAGTTTACTTAGATGACTGACAAGTATATGGGCTTGTCAAGGATCATTGTGACAACTTGTGCTTGATTTTTGAAAGATGCAGATAGTTAAGTGTCTCTTTAAACATCTAGAAGTGTGTATTTTCTACATCTTTTTGGAACTTTTCTAGGGCATATCATCTGCGAAGGAGGGGTTTGTAAGCAATTTCAACCAAGTTTGCATTCATCATAGGCCTGGAGGATCCTACCATTCAAAGTGAGGTTCGTAGATTCTTGGGCCACATAGGGTATTATAGAAAATTTATTCAAGGATATGCTAAGATTTCCGCACCCTTGGAGAAACTTTTAAAAGGTAAAGGGACATTCTATTAGGGAGAACCATAGTAGTGCACATTTGAAGCGCTAAAATAGAGACTTACTACCACCTATTTTATGTTTTCCTTAATGCAATCTACCTTTTCACATACATGTGGACACCTTTGGCATGACTATTGGCACAACACTCGCTCGGGATGGATAAGGTATTATAGATCATCGTATTTGTTTTTCTAGTAGAAAGTTGAGTCATACGTAAAAACAAATTACACAACCACAGGGCATGAGGCCTTGTCAAAGATATACATGTTGCATAATTTTAGATAGTAATTGTTAGCAGCACCTTTTTGTATTCTATACAGATCACATGGCATTGAAATACTTAGTGAAAAACCCTATTATAGGGGCACGTATGTCGATGGGTGCTATTATTCAAAGAGTTTGACTTTACAGTTGTGATAAGTTGGGTAAAAGTAATTCTGGCCCAGATCATTTGTCAAGGATTCAATTAGTAGAGGACATGCACAATATTTAAGATACAATGTTAGATGCACAACTATATAGGTTAAACTACGTGCCCTCGGAATTAGAGGATATTTTTGTCTTTTTACGCATAGGTATGGTGCTAGAAGAAATGAAAGCCTTGGAGAAGAAACAACTTGCAATTCATGTCACACATTTCATGTTGATTAGTGGTGACCTATACAAACCAGGCCGAGATGAAGTATTGAACTGGTGTGTACTAGAAAATGAGTGCATAACTTTCATGGATGAGGCTCATGGCAGATGTGCAGTGGTCACTATGTAGGTGACACCACACACACACAAGATTCTATTCATTTATTTCTGGTGGAAACCTTGTACAATGATTTTAGAGAGTATTGTAAGGCATTTGATCACTTTTAGTGCCTTTGAAAACCTAGTTAGTGAGATGAAATGCCTTTGAGGCCTATTCTTCAAGTGCGAGCCTTTCTAAAAATGGGCAATTGAATTTTTGGGTCCTATTTCCTAGCTACGTGTATAATTGGATTAAACTAGCTCATCACTTGTACATATTATCTTATAAGATGGGAAGAAGCAAGACCTAGAAGGGATTATATAATGGCTATAGTAGCAAGAAGGTTCTTATGGGAACATATTATTACAGTGTATGGATTTTTGTTAAGTTTGAAAAGTGATAGGGGCACACATTTCTTGAATGAGACTATCAAGATATTATTAGATGGCTTTATGGTCACACACCACAAGAATACACCTTATCACCCTCAATCAAATGGGACTCGCTAAGGCCTTCAACAAGATATTAAGCTAAACCTTGACAAAAATTTGTTATGTTGGAAGGAGAGATTGGGATGATAAAGTTTCGAGCTATAATTTGGGCATATAAAACAACCTACAAAAGGTTGAATAAGGCGACACCCATTCGGATGGTGTTTTCCATAGAATCGATTCTTCCCATAAAGTTTAGGTTACCTTTTTTCATATTTCACATGCGGGAGATCTCGTTGATGAGCATGCATTGGAAGAAAGAATTGATAAGTTGGTATAATTGGTTGAGAGACGTGCCATAACACGTTGGAGTCGAAGAAGGAAAAATCCATACATAAAGCGTGACATGATATAGACACATCAAGACAAGAAGATTGAGGTTGGGAAGATGGTACTTCTTTATGATTCAAATTTTCTACACCACCCGATAAATCTTAAGGTGCATTGGTTAGGACCGCATGTTATCATTCACATAATTGAATCAAGCACTTTCCAGTTAGAGGCGCTTGATAGAACACGGTTACTCGGTTAATTAAATGGGAGTAGGTTAAAGCCCTACTATAAATAAGCCTTCTTGGTGTTTGTAATAAGGTAGTATTGCTTTTTATATTAGATTTACCTTCTTGTATTTAATGTATTTCCTTATTTGTCGCTATGCTTTGTCAATTTATTTAATTGTTTTGTTTAATAAGCGTGTTTACGCGCTAGAAGATGATAAAAAACTAAAGTCTTTATATGCACAAAGGATTGCACATACCCTTAGTGTGGGGTGGATAAAGGAGGTATGGAAAAGAAATAAACTCATGGGTAACCACAAGAGGAACAAAAGGAGCAAGGTTTCAAAATTCATGAGAACTTCAAGAATTTCTCAAAAATTAAGACCACGCGTAAATCATTGGGTGCTCAGTATAATTTAAGGGAGGTTGCACCATTACATACTACTTATGTTGGTTCACATTAGAGAAACTACTTTGGGTTAAGGAAGCGCAAGTAGAGGATATCTGTGACAGATAAGTAGTGGCATGCCAGAAAACTATGACTGAGGTACAAAAGTTTGAGGCACACGAAATTGGAGTGCGGGAAGAGGAGGTGTGAAATTTGCTCAATAGGAATTATTTTTGTGTATAGTGTTAGGTAGAGCAATTAATGAAAGGAATTTTAAAACCCAATTTAAAGTTGGCATTCTCAAACATCATTTTCTACCTTGTAAACTTGAGCAGAAATTGCGAAGTGTGATAAGAGTTGGAGACAAAGAGAATTATACAGATTGAGTAAACATGTCATGTTGTGAAGCATGGTGTTGAGTACCCAGGCATGAAAGTATGATTTAAGGAGTGGTGTGTGCATGATGGAAGGGTGACTAGGTTTTTCATTTGCATTACACATTTACATAATCGAAAGGGCGTGCTGTAATGGCACCACAAAAGGATCGAGTAGTAGAGAAGGAGGTTGATGATCCAACAGAGGAGTGGCTAGTGGAAATGTTATATCTAGAAGGAGTCATTGAAGGGTGGTCATGGACAACAAATATTACTCAGTGTAGGGTTTCAAATATTAACCATTACATGTAAATTTTTGTGAATGATGTCACAGTGAAGTTTAGAGAATGAATAAATGGCTACTAGCGAATGACACTAGGGTCTTGGGCGCCATAGTAAATAAATTACTTGAAAGCATGGGCGTAATATAGATCCTATAGTTTTCCTACTTTGGAAATTCCAAACAATTGTACCATTGGATAATGTCACAAGTCCATGAATACTTTTTCTATTTTGTGGGCAAGAGAATGAGGATAATTGCCAAACTAGTTGGGAAAGTTACCGGGTTATGTGACACGGGTGTAGAGCTTTTTGGAGACTTGACAGATGATAAGGGCATTGATGCCACAACATCCCTATATCAATATAAGAACAGGGAACAATATTTTAAGGTCACCAATATCCCATACATGGACACCGAGTAGAAATGCATTTAGCATGGAGTAAGCTAGGGGACACTAGCGATGGAACCGGAGTAAGTATACACTTTGGTTTTATATAATGCACAAAATGGCCAACAAAAAATACTACAATATGGTTGGGTACATTTCTTATAGCTTGTTGAACAAGGCACACATCCAAGTAGAAAAACGTAAGAAGATAACTTGGGAGAAATTTTGTTGTTGATTGTGTTTAGTGAAATTAGGGTGCCGGATGGTCCTAAGTAAAACATATGAGAGTTTCCATTGGAGAACAAGTCCCCAGCCAAAATATATGTTAATTACACGTTTTGTGGGTATTTCCAACACATACAAGGAGCACTTAGACAAGTGGTTCTAGAGACTACGCAGGGCATTTGAAGGAGAATGACACATCCCGTGTGAGCTACTCAAGGTTTTGGACAGAGAATTTGAATTCACGGTTTACCAATATTTCATCTTGGGGTTATTCCACATGAAGTCGGAGGAAGATCCTGGTGTAAATTTACCTTTGTGTTTACCACAAGGTATTTTAAAGAATCTATTAATAGATTTCATCACATGTTCCAACTATTGTTCAACATAGAAAAGGTGGATGCAAACATTCATATTCTATGCAAAACATATGTATGGCTAGGTAAGGAGGCCTATGTTGAAATTGTGGAGTCTAATACTGTGGATATCGGTTTGGATAGTAGGGAAGATTGAAATAGTGTGCATCTACCTATACCCGAGGCCAAGGTTTAAGGATGGAAAAGTGGTGAAGGGTGTGGATATGGCTCTTCCAGGACCTCCTAAGAAGGGAAAAACTATGGGGACTTCAGGGCATGTTACATTTGTGCCCCGGTTCAAGAAGACTCGAGTACATACAAGACTAGAGAATTTCCTATAATAATAGGAACCTAAGGATAGACACGTACTTATGCATACTAGAAGATTTATAAGGAATATTCACACCTCAAGAGAGATTGGTGCAAGAACTTCATAGCAATTAAGAAAGGATATCACCGTGTGTGACTCTTGTAAAGGATGAAGGGGAAGAGAGAAGAAATTGTATGAAATATTTTCCTATACAAGATAGTAAGGAGGAATATCCATAGCCAAGTGCACACGAATAAGATAAAAAACAAAGAATGAGTGGAGATAGAGCCGAGGCCACCCCCAGTGTGGAAATTCAGGATGAGTAAGATATTGGCGAGAACATTTTATATGAGACTATAGACCCCAATGTGAGTATTCATGAAGATATCTCTGGTGAAGGGGAGAGAAACGTTGGTGGGAATACAGAAGTCCTCATGTGCCCCACGCAGAAAGAAGGAAAATATGAGGAGGAAGTCAACTAGCTATTTGAAGGTGTTTTCCCCTAGGATGCAGGCGTAGATGAACGAAAGAAGAGGGTGCATTAGCACATGAGGATGTTGGTGAGCATGTAGGTGCACATGGGGAAGAAGAAGTGGTAGGTACTCAAGAATTAGGTTATATGAATGAACCTTCAAAAATTATTTGAACATGTTTCAGAGTACGATAATGAACAAACAATTATATGACTAGAATTGGATGGACCTTGAAATGACCAATACATGCAATCGAAAGAATCTATCTTGGAGCATGCATATTCACATGGACGACCCTAATTTTGATGTCTCCGAGGAGGTGTGTACTTTAAATAAGATGAGAAAGGTGCCTCACACGTGCCATATGACCATTAAGCCAACCCATTTTTAGATGAGCAGGTAAGAAACACTTTGATTAAGGTGTACTATAGAAGTAAGCACAGAAAGATGGATAAGGCTACAAAAATATGGATGCTTTATTAGAGGATAAAAAGGAAAAAAACACAAAAATAAAGCACCTTACTCAAGAGCGTTATAATGCAATCATGGAGGCCCAAAATGTAAAGAAGATGGTGAAGCAGATTATAGATGAGATTTTACTTTGAAGAGGCCTGAGTTTCAGAAGAAGGTGCCTTAGGACTTCATGTCTAAGTTGCACTATGTATGCACAATAGTTCGCTACTTACGGAGAAAGGACCAATGCGCCTCCCCAAGAATAAGGATGCGAGAGAAGAATCAACAAGAGAAAGGATCGGTATTATTAGAAAAGTTTCAATATATGAGGTGTTGCTCCAAACATTGAAGGATGAGATGAAGAAAGTTGATCAAGCTCTTAATTTATGTGCGGTGCCAGACACCATAATAAGGACAAAAACTTTAGTAGAGGATAATGAAGTTTTGAAGGCGATGAAGGATGAAACACTTGGGCATGCAGAAAGATTAACATTGGTAAAAAAAAGTGTGATGCCCTTACAGCAGCCCAAGATCCACATAAAGATAGAATTGATGAGATTGGGAAGCTCATAGCGCAGAAGATGGACCTCATGGAAGGAATGCTATCAGGTATGGCCAATGTTGTCCAGATACTACAAAATGAGAAAGAGAAAATCTCTAAGGATGAATTGGATGCCATATTGACTGATATTTTGGAGAAAATGATAAATGAGCTGAGTAACTAACGTGAGACTTTGGAGGCTAAGATAAAAATGAATATCCAAAATTAATCCTTACAGTTGAAGAAGAGGGTGCTGTAGAATAAACTTCATTCTTTTGTATAAAGTTTGGTTCATTTGTCTCATTCTTTCATTACCTATTATTTATTATTGAAGATATATGAAGCAATTCCCATTAATGGGACAACAATTTACTCTAGTGTGGGGTAATGTTGAACAACCAAAAAAATCTAAGTATTGGGCGCATGAATATAGGGTGTTGAAAGCACACAACACTACAATAGGATTAAAGCACCTAGGATCGGGAGTTAGTTATTTTGTGGATAAGGGTTGTTTTTGGAGATATCATGTGGAGCACACATAGAGATGAAGACTTACACTTCACGCAACGATATTTTTAGAACAAGCGGTAGATAAGTGTCATGCATAGGTTAAGCTAATAATAGGATTTCTACTTGGCTTTAACTAAAGGAAATCTATTGTTAGAGGAGTTTCATGTTGTGCATACTATTGTAATGGCGCATGGCTATTATTCACATGTGACCTATGTTGAGAAGTGCATGGGTGGTGAAGGAAACTCCCCACCCCTATAAATATGTATTGAATTGTGTAGTTTAGTAGTATTGAATTTTTATAGAGTTGTGTTACAGGTTTTGATGCGCACATGACTCGGGAGATAATTTATAGTGTATAAATCTTCTATGCGTTACAATATTTATGAAATGAAATACATTGGTTGGATTATGGTGTTAGACATGACTGAATCTAGTTCTTGTATGATTAATCTTATCTTAGTCATTGTTTAATTCATCTATTATGTTTTCTAAGATCGAATTTGAATTATGCAATCAGGATTTCTAATGAATGGTGAAGAATCTGAATATGATGAATCATCATCATGTTAACATCATATACTGAGAAACTCTAACGAGGACCAGGTACATTCATGTGCTTTGGGTGAGCGCTCGGCTCGGGTTGAGTGATGTGCTAGTGTGCTTGGGTTATTCACAATAAATTCTAGGTGCATCACTCAAGAAGAAGCTTCCTCAAGTATTGAAGAATATGACTTTAAGTCATGACTTGGTTGTCTTAAGGATGAAACAATGTTTAAGTTGGGGGATGATATTGATAGGATTTTCATCATTTTCGAGACAACGGTGAAGCTAAGGAGATAACCGCTAAAGCCTAGAAGAAGTCGCACATGAAAGGATGGGAATACGGTTACAAAGATAAAAGCCATGGATAACATAGGAAATCCATCGTAGACTATAGAGATCCGTGAACAAAGCGGAAAAACACTACATACTAATAAATCCACGATATATGGGAAAAGTTGTGCTTTATAAAATACAAAGCCATGAAATCCGACATAAAGCCATGGATTGAAGACAAGTTAGAATAGTACAAGATAGAAGTTGATAGAGGTGTGAATAAAAATAAGTGACTTTTGGGATGTTATTTATTTTGAATATTTATTGTAATAAATCCATTGTATAAGGGTGCATCAAAAGAAATTAATATGTGAGTGTCATATTGAGAGAGTTTTATAAGTAATGAATTGTATGAGATAGAATGAGAAGGATATGAATGTAATTGAGAATAATGTAATGATTCCTAAAAAATGAATAAAGATTGAAGTTTGGGACGATATTTGTTATGTGTTTTCTATTTCATTAATAGTTTAGATCCATTTACTTTTCCCCATGTACATCCTTAACTTAAGGTTGAACGTCCTAAATCCCACATTGTTGTCGGGGTTTTAGGTCAACCTAATAGAATAGTAAGGCCATATTATTTATGTGAATACGTACTAGTTATGTTACACAATCTATGAATGGTTGCTTACACGTTATTGTGGGTATCACGCAAATGGTCGAGTATCTGTATATTTGAGTTTTGTTTACTTGAGTTTGGTGGAGTTGTCTTCGTGTTTGGTTTAGGTTGTATATGACAAATATGTGGTTCTTATTTTTGAGCTCAAGTTTGTTAACCTATAGCTTAACATTTTATTCTAGTGTTCATTGTTTTGGGAGTGAATATATGAGTAGGTTATTAATACCCAAATCGGTCTTTTGTCGGATTTGAGTTGTTTAAGTGGCTTAAGGTTTAATAAAGAAGTTTAATTTTCTTCTCTAATAACTAATTAGATAATTGATTTGACTATGAATTTGTTTGGATTTATCATACCTTTAGCCTAATTAAATTTTGGGTATGAATCCTAGTGTTTATTCTTTTTCAGATAATCACAGTGTTTATTTTGTTTATATATTTAAATAAAAATATAAACACATAAAAGGTTTGTGGAATGTGTTTATCATGGTGGCTTTAAGTGGTTATACGATGCAGTCAAATTTTTGGTTTTGGGTGTGTGTTATCATGTATTGGTTGAGACTGAGATGTTTTCTCAAGTTGATCGATTGTATGGTCGATTGAACCTTACACTTATTTTTCTATTTATTTAATTTATCGAGAGAACTCGGTGGTTGATGTAGATGGTTATTGATTTATTAATCATCGTATGGTGATGGGTTATGATCTTTTGATTTTTTTATGGTTTAGTCGAAGCCGGTGGGGTATTTGTGTATTTGGGCTTTGGGGATTCTCGTGGACTTAGTCCAAATTATTAACACATATAGCCTTCTATTAGGCTTGGTCGAATCCTCAGTGCAATCTATACTAATTTCTATGACTATTTGTTTTGATTCAGATAAACTAAGGTTATTCAGATAGTTTACGGTATTTTGGATGGTTTAAGGTATTCGATGAAAATCAAGCACAAATATCGAATAAAATACTATATAATAAGTTCATATACTCTTACTTCTTTGAGAAGAAATAATGTATTATGAAAGGTAAATATTATTTTGATAATATTTTGATTTGATAATGTTAAGATATTGTGTTAGGATATTTAAATTATTATCTTTACCGAAATAAGATTGTTAATATTATTAATAAGACGTGACTTAAGTGTTATAATACTCTTTTCTTTTGAAACCCGAGACATATGAATTTGGAATGAAAGTTGTGTGGTTTTTATAATTAGACTCGTAATATTATTATACGAAGATGGTTAAAACAAGAATGAAGGATTAAGTATAACCCTTAATAATCACTTAATGTTTTTAATTAACCTTGTTTGTGTATAAATGACATAGTTAATATGTTTTGAATTTGATATTCATACTTAACATTTGTTAGTAATCCCCGAATTATTCTTTTTATGATTTGAGTTGAAAAATCATATGTTTCCTTTTGGGATTATGAAAGAAAGGAAAAAGAATAGAAATGGAAAATGATAAGATGTTATCTTAAATGAATTTTCAGATTATGTTGTTTAGCTGAATTATACTCGTTAAAATATGTTAGTACTTAAATTGTAAAGATAAGATGGTTGATTTTTTCATACCATTTATTTTGAAATGGTGATTGCCTAACATTTTTATAGATGGAATAATTTAGATCTTATCTAGAAGATGATTCATAAATGGATATGTTGAATTCTTTTTTATATATTTGAAAGATGCATTCACTACTTGACTCTTGTATAAGCGAGCTTGTGCTTCGCTAAATAATTTGAGAAAGGCATTATGGACTCGAGCTTTTGTATCATTTTTGAAAAAGGAAATAAAATTTAATATTCAAGTTTTGGATACTGTTGTAAAAGATCATGGTTCTTCATATCAATTATTCAGTTCTTTGTAATAATTGTGATTGAATTATTCAATCTAGTTTCTTAAGATAAGTACTATCATAAAGTTGAATAATGAATAATGAGCGAATACTATCATTAATTGTATTAGATTTAAATCTATATCATGAACCAAATCTATATGAAGGATATGCGATATAAGCTATTAATTAAATGAATTTGTTTTATTATTTAATAGTTGTATGATTGGACTCTTGCATGATGATAACTAATTGATGACCATTTATTATTTTTTTCCCAAAGATGTAAATTTTTAGACACCAAAATTCTAAAACTCCGTCATTAATAATTCATCTCGCTCACATTTACAACTTATCATGTTAATATCTATTTAAATACTATTTAAATATAATTTGTAAATTTGCTATTTCCTTCTATCTACCATAGGTTATTTTATAATATATATTCTATATATTATTAAACATTAACTAATATATATTCAGTATTTTTAATATATATACATTTAGTTTCATATATTCTATCATTATTATAAATATCCTAACAAAATCTATACACTATCCTAAACTATGCGTTAATATCTAATTAAACAAACTAAAATATAACCTAAATAACCTAGAAAAAATAGAATATAATCCTAACAAATACGAAACATCATCACATTAAACAAAAAAATTCCTAATCCCATCCCTCGAAAACGTGGAAAATAAACTTGAAATAGGATTTAGTTTCAACTATTAACTAAATTAATTCTTACAACCCGAAAATGCTGACGATTCGATAAAATGCCAACGATTGTAAAAGTTGTTTTTCAATCAAGACCACATGCTTGCATTCTTTAGCTCACCCTTTGCTATCATTCCATTGCTAATGTTTATCAGGATTCATTTAATATAGCTCAATAACAGGATATTCTATATATAATTTATTTTATAATAGCTCCCAACTAGAGGTTATTTTGCAGTCTGTTCAGGAGATCCAAAACCGTTCTTCCACCTTCGTTCATAAATATTTCCAAGTGCTCGTTTGTGCAATTCCTCTCTGCCATCATAGTTGTTCGGGTAGTGTAAAATGTCATTCAAATACGAGTAACATTGTGTATTTATATATTTTATTTACCTCATTTGAAACATTTATTGTTGAAAATCTTTTAGTTATCCACTTTAATCAAAATCAACCATAAGTCCTCAAATAATTGAATCAGTCTGTCCAAAATGCATAGTATTTTATACTGTTCAAATCAACTCAGAAATCCCAGCAATTTTGTGAAACACCTGCGTTTCCCTCAAACACCTACGTTTCGTGTCATTTTTGACATTTACGGTCTTTATCAGATTATCATTTATCCATTAATTTTATCTCTATTTTTTCTCACATATGATCAAGAATGGGTCTCTATAGATGGCTATAGGTGGTCAGGCACACAAGATAACTAGTGTCAATTATCTTCCAATCATTCATCACACATTGCACTCTGGGACCAACATGATGTATTGCTTGATATAAAACTTTGTGCAATACATTCAGTCCCTTCCAATTAAATTTAGAATGTTTTTGAGATCACTCAAAGGATTTGTGAGGCCATGAACGAGTTTTGGGAGGCCTACTTCAAATCCTACGCATTCTAACCGACTCACGGCCTAGTTTGAATATCGCTATGAAACTAGACTAGACATTTGGAACTCGCATACCGAATCAAAAACTCAAATTAAATCCACTAATCTCCTGGGTATCATTAGCTTGACTCTCTATCAGAACATCAATCCAAATCAGAAGACGAAGAGCCAAAATACGTCCCTGGATTCCTTAGAGACGAATACACTAAAGACCACAACAACGAATTCTTTTACAAACCCGAGATAGATTATCCTGAATTCCCTTTCAAAATTCCTCCTCATCCGAGGATTCGACATTGAATTTGATTCGGATCCTCGACCATACCTTTGGTGCCCAAGAAAAAACTTATTTCCCATTCCTGTACCTTGCCTCATTGTGTTTTAGGACCGTATCCTACACCTTGAATACCCGAACTACTTCAACCTTGTTTGGATAAACCTATCAACCTTTGATGACATAGTGTTTGCAAGATCTTCTTCCTCGTACCTTATCCCAATCTATACATGTGCATGCCTTAAAGTGCCACTACTATTGCTTGGTCCAAAATCACCCTTACCTACAACCCACCTACCCTTGTTTTCATCACTTCCTATTTATCAAACCACTCGCCGACTCCATTTCACACCTCATTAGTTCTTGGTTTTAGGGGGATCATCTCCATCCATAATTTGGGAAACCCAACCTTCACTCATACCCGAGGAATCAAATTTCTATTTTTGTTAGCGTTATTTACCAATACAAGCTATGTGAAAAAGGGAAAATATAGACATCCAAATTTGGGTAACACTCCTTTGGTTCCCTTCAATTAATTAACATAACGCATTTAACCAACCATGACCCTTTACCCCATATTAGTATTCATCCTCACATTATTAATTAATTTATTATTTTAATTAAGTTAATATTACTCCCACACCTCCATCTCATCATGACACCTCACCTTGAACTCGTTTCTAGAGGCATTTAACTCAAGTGACCGAGTCATCACCCTTAGCACCGAGTCATCAATCTCGTGATGAGTCACTAACTTGACCAAACTAAATAAGAATTATTCTAAGATATTCTTTCCTTCTCTCACATGAACTATACTTCCTAAGAGGACCCAAAAGAAAACACGTTAAATCTAGGAACATCTGCCTATTTTTGGTAAATAGGACTATTTCACCCTAACCGACACAAGTTTATCCTCGCCAATGTCGGTTACCTAAACCACCATCGGTTCCTTTATATATAATTTTATAACCCTTTACATGGGTTGTTCATTCAATTTTGGGAGTTCTATAGCAATTAAGCGAAGATCTCGAGAGCGGTGATTTCATCAAATGATGTCTACACACCACCAAAGTGGAGTAGAGTAACAAGTTCTCTTCCATATCGTTGGAGTGTCTCCGAGAACACACAGGGTTACACTTTCGTGGCACTAAATCAGCCATCACCTCGCCGATCAATCACCAAATTCCTTCGGTCCCGATATCCTCATAGAAACAAGAAAGTAATGTGATTTCAATCATCTGCTCTTAGTTTACTCCATATTTTTTATTTCTTTCGGTCTTTTTAGTTTTTTGTTACCCGCATATCTCCATCCTCCCACTAATCCACCAACCTTACCATTTCAAGCCTTTCCACCCCTTTTGACCTCTCCTTTGTATTCCTAATTCTTCTTAGTTATATTACGAGCCTAACCACACCTTCCTCACTCTTTTCGCAATCACGGAGATACCTAAAATTCATTTTATTAAGTCACTACCAATTTCCCCTACCAACATCAGTTTACCCTACCGTCAGTCGGTTTCATCCCTATACCAACATCAGTCACTTGACTGATATCAATCACTATGTAATTTTATACCCCTTGACTAACAAGCCTTGTCAATGACAACCAAAACCATCCCAAACCTCACCGATCGGTATCGGACCCTCTATTACACCTCTATCGACCTCAAAACCCAAAACAACCTATCAAACCTCTGGATCTATAACTTTTCTTGTAAGATTAAATTTACTTATTGTGTTAGCATGAGATATCTAATAATATAACTACAATAGGATTTATTTATTTCATGGTATTTGTTGCATTAAATTGAATTTGAAAGTGGATTGATAGCCTCCTAGAATCACCTCACTTCTCGAATCTAGTATTTGCTTAGCAGCGGCACTAACCTATATTATTAATGTTCTTTTGTGGTCTTATTGTGTTTCTTATAGGTCATTCTCCTAGAAAAATGGAATCTCTCGACAATCAGCTCAAATCAAAAGTTAGTAATTAATGCATTCTACCTTCGAACTTCAATCTTACATGTATTCCTCCGAACCTCCTACCTTATCTAGTTTACGTAACTATTTAGTGAAACACTAGGATTATCCTGGTTCTGCCAAGTATAGACATTTGTTTGATGGTATATAATGTCTCAACACTTGACACCCTTATCGTTGTGACACTACGGAGTGAGGGGTAGACCCCAATACCACACCACAGATCGAAAGTAGTACGAGTTGGGCCTCATGTACTTTCAAGTATATCAAGGAATCAATCTTTAAAGATATCTCAAACCAGCTCTAGATTTCCATTTCATAGGACCCTCATTAACCATTTTACACGTTTCACATTATAATTAAATTAAAAAAAATTAAAAATTTATCTTGCTTGCTTTATTTATAATTAATCCATTTTAGTTATCAGTCATAGATAGATCTTGTGTGTGTGTGTGTGTGTTTATAATGGTACAAAAAAAAGGAAACAAGCTCACAACCAAGATTGAAAGCATGTCTTAATCAATGTCTACACCTTTGCAGCAATAAGTTCCTTTATCTACTTTATTATGTACACCATTGTTGGAACCTCTATTTACTACTTATCAACACCATTATTTACCACACCATTGCAAAAATAGAACCTATTCCATCAACCAGATTCTAATAACTCCTCTAATTGATGCTCAACGAGATTAGAATGAAATAGAGGAACAATACAATGAGGAAATGAGGTAATTCCTTTTAAATTCTACATGAAAATTTTGTAGTCAAGAATTCAATACATCTAAACAATAAGATACTGAACAACCATATTCCCCTAGCTCACAATCAAAATCTTTTGAAACTACTTTCTTTGAAAGAGGAGACCTGCCTTGAATAAATTTTAGATTCAAATCCCATTGCCCTCAATTACTATTTGGTAGCTCGGGGTGTTCAAATTCAACCATTCACACTAGAACCATCTTTCAAAAACATCGATCCTTTGAATCATTCTTCACAACACCGCATCTCAAACATTTTCAGCCTTCATGGTTCTATGCATCGTATCAATTCAAACCAACAATCTATATCTGAACCATCATCCTCATATGATCCATCCTATACTACTACATGAGTAATTTCATACTAGGACCTGTTATTCAACAAATACATTCATGTCCACCTTTAAGTCAAACTGAAACCTCAAAGGTTGCATCTTTCGTTCCCTTTTTTATTCTTCATATGGTTTCCTCTCGGGACATAGCTGCCCAACAACATTCATCATCACCTGAGATTTCAATTGGTTTAACACCTCCAAAAATAACATTAACGCTTCATCATGTCCTCCTCAAGCATCTTCGCCCCAAACCCTTCCAATAAGTTCTATTTCTACTTTTACTATCATGTCTCACTATCTAGTAGCATTAAGAATATTACCATATCCATGCCAACATCAAGTCCTCTTATCAATACAAGTGTTATTTCAGACCACAAATCCCATTTCACAATACATACTTGCAAAAATCATTACCACTAATTACTATCCCACAATTTGTTCCTACATAATACATTCCACAAAAAAACACCATCCTCTCGCAGCCTCTACTATGTTTTTTAAACAATATCCTTCTTACTAACAATAATTTCCTTATCAATATATAAAATATTCACAACCATTAATTTCTCAACAATACATCCCTCAACAAAATCTTTTGCAACAACAAAGCATTCATTCTCAATGCATACATCCCACAACAAACTATTCCACAACAACAAAGCATTCCTTATCAATAATACATCCAACAAAAAAATTATTTTGCAAAAATAAAGCACTCCTTCTCAACAATACATCTCACAAGAACAAAGCATTCCTTCTCAAAAATACATCCCACTACAAACTCTTAAACAAAAACAAAGCATCCCTTCTCAACAATTTATTCCTCAACAAAATATACCTTCACAAATTATTCCTTATCAAAATATATTCTATAACCGAACATCCCTTATCACCAAATCATTCCTCAACATTATTAGATATATTTGAAACTCCTGGTTAGTATGTCTTCCAACCAGGTACATCTTTGCGAATGACCCTCTTCAAGCCCTTATGAATTGTATATCGAGTTTAGAAGTTAAATCTTCTACACTGAAAATATCCTCTCTCACGATCAAATCTATAGTGAACCCATTCATCCTTCGGTTCAATACAAAATGTATCCTCCTCACCTGGGATCTTCCAAAATTTATTCAAGTTTATAACAAAGAGGATCCCCAATAGCATATTCATGTGTTTTTCACACTTGTTATCTCATAGCTCATGACCAAGATCTTATGATGATAACTTTTCCTATGTCCCTCATTTGTCCTACTCTAGATTGGTATAAAAACATTCCGTAGTATTCTCTTTTTTCCTTTACACAACTTGCACAATTTTTTTTAGAATACTTCTCTATAAATATAGCTTGTAAAGTCACCATAAATGATCTTTACACCATTAAACAATTTTAGGGTGACTTCGTTGCTGATTTTGTTTCTTGTTAGAGGGGTATAATTAATCAACTCTCCTTCTCGTTACCCAAAATTGAATTAATTGAGGCTTTCTATTGATCATGTGCCAAACATATTTTGTCTACATTATAAATCCAATCATTCCAGATTTTTATGAACCCTTTAACATGGCTTGAAAATTAGAATTATGCGCTCTAGAAGATGGTCGTATTATTAGCGTTGAGCCAAGAAACCATGAACTAAGTTTCCCTCCAAATCATCCTCTATCCCTAACAACTTAAAATCAGTTGCTAACGTTGTAGTGGTTAGGTCAAACCCAAATAAAATATAACTACCAAACATTCCTTTCTACAACATAATTGCACACCAATTGAGAAACGATAGTGCAATTTTTATAAATTTTTAGCTACAAATATGATAAATCTCCTCCTATTCGACTTATCAGCGGTTTACATATCTAAACCTACATGGTATCGAGATAATGATTACTAAAAATACCATAGGGTCAAAGTACATGACATTTAAAGGTGTTATACATTTCACAATGTTTTCCGTCTGATTGAATGATAAGGGTGAACTTCATTTTGATAATCCAAATGCACCCCTAAATCAAAACCTTGACATGTTCAAACAACCTTTTCCGAATCATCTTCTATCCAATGATCAAATTCAAGAAAATGTTGTCCAAACACAAACTACTAATGTCATTACTAAAATAATATATGTGTCAAGACCCAATTTGAACCAACACCTACACCTACTAAAGAAACAATAACAACCATAGAATCCAAATCCGCAACTATTGAATCAATATCTACCCCTACCAAATATACTAGACCAACAAAAATATTTACGAAATAAACATCAACACTTTGCCAATAAAAATATCTTCTGAAGTTAAACCTATAAAAGCTACTATGGAGATACTTCCTCCATCGTTGTTACCCACTAGTATTAAACCAACATCTATGGTGACACCATGTTCTCAAATATAACCATGGTACCCATTGAAACATTCAAGGCACAACTACCTTCATGCAAACCAATCATGATCTGTACCCATCATCCAAGACAAAACAAACTAAGACCAAACAATCGATACCTACAAAATCTACAAACCATCTAGATCTTATTGTGTTAACAACTCCTCTTTCATCCCTACCTAGTTCATCTATAACTTCTAAATCACCACACAAACAAGGAAATGCCCAAGTCTTTAAAATTCCTTCTTAAATGATCCTGGAATGTATTGATTTCATAGGCCTCCATCTCATCTCCCACCTTTCTCAAGAGGAGGTATGTAAGTTTTTAGTGATCACCAATAGTTTTGATGCGGCATAGAATATACCATGAATAACCTAGGTGCACTAGCACTTCATCCAACCTAAGTTGAGCTCTCACCCAAGTGCACAAAGGTACTAGGTCCCTCTTTAGGGTTTCTTATGTAGGATGTTAGTGCGATGAAGATAAAGCATATTTAGATCCATAAATAAGCATAAATATTCCTTAGTGCATAACTAGATCTAGATCTTAGATAATCATGAATTAAACAATAACTATGATAAGATTAACCATACAAGAACTAATTACAGTCATGTTTAACACCATTATCCATCCAATATACTCCATTATATTAAACACAGTAAAACATAGAATCTCTTTACATCATATAAAATTTCCATAAGTTATGCGTGCATCAGATCCAACAACATAACTCTACAATAACTCAATCTCAACATCTATCTAAACTACACAAACCAATACATACTTATAAGGGTGGGGACTTTCCCTTCACCACTTACGCACTTACCAAAAAGGTCGCATGCTGATAATACCCATGCCCTTTACAATACCATGCACACATGCAAATGCACTAATAATAGACATCCTATAGTTAATCGGATGTAGTAATCTTTAATTATCTTTAATTCATGCATGACAATTATCAAATTCTCATTCCCAAAATAAATTTTTGTTTCATGTAAGTCTCCATCCCATTGTGTTCTCCACATGCTATCTCCACAATAACCCGTAACAATGAAAGCGGTTAAGTCCCAAATCAACTTGTCCGGCATGCATTTCCTTTCCTATCCCTTAACACCTTCAAATAGACTTTGTTCCCATGTGTGAATCTTCTGTGTGCTTTCTCCTCAAAACAATATGTCTTCTCAACATTACCCCACACTAAAGTACATTATCATCCTGTGAATGGGGTTTATTTATGGTGTTCCCAAACAAATAAGAATAAGAATGGAAAGAATGTAAAGAATCACCGTATCGAAGAATATATTTCTCCTCCTGCAACACCATCCTCTTTAACTAGGAGGATCAACTCGGATATTCTATTTTTATCTTAACCTCTAATTTTTCCGAGTAATCTAACGTGGTTCTTGTTTTCTCTACGAGCGTGGCAATGGCTACCATCTCGTCTTAGGTAATTAGTACTTTTTCATTTTGCAATACTAGGATAACATTGGCCATGACAGAAACATGCTCTCCGAAGGTCCATCTTCTATGCTATGATCTTTCAAATGTCATCTAGCCTCTCCTTGTGTGGGTCTTGGGCTTTACAAGAGCTTCGCACTTTTCTTTGATGGTGCCAATCTTTCGCATGCCTTAAAGTATCATCCTTCATCACTTTCTGTAACTTCATTATCTTCAATTATGGTTCTAGTTCTGATTACCACTTCTAGTGCTCCACAGATATTCAGAGCTTCATCTACTTTCTTCACTCATCATGTAAAGTCCGGAGTAGTTCCTCATAAGTTGAAATTTTCCTAACCATGGAGGCCTTTTCCTTTTCTACTTCTTGTGCAACATCCTTTGTAAATCGACATTCTAATTGGTCCATCCTCCGTATGAAATCAACTAAGGTGCACACATAATGCATAGCTGAAGGAAAATTCTCAAGCACCTTAGAATCAAGATGAGGTCTTGTATTCAATACATAATCAATAATTTATTGTTCCATGTTGATGAACGCCTCATTCTTTTTCAATTCTATGTCCTTCTCTCCTTTTAAACAAATTATTTCTACAGAGTTCTTACCTTGTTATTTTCAAGTTGCACTCTAATTGTGGCAATCTTATCAATGTTCCTCTCGCGCCACCTCGGTAAATACCTTAACCAAGGAATTACTCACTTGCTCATCAGACATGAGAGTGGGCTTTATAGTCATGTGCCTTCTCTGAGGTGCCTTCTTCACTCTTCTTGACACACAAGACTCCTTGCATACATCAAAATCAGGTTCATCCATGTTGGTCTACATGGACCCAGTAATAATTGTTTCTTATACAAATAAAGGCCATGTTTGGGTCCATCAGCTCCCACCCATAGCCCATGTGCTTTGAAAATGATTGTGGATGATTTTACTTGTGTCCTCAACATAGCCCACATTTGGCACTACATATTATCCACTTCTCGTTGTCATTATCCCCTTCAAAACATGAGCGATAAGGTTTGAGGTGGTTGTTTTACATCCCGAGTAATATCATGTGCGTGAGGTTTCTCATGCTCAAATTCTTCTACTTTTCTCACCCCTTACTCTTCATCTTTTATCTCCTCATCTCTGGGTTCCTCCATATCCTATGGTTGCACTGGGGTTCCAAGTGCACTCTCCTTTGACTCCTCGCTTCCTCATTAAGATTCAATTTCATCATCATCTTCTTTGCAGGTGCTTCTTTTTGAGATGAGATTCTAGGGATCTTATTATAGGATATAGTGTTCCTACACCTTGAGTTCTAGTTATTCTCAATACTTTTCAAAATTGATGCTCTTCGTGACCGTATCTATGTCCAAGTCCTCTTCTTCTTCGTGCACCTATGGTGGGGTATTTGTGCACTCACTCTTTACTCTTTCCGTGGGTTACCTCCAGCATCTATGATCAAAGCCTCCACTATCTTCATGTTCTTCTTCCTCCTCATATACCTCTACTTTCAATATAGACCTTGCTTCAGACATTCTCCAATGTATGTTTACCCTTAGCGCAACCCTAGGAGCATAACCTCATTTTCCACAATCACATACGGTCCCAACCAATGTACTTTAACGTTGTCAGATCACACAAAAAATTATAATCATAAATAAGCACCATCATGTCCAACCTCAAGCTTCTTGTCCCCTTATGTTCTGTCTATGCCATGCTTTCTCCCGGCCTTTTCTACCGCTTCGACTCAACATGCTATGGTGCGCCTCTCATCCAACCGAATTAACTTGTCAATTTTTACTTCCAATTCTTGCTCATCATCTAGACCTCCAGCGTAATATGCAGCAATATGCAAAGAAGGTAACATGAATTCCATAGGAAGAACTATTTTTTTGCCAAACACTAATTAAAAGGGCGTGGTCTTGTTCAACCTCTTATAAGCTTTTTGATATGCCCAAAGCACAACAAAAACTTTACCATTCCAATATTTCCTTCCAACAATTTTTTTTGTCAAAGTTTGGCTTAATATCTTATTGAAGGCCTCAGTAGTACCATTTTCTTGAGGATGATAGGATGTAGTCTTATATGTGCAACCATAAATTCATCTAATAATATCATGATTGTTTCGTTCAAAAAGTGTGTGCCCCTATCACTTGTCAAACTTAGCAGACCACCCATACCTTGTTAGAATATTTTCCCATAAGAACTTACTGGCTGCGGTATATGCATTGTACAATTCTTTTTAGGTGTTTCTTCTACCCATCATGTAGCAAGTGATGATATAAATGATTCGGTTCTCTACGCATGGCTAGTGAAATATGACCCAAAAATTTATAGCCCATTTCTCTAACGAATTTGAACTAAGAATGGGTCTTAAAGTAATTCATCTCTTTCCATGTTTATTAAGGTGCCAATAGTGATCACACGCCTTATAATACTCTTTTACAATCCCTATACAAGGTATCCCACCATAATCCAAATGCTTAATAAGATTCGTGTGGTGGTGTCACTTGCATAGTTCCCACCGCAATACCACCATGAGCATTTTCTATGATATTGTGGCACTCATGTTCCAAAGATTACACACCGATAAAATATTTCATCTTGACCTAGTATGTACAAATCACCATTGATCAACATAGAGGGAGCCGATGAATGCAAGTTGTGTCTTTTCTAATTCCTTCATTCCTTTTGGTGTCATACATGTTTGTAAAAGATAACGATATCCTCCAATTATTAAGGAGTTCATTCTAACCTGTATAACTATACATCTAACATCAGTATCTTCAATTTTATGTGCATCCTCTCTTGATTGAATCCATGATAACTGGTCTCAAGTTAGAATTACTTTTACCTAGTTTCACCACAATCAAATCAAATTCCTAGAATACAAGCACCCATCGACATATGCGCCCCTATAAAATGGGCTTATTTACCAAATAATTTAATTCCATGTGATCAGTATAAAAAACAAAATATGTTGCCAACAAATATTGTCTAAATTTATACAAAGGTATAAATCATCGATAAGGCCTCGCGCTCTATTGTTTTATAATTCTTCTCTGTAGGAGTCAAATTTCTACTTGAAAAATAGATAAGATGATCTATAATACCGTCTCTATGCCGAGCTAACAAAGATTCCAATGGTTGTGCCAAAGGCATCCACATATACATAAAATGGTTGGCTCTATAAAGGAAAACATGAATAGGCGATGTGGTAAGTCTCTCCTTTAATGCCTCAAATGCGTGTTGTTCTCCCGTTCTCCCTAATACAACTTCCCTTCCCTTTAGTAATTATTCCGAGGTCCATCAATATTTGCATATCCTTTGATAAATTTTCTATAATACCCTGTGTGACATAAAAATCCATGCACCTCACTCTGACTGGAAGGCTCTTCTGTGCCGACAATAACTACAACCTTAGCTAGATTTACCAAAAAACCTTCCTTGCAGATGATGTGCCCTAAAAAATTTCCAAAAGGTGTAGAGAACACACACTTCGATGTTTAAAGATATTTTTAATTGTCTACATGTTTCAAGCATTAAGCAAATTGATGCAATGATCCTTAAGAAGTCCATACACCATGAAATCATCCAAATATACCTATAGGAAGTCAGAATGAAGTACTTGAATGCTTGAAGTAATATTTTTGAAAATACAAGAAGCACAATTCTTAAACCAAATGACATCACAATATATGTAAAACTTCCCATTTAGTGGTGAAATTTATTTTCTCTTGATCCTCTCGCCAATTCTAACCTCGATGATACCCAGAGAATCCATTTATAAAAGAATAAATTTCACGCCCGCAATGCCTTATAATATTTTCTCTGTAAAATGCATAGGAAAAGGATCATTCACACATGCAGCATTCATTTCCTGTAATCCACATGTTGTTGTGTAAATGTGCAATAGGAAATGGACAATTTCGAGCATGGCAATTATACCCTAGTCTCCGAAATTTTCAAGTCTATCACCCAAGACACCCCACTCCGTCTGCAAGTCCAATAACATCCCGATCAGTTTTATTTAATTCACCTATGTGATTTAGAAAATTCTAATCAACCCCTAGGTGATATTAGGATTTTATCAAAAGTTGCAAACTACAGAAATTGTGGGAAAGGCAATATTCGCCTTCCTAGAATCGATCAACCCTGGAGTGGAATGGAAGGGAAAAATTAAATATGGAGGTGAATTTTAGACCTTAGAACATCATGGGAATTATTTTGGAAGGCTTGGGGAATATTTTAAAGACTTGGAACATTCCTCGAGTAAAAACAAGGTTCACAAGCCTAGCATAATGAAAGCCTAAAATAGCTTTTGGGGTTCAAGAAGATACCGTAGCTCTGATGGATTTATAAGTAAAACAAAAAAATAAATGGAAATAAAATTCCAATACCTAAATGATGGTGAAATCATATTTTTCATAGCACTTTGACGCATAGATCTCGCAGAGGAAGGTTTTCTCAAGCATAAGTTGAGTCTCAAATCAAAACCCAATTTTTCAGTGATCGATGGTTTAATCAAGACTTGATACCCCAACCATTGGATAAATAATTATATTTCCAGTTAGGATAATATAAAATTTCACCAATAAATTCCACCAGTGATCTCACGTTATCCTCGCTCCAAGTTACCCTCTCAAAGGTAGTTCAAGACTTAGTCATTTTTCGTGAGGACACATGTCACACCAAGAGCTTGGCAGGATTTCAAGTCCCCAACGTGCACTAAGGTCAGGTACAAAAACCTTTAAAATCGAGCCCAGCCCCAATGTGACTTCCACGATCCTAATGTAACCTCCAAACTTGATGGGCACTCAAATTTCCATGTGTATTTTTGGGGTATCTATTCCCTATCGCTCGATCAAGCCATGTGTCACCTCCAGACCACCATGGAAACTAATTTCCTCATTTCCTAAGGTTATGGACATAAAACATGTAAAATTTCTCCCAGCCCCTATGGGGAGTCTTTTTGGGCACCCACATGACTCGACCTTCACTTCTAGTGTTTTAAAGCAGCTTTTTTTCAACTTTCATTCCCTGCCGTTGGATCGCCGCCACGTGTCATCCTATTGACCACCATATAATTTTATGTCCATCATGTCCCTGAGATCAAGGTCATCAAACATGAAAAATTGAACCCAATATTCTCCCTTCATGCGTTCAAAATTAAAAAAATCTCACTTCCGTTCACAGTTGCTTCTAAGCCACCTACTTCCACTCCCACGCAGACAATATTCATCCTTCCTCTACAAATTTCTTCCATCACTCCACCATTGCAAAATTTCAGACCAGATCAACCAAGGAACTGAAATACCTTTCCCATGGTGATACATGTGTCTCATAAATAATTATCATCAAGCTAAGAAGGAGAAACAAAAACAATGAAGAAGAGAACAATAAAATCTCCATAGCCAAAAAATGGAGATCTTAAAAAATATTGCAAACCAGTGCACGAATCAATGAACCATTTGTTTCTATTTGTTCCCCTATCCAATACCATAAAAACATAACCTCAAACTCTCCTCTCGTGACAAGTAGTATCTATAATGAAGAAATCTCCTTTTGCCCAACAAAGAAAGAAGTGATTTCCCAAGTTAAACCGTTGCGATTAAAGTAAGATCACATATGAAGCACCAGTAAGAGAAAAAAACATCAAAAATATAATTTTATTCACAAATGAAGGAGAAAACCAGACCTGTAATTTTTAGGTCCATTAATGGTCACGTATCTAAAAGCATCGCAAGTCTGAAAATTAAAACTTTAAAATTTCTTGACTATTAAGGGCAGCCCAAAATTTTAGAGGGTGATATTGGGAAAAAAACCATATCAAAAACTTTTTCCACATCAATGCAACTCCTTAATCTAACATTATAAAATAAGCAGTCTACTACACAAGAACCGTTGTTTCGGGAAATTCATTAATAGGAGAACTGCGAAGGAAACGAAGACATTGAAGGTGAACTACAACCGAGAATTCACCAGAATAGAGATTTTTGGCACTTACAAAAATACTAAGTGGACCCTCGAGAAACTTCTAAAATATAAATTTTATCCGTAAGGAATGAGGAACGCAGGAGAAAAAAGAAAATAGAGTCGCAACATCCAATCAAGATCATGGACTTGATTTTTCACACTTACTAAAAATAATTTGTTCTTTCTAGGATAAACATGAAGTCGAAGTGGATGGGTCGAATTTGACACATCCTTTTTCCTATGAGTATGACATGGAATACAGTTGATGTATTAAACATAGACCTAAACGACTCAAGACTCACACATGGCCTCCAAGGACCGAAAAAGGATTGAAGACCGTATATTCACAAGTGGATTTTTACCACTATAGGATACCTAGTGTCTTTGTAGAGTCTCGAGTTAGTCCTAGCATGCTCTTTCCAATACGAACCCAAGATAGAAACCACCCAATCTGATAATGGTACAACAAATGTGGTCATTAATCTTAACAGCTTCACTCAACATGGCAAGTGATTCGTGAAAAGTTTCACAATGTTCAAGGAGTTCAAAGATTCGCAGTCTCACTACATTTGGAGCTTTCCATCAATGAGGGTAAACAAACTTCATCGGGAATGACATCTCCTCTTCTTCTTCTCTCTCTCTCTTCTCTATCCTCTTCCCCCAACTTTCTCTCTCTTTCCAATATTCTAATTTCGTGTTGGGGTTGCACTTTTCAGATTTCCTAATGTTCCTAATGTAATAAGTCACTTTTATGTTATAAAAAGGACTTAATGTTCTCTTAGGAATTCAAAAGTTTCAAGTTACACAAGGACATATGAAAATCCATTGGGGGTAGATGATAACTCACCTCTTAGTCTCACAAATTTTTATGCCATTCCCATTTCAAAGGGTTGGTGATTGATCTCGTAATCGCAAGAGTGCATTACACCTAGAGACAAAAGGAGATGCCATTTTCCTCTATTTTCCCCTTCTCAAAAATGTCTTCTATTCCCACACTATGTACAAATTTTCTTCGAGCTTCAATAAAGGAAGAAGTAATTTTATCCTCTTTGATTGAGTAGTTTATTAGTACTTTGTGTTCATTAAGCTCTATTTAGTCTTGTTGTTGTTTTGCATATTTGTTTTCTTCTAAAATTCAAGTGCATGTAATGAAACTTCTAATCGGTGTGTGCAAGTCTCCTGATTATCTACTTTGCACATTGGTTCTCCTACCTCACTCCTCTCTCCCTTTCCCACTTTCAGAAAAAAGTCTTCCCCTGTAGAAACAAATTTCTAGCTTTTCCTGCATGAACATGTAGAGTGCCCTATTGATCCTTGGTCCAAAGGCCACAAAAGAAATCCACATTTTCTCACACATGCACATATGATAGTTATACCGGTTAAGTAGAGGGACTTAGATTCCAAGAGAGTTGGGAAGAAATCCAATAAGTTTTTCCACCAAAAAATTTTCTCACCAACACCACACAAATCCTAATCCACCATCCTTCTTTATAATTATTACCATGGGGCTAACCTCACTTTGATTCCTCTAGGGATTAATGATTCCAGTATTCCAACATTTTGTCAATTTCTTCCTTAACTTTTACACGTAGGTTAGGTTCATCCTGTAAGGTCTCTCTTTCGACCGAGCAAGCACATTCCTTTAGCTTAATCTTCATCTCCCTAATGACTCATGCATTCCTTTAACTCATGCTAGCCCCTTAGAAAATAAGTCTTGAAATTCTTGTAGTAACTCAATTATCTTCACCACTTTATAATCGTACTAATAATCCCCAATGATTTCCCTTCTTAGGTTCAACATCTATACCAATGTTCACTTTCTTAGTCTTTATAGGTTCATGATAGGCGCAGCATGATGTTATGATACACTTGCCCAAAACTTCAATGTGAACCTAGTGAATGATCTATATCCAAATTTTCTACTTCTCCATCATCCAATATGTAAACCATCTTACCATTTTCCTTTCTAAAATAAAGTTTGCTTAAGTAGTGTGGCATATGTCTCTTCTATTTCATCAAAGCGTTTCTCCTAAGTATACCCCAAAAATAACTCATGAATGAGTTCTTCAACCTTCGCACTATCTCCATAGTTACATGCTTTATAACCCTTAATTCCTCTCCCACCAAGTTTCAGTGAGAGAATTAGTCAAAACTATAGATCATCCCTACAACCAAATTATACAATCTTTCCAGGCCTCCCCTATGCACTGTGAACTTCCGCATAGATATACTAAGTGTGTGCAACATTATAAAGTTTATTTACCCAAAGGGAAGGTGGTAAATATTCCAAAGTCTCTGCCCAAAGTATATCACACTACTACACGTGGTGTGCTAAATAGGTTGCCTACCATGATATATGTCAATTTCAAATAGTGCGTTGCTTCTCAAGAACCAAGTAGTTAGGAAACTCTAATTACATCCCATTCTATAAGATTATCCCCGTGAACCATCAACCAACATTCTCGCTTTCCTCTACGCAGGTATATACTAACATATTTATTCTTTCAACTTGATCTGGCCCACTTCTCCTCCATGATGTGTAGGAATATCAGAGGGTATCCTTCTCCAAAGTACCAAGGCATAGGCTTTTACCTATTCTCCTAATACAACGAGGTTTTTCTTCCACGTGAATGCACTTCTTACTTTATTACCAACTAGCTCATAGGTGGCATGTTCTCAATTATCACAAGTAATACTTGTGGTATCACTAATAGACTATGCATCTTCCCAATAAAGGATTCCTTCCTTAGATGGCTCAAGTACTTTGGGTCCCGAATGGCGGGTACATATATCCTATTCGGTAGATCTTCTTCACTCAAAGGTTCAACATAAGGCTTATATTTCCTCATCTCGTTAAAGGCATAATAAATCTTTCTTCCTTGTTCTCAAAATTATATATCCCTTGTTGAATCAGATCAACATTATTTCAGTATAACACCAATGGTGCCTAAGTAGAGTTGGGAAGTTTTCCACTTCTACAAGTATTAAAAACTCAAAGTCCCCTCGTGAACTTTGCCCTCAGAGATAGTAATGGATGCATCCTTTAGAACTCCAATGGGAGTAGCTTTAGTTTGATTAGTCAAACAACACATTAGAGGATGTCTATAATGGAGGTATTCCCATTCGTACTCATGCATCAAAAGTAGGAACATTTACTTTTGTGTCTATGTCAATAATATATTTCTCAAGAGCCATCCATCTATAACAAACATTCGTAGTGATTTCTTTGTCCTAATCCAAGCTATGAGGGGGAAGATTAGCATGCATGATCCTCCCATCCATTCTCAATACCTACATGCAGTAGTTTTCCCCTTTAGCCAATTCCTATTAATCAATGACATACTCCTAGACAACATTCGTTGCGTAATCTCTCTCAAGTCTTCCAATATCCGATTAGACTGCCTCTGCTTCCTTCTTCTATTCCATCTTCCATGACTACTCCTTAAGTACTTTTATTTCACCTCAAGATTTCTAAGTACCTCCATGGTTTCCTAATAAACATCCTTCCGATGTGAAAGATCCGGGGTACATCGCATGTGAGACCTCCGCCTTAGTGATGGTAGGCTTATCAGTAATGTTACTCCCTGGCACGCATGCGCTTCGACATGTGTGTAATCTTTCATAGGTAATACCTCAGTGCCCGTACCAACTTTGGCATCCACTCGATTTTTCATAGTGCGCTATATTCTAACCATCCCTCACGCCCTTGTTCTCCTATTTATGTTGGTTGTTAAAATGCTCATATAATTCGAGCATTCCTCATAGCTATGATTCTTCCCCAAAAAGGAACAAGTAATGTTCCGATGAAATTTACAACTATAGTGGTCTTTAAGAGATATGCATGTAAAGTATGTTCCACGAGAAAACTTTCCTTTTCCACTACCACGACCTCGCCCCGAATCCACCATGGTATCCTCAACCTCTGGCAGACCTCCTTCAAAGTGTCATTCGTTCTAATCATAGTTTACCTCGATTGCTTGGCTCATGATCATGGTGCTCACCTTTACCTTTAGAGTTATCTGATATTTTGTATATCACACACCAATATCTATGACATCATGGATATAATCACCAACTTGTAGTCTTTGTGTCATAATTTTTGGACCGACAAATTTTACATTAAGAAGATACATTATTCCTTATCGTGGGTGTTGTAATAATGGGAAGCATCTATTATCATGGTTCAAATGGCATATCTCACAAAGATAACAATAATGAATACACTTATTTGTGGGAACAACTATCCTTAGTGTGCCCTTCCACTTCAAAATCAGAGACTAAATACCAATGCGCATTCATGTGATGAATTTTTTTGATAGTTTCTCTAATCAAGCCATTATAGCTACACAATCTGTGTTTTCCAAGAATGTGCTTACTCTAGTTTTTAGACTCTCCAACTTCCTCAGCATACAAAGCTGATTTAAGTGCCTCACATGGATCAGTTTATGTCTTATATGACAATTCCCTCCTAAAAGGTGTTATCTAAACTCTAAAAACCACCGTGCATGTACGTCTTGCATGAATATCCTAGGAAATTTTATACAACAATGTTTTGAAATGGGCATCATACTCCTAGAAACTCTCAGTAGTGTCCTCCTTAATATCCTTGAGTGTGCCTATACTCTTCTCCTTGAACTTAGGATATGAAACTCTTAAGTAAATCATCCTTTAATGACACATAATCTATGCAAAACAGTATGATCAGTGGTCAAACTTTCTATGTACTACTGTGTGTGCATACTTGTAATATAGCTTACAATTTGACTTGCCTTGCACTCAAACGTTGTAATCCTTTCTACTCGCCACATTATCTCACACACATGTAGACATATTCCTAAGCATCTTTATGCCTCCTATATTCTAGAATATGAAGATACATATTCATGTAAATGTTCTAGGTTGGTGTCGACCTCTACCCACATGATCTATAACCTCTCAGGTTACCTCTATCTCTTTCAACCACCAAATTCACCAGACTAGAGCCACCTTTTCCACTTGATCCTCCACATGTAGCTAGAAACAGACCATTGACGATCTACCTTATGTCCCAACAATGGTACTAAAGTAAACCCCCATGGCTTGTGATGTGGTACTACCCAAGAAGTGAGTCCAATATTTTGTGCACTTGAGTTCTGCGTGTTGATGATGCCCTCAAAAGGTACCTTCAAACAATAAGGAAGATTTTTGTCTTTCCATATATGTACTTTCACCCGACTTACTCATGTTCTCCTAATACCCAAAATAGCTTGTTGACTGACCATCGAATGTACTGGATACTAGAAAACCTAGCACAAGGGCTATGTTTCTAGGTAGATTCGATGCGTGTCCACCGCCCATGTCATTCTCTACTCACTCTGCACTCCCTCGTGAGGCTAAGGAGGGTTACTTTTCATGATTCGCCCAAGTGAGGGATTTCCATATGCTCCATATCCATGCCTACCGCATGAGCTTCAAATCCTTCATGATCCATCTCTCTCCTCAACGCCAACCATTCTCAGAATATCACATTTCTTCTCTATCTCCCTCTCATGTGCCTCATAGAGCACTTAAGCCATTGTTCTTCTCTTTGCCTTCTTCTAGGTTCACCATCTTCACCAAACTGGATCCTTCCCCCACATGTGGTGGGGTTTAGCTAGCATGCCTGCTATACTCAAGCCACCTTTTATTCTCTCTACCTCTCTTCTCGCTAGGTCCGCCATCTTTCACCAACCTCGCTCCTACCCCCATGCATGGTGGGGTTTTAGATAGCCATTATTTTTCTTCCAAGTTCAAATTTACCATCAAGATCTTGATCACCAAAGTGAATGCCTCGCAAGTATGTTCCCTAGGATAACATAAAAATGGAACTCATCTACCTTTGGACAATAATAAGTGGAAATTGAGTACTCCAAAATATAGTCAGTTCAAAATCACCACGGACACATGTATCCACAACACATGTTTAAATCAGCATCAACATCATAAAGGGCTTGAAATTCTTTCTATGTCTATACAAGTGTTAAATACCTACAATTTATTTTGTGACACATAAGCAATCGCCTACTTCGCACATGCACTTCTACTAGGAAAATAACAAATAAGCTCTCACATAAACAAATCATAAAGATTTTTCTTCTACCCACACGCATGCATCAAAGCTAGATCTAGTGCAACTCCATGCATACTCCTCTTCCAAATATTTTATCCACTTCTCAAAATCTTTCCAAATTCAACTCGGTACATCTTCATCATGAATCATCCTAAACAACTCAAAAAGAGGTCCTTAAATGAAACCAATGATGCAGCCTAGAATATACCAAGAATAGCCTAGGTGCTCCGCACATCACCCGACCTAATTTGAGCACTCACTAAGCACACAAAGGTACCATATCTTTCTTTAGGGTTTCTTTGTAGGGGTGTTATTACGATGAAGATAAATCTTATCCAGATCCATAAATAAAAATAAACATTCCTGCATAACAAGATCTATATCTTATATAATCATGAGTTAAATAATAACTATGGTAAAATTAACCATACAAGAACCAATTACAGTCATTTTTAACACCATTATCCATCTAATATACTCCATTATATTAAACACAATAAAACATAAAATCTCCTTACATCGATGAAATTTCTATAAGTTATGCGCATATCGATCCAACAAAGAATATCTATAATAACTCTCGCCTTCGTAAGCATCTCTCTAAACTATGAGACCAATACATACTTATAGGGGTGGGGAATTTCCCTTTACCACTTACACACTTCCAAAAATAGATCACATGCTTTGATAATAGCCATGCACCTTTACAATACCATGCACACATGCAAGTGTACTAATAATAGACATCCTACAATCTACTAGATGCAATAATCCTATTATTATCTTTAATTCATGCCTCGGCACTTATCAAACACTCATTCCCAAATAGGATTTGTGTGTCACGCAAGTCTCCATCTCATTGTGTTCTCCACATGCTATCTCCAAAAAATATCCCAGTAACTATGAAAACGACTAAGTCCTAAACCATCTTGTCTTGAAGCGCATTTCCTTTCCTATCCTTCTACGCCTTCAAATGCACCTTGTCCCCATGTATGAATCCTCTTTGTGCCTTCTCTCTCAAAATAATATTTCGCTTTCAACAAATTTCATATACAAAGTATACTTATCAACCCATTTTTATAAGACAATGGAATGAGGGGGTGAATTAATCCTCACAAATTTTTAATTCACAAATCAGATCAAAAAGCTTAATATTCAACTACAATAACCACTTAATAAAAATTTAATGTAAAACGCACCAATATACATGTAAAGCATTTAATATAAATGTAAATAAACAACATAAGAACACAAAAATTAAGTGGGAAACCCTAAGGGGGAAGAAAAACCACTGAAAGTTATTCATACCTGGTCACACAATTAATCAAAAAATTAAAATATTTCGTTTCCTAGGCCCATTAATCTTTCCAATTCTACAAAACAATTGTTTCATGCACCCTCTGAACACCACCAAACTTACATCTGTCACTACATTTATTCACCACATAAAACATATATCATGTAACAACTCAAAATAAATTTTAGGAAATTTATATAACTTCTGGAACTTTCTTCAATCCTTATATCATCTTCGAGCTTCTGTATCCGCAATAATAAATTTTTCTTTACCAAAACAACATGCATACGAAAAACTCTCTTTTAAAGGTTAGCTCATAAAAACATTTATACATATATTCAGGCTATTTTTGGCACGTACTAATTTTGTGAGAAATTCAACGATATTCACATTTGATGTGATATATAAATCAGCATCCAATACATCTAATGCCTCAAACAAACTCAAACTTTCACAAATTCATGTCATATCCTCGAATTGCCAAACCGATTCATGTTGAAATAAAACTAATGGAACCCCTATCATTCGACATCACCATGAGGGCAAGAAATATATAAATGTAAATATATCTTAATGCTATTTACAATACAACTCTAATCATCTTCAAAATCATTTTTAGGCCCACATTATGATCAAACACCTCGGGACGGTAAAGGTTTCATATGACCCAAAACCGCCCTTTACCAAATAACCTTGCTTGAGCCCCAAAGGACAAATGAACACTGCATAGAAATGGATTATAAATATACATAGACATATAAATTAAAACAAATATACATCACATATGATAATTTATTAATAACACTCCTTTGCAACCAACTTTCCCAAATACCTTATTCTTTAGAAACTACTACTTCTAGGTGGAGCCCACATACTATCACAATAAGCTCAAACATACATTTACTAGAAATCTCTCTCGAGTCAACTAAAAAAAGAAATAAATAAACATATAATCACTGCATAAATTATCCAAAAAATATCTCATACACTATGAAAAACTCGAATGCATGCTTCCATTGAGACTCACATGGCGTACCAAACACTTGGCCGAGACTTCTGTAGCCTACCATACCTCCTCCTAATGAGCACCGTAAAAGAAAGTGGAACACCTATACCCATATACCATACTCATGCTGATGTGAGTTCTCAAGCAACCTTGAATCATACCGGAAATCACACCAACATGATCACCAAGCATCCATGGATGTTTGTTATTTAGCTGCAATGCCACTTGAAGCACCTATATAGAGCTTTGTAAATAAGGCCTGCACCACTTAATCTCTCAATCTACCAAGCAGTAATCCACATCTAAAAAAACATGGCTTATCATCAGTATATATCATCATTATCCATCATCTTCGTAGCATCCAATTTGTCATGAATGTGGTTTTTACATCAATGAGAACACACTATTAGGCCTATTTAATCCTATATCGCAAAGCAATCCCCCTTTGTCATCAATGATGGAAGCTACACCTAAACTTCCCTCTTTTATATTAATGAAAAAGGAAACAAGAACTCACCTCATTCACCTTTACCTTAGATCGATATTCTCCATGCTCTGGTTGTAAACATCATCCAAAGGTGTCAAATTTCCTCTTTTTCCCCCACAATCAAAGTTTTGCCTATATTTTAGGCATACTAACAACAAGCCTCCCCCTCGGGATCAAAACTACCAATATCCCGAGAAAAAAATAATTCAAGCATGCAGAACTATCAATATCTCACCTTGAAAGGAAATAAAACCTCATTTTCCATCCTTTAGGCATGCAAATTCACCATTGTCTAGTATTATACCCTTTAATTGATCTCTGATAACACCATTTTCACGCTTGAAACATGTACTCCCCATCTTGAAAGAGGTTATACATACCTCGGTGAAACAATTTATGCATAATGAAAACACTTTAAATCACTATTAGCAATCTCATATATTGAATGCATACAAAGAGACCAAACAACCATACTGACTCATGTAAAAACATAAGGAACATATTACAGATGGTATAGATACTTTCCTTTTCAAGGAGCTGATAGAGACTTTTCTTCCTCCCTAGAACATGCCATAAACCATTTAAGGTCTATTAGAGGTCGGGATAACTCCTAAAAAACTTCTTTAGATATTAAAAATTTTCTTCGGAAGTGGCTCTTGTGAGAATATCAGCTACTTCTTCCTACTTTAGAAACATGCTCTTGACTTGCTATGAACCCTTTTACTTACTAGATCTCTCTGATTAGCATGGGTACTCGATGGGAATATTTTTCTGCCTCGGAATGCAAAAAATAAATTCTTTCGAGACACTAATTACACATATTTCTATCACAAAATATAGGATTAGGGTCATCACTCATTACTTTATAATCCTCCAATGTTTGTCTCATCCATGAAAAACTTGAGAAATAAATAATGAGCAAGAAATGAACATATTCAACCTCACAAGTAGAGAGTAGACTACAAGAGATCAAGGCTTACTTCGAGTCATGAAATAAGACAATTTCCAAAAACGTATGCTCCTCCACTAGTAATGTTTCTATCATTTACATAATACTCCTACCCAAATAATATCATAATCAGCTTTTAGTTCCAAAGCTTCACTCCTAAAATACCATAGTCCATACTCGACAGTACCTAATTATATTCTTTTTATTAAAAATCTTTTATTAAGAATTTTTCACTCCCGAATCTAGATTATTTTGATTTCTCAAAACTAGGAATGACTACAGTATAAAGGCTCATGGAAGTCTCCACGTTGTACTCAGTGACGCAACCCCAAAGGTGAAACTTTTGCCGGGTTCTCAAAATCACAGTAAACACTCCCATGTTTCTATCCTATGGCATATGTTGATGTAAGGTCGAGGAAAAGAGGGCTTATAAACGAGGTGCAATCGCCTACATGGCTCACGAAGAGGAGATCGACTAGATGAAGCTTAGTGGAAATACCCAGAAAAGGAGTAGATGCAATGGATTCCTATAAAGAGAGTGAAATATATTTATTCCGCACTTGTGACGGTCGAAACATTTGAATTAAAAAAGATCGAGCAGTGGTAAATAAGCTGCATTTAAAATACTAGGGGCAAAGAGCTCAAGGATAAGAGCATAAGCCTTATCGTAACTGAAAGAAAAGTGTGGTAGATGAAAGTGATAGAGGAAAAATCATTCCTATAAAGGAGGAAAAATGAAAGTAGAAAGGGGAGAGTTTTAGAGCAGAAAAAAGGAAAAGGGGGAAGATTTCTACATGTTTGGAAAATTCCAGCCTTAGTAAGCCTCTACTACATAAAGAGAAGTGTAATTTGTGCTTTTTGAAATCCTTATGTACCGTTCTCTATCATGAATAAAGAGTTCTTATTTCAGGCGAAACAGATTTTTAAATGTGTTAAATAGTTTTTCTTTTTATGAGTAGTTCTAAATGAGGTGCTGAGATTCATTTTGCTTAATCTCCCTTAGAATTTCTTTGCTTTCCTTTTATTATCTAAAGATCAACTCTTTAGCTCATTAGATATTTGTGCATTATCGGAATAGTGGATTGTGTCATGTGTAGCCCTTAAATTATTTTCAATACATACCTAAATTATTCGGTAGTTTTCCTCTCTTTTAAATTTGGCATATAGGACCTCTTTATCTCAATTATTTACATGCTTTTTCTAACCAACTCCTGTGGACTCAGAAGAGCCAACATTCATCTGGACTGATGTCACCTTAGGCATGCACACATTTCGGATAAAACTAAGGTTTCCTATGACTCCCTGTCTCGCTCGCGTCCGTAAGGGAGCAAATAAAACACGAAATTTTTCTGCACAATTCGGTGGGGACATTAATGCTTAGGATTGAGTAAAGTACTAAAAATATATCAACTGAAGCGTTATAACTCATCGAATTTAAAACTAACAAAAAAATGTGAACGATGGCTAAGGCGGTAGGGAAGAGGGCCTCATCACTATTCAGTAGATATCTCCTGATGACCTTACACCAAAGCGAAGACAGGTGTCTGTACAGGCCCCTGGCCCCCCGCACCTGGAGCTCCTCTCAAGCCCTCCACTTAGGTAGCACATTCTTACACATGATCAACTAGGACCCTCAAACTCATTTTCATTATGGCCTCACCTTTAGCCTCCAATTCTCCGATATAATTTGCTTAAGCCATGGATCAGGGGATCGTGCTCATTTTTCCACACCCTCAGTGGTGTGGAACCCATTCTAGCTAATGCAAAAGCGTTACCTAAATTAAGTTGTGGAAGACTTCAAGACTTCTCAAAAACATCTCCAAGACATAGAAGAGATACGAATTTATACATTATATAAGGGAGAAAGATGTTTCTTACATTTTGCTTATCGCTTTAAAGGGAAGGGTTCAAAATGGTACCGATCTTTAACCCCTAACTCTATTAGTACCCAGGACCAATTAGGAGGACCATTCGTATAAGGTTCAATGAAAAAGTGTGACCGATCATCACCCTACAAAAATAATTGGTGTATAAAAATAGCTCGTAAGAATTTATGACATATTTTAAGTTTCTGCCCATAAAACCTAGCAAAGATTTATAGGGTTTCGCTAGACCACTCCACACAGTATGACTATTTTTTTACTTAAAAGTCCTAAATCTTATATTTCTGGGTAATGATTCATTCATTAGGAGGGGATTACTCTACAAAGGCCTACAAAAAATTCCCCCAGTCCAGCCGAGGATAATCTAATACAGATGTTTAAGCTACCTAGAACTCGCGTGATAAATCCGGAGATAGCCCTTCATAAGTATAAGAACCGGGTCCAAACTCAAACACTACTTATACATTTATCCTTCTCTCGGTTATGGATCTCTACCTGCCACTACGGCATCATCTTTCTCGAGATGGATGAGATAAGAAACATCTCGTTAAGTTTCTCGAATGAGATAAGAACCTTGGGCAGGAATTAGGCATCTTATCCAAGGAAAAATTATCGACTTCAAGGTAGTCAATTCGATTATCCTTCTATATACTAGAATACTCATAGGCCTCCAACCACTCAAACATCAAATCAAATAGTCACTATACCAATGCCACTTCAAAACCGCCTCCTAATAGTCAGGAGGAACTCATTCCCAAAAATATATCTCGGACAAGGAGCCTAACATCTGGTAATTCCTTGCAATAATTCTCATATGATGAGAGATTGTCCCCAAGGGATCTTCGTAATAAAGGATAGCCAAAAAATAGAAATAGAAGGCGAACATGCTACTGACCTCATCAACTGAGGGATCCCGGCTTGACCGTCACTACCCGTGACGTAGAAGAATGTCCCTGTAACAAGAGGCTGAGTTTCCACCAGAAAGATTCCTTTCTCCTAGGTAGAAGGGAAAAGATTCTATCTTAATAAATGAGGCATCTGATCTAAAACCTATAGTTCAACTACAATACCTTCAAGAAAGGATCAAGATAATTAGCTCACTTAGTGGACAAGTATAAAGAACCTTCGATTATCAGAACACGCCATTGCTATGATAAAAGAAGTTCCTAAACTAACCTGTAAAAGAGCAAGAGTCCATCACCATGAAAAATATGAAGCATTAGCCACCTCTCAAACCATCACTGCCAGGGACCCATCAACGTGAGTCCAACACCGAAAATGGCACCCGCCAACGCACTCAGGATCTTCTAAGATTCCCGAGGAGAAGGAGTTTCTAAGGGGTGATAAGATTGGAGGAGGATAACTGGCGTGTCCTCTAAATGACGGTCAAATACATCGGTGCCTTCGACTATATTGCTAAATCAACAAGGAGAGGTGGAATAAACCAAGGCCCAAACCCATTCTTTTTTTTACTCTTATTATAGTAAGTAGTTACTACGTAATCTACGATAGATTCCGTGCAAGTACTAATTTCATGTCTTAACAAATAAATAGATGCTTTAGGAGTCCAATATTAACCTTGAAGAAGGAGTTACGCAGCTAGACTAGCAACTGCTCCAATCCATATGAATTATCAAGGGACTCTATCAGAGCTCTATTCCTCACCAATATAATTTGCCAAGATATCATGGTGATTAATGTCTAACTAGTCTTCGGCTCTACCTATCTCGAGACTTCACAACTAAGATCGTTGGTACATTTCTTGGATTGGTCCTATTTAATCCAACAAACCAAGTATGGGTCCAAAATGAAGGTCCTTGGCGTAACAACTCTCCCGGAAAGCACTACATAGCGATACCAAGTTCCTTCCGGTTTCGAGGCCTCCCATCCTACGATGACAAGAGAATAAGAACTATATGCTGATGGAGAGCCCTAGGAGGATGATCATTTATCTAATCTTCTTCCTAGAGATCCTTTTGGAAACTTTGATTCAACCTGCTAGTGCTCAAATTAGTTCTTTCCCCGTTTGTCATTGAAATTTACTAAGGCTCACATGTGTTATTTTGCCTCCTCTATTGTGTTTCAAGACTTCTGTCCTCCATTTGGTCGCTTATGACCAGCCCTTCCTTGGTCAAGGATCACTCAAGATACAAAAAAATTCATTTTCTCCCCCGCCCATTCAAGGAGTTCATAAAATTGAGCGTGTGAAATCATTGCTCTTTCTTCCATTTTCCGTAGTCACATTTTTTCCCACGCCTATTTTTGTCTCGTATACCTATGGAAACATGATTGGATGTATTCGAAGATCATATTCAAGCCTTGTAAATATTTCTAAATTCTCTATCTCAAGAAAGATTCATTTTCGTGCTCAAATGGTGGTTTTCCTACATTTACTTGTTTGACGGTGTGTTTTTCCCCCACAAATTTACATCTCTACACTGGGGAAACATGGCCTCGCCTGGATGTGGCTTAATGGGGCACCTAAAAACTCTATGGCTTGCTTTAACCCAAGACTTGTCCACATGGAGGAATGACGCCATTTGGAAAATTCACCTTGGTTTGGCTCGAGCTACAATGCGTGAGGATTCCCACCGTTTTTCCTGCATTTACAAAATATTTTCATGTAATGACAGCTGAAGGTCAGCACACTGGGAGGTTTAAAATTTATTGAGGTTTTTCTTAGTCCTCACTCTTAAAATTAAGACAGGGAGACATGTGGAGGCTTCGCCGCCCACTTTGTACTTAAATTTCTAAGCTATTTTCTAACTTGTTCTTGGAAACCATCGCAAAGTCAGCACTGAAGACACCCGGAGGCTTTTCCCGAGCCTTCCCTTATAATTCTTTCAAGAAATCTCTAAAGGCTCCTGGGACAATGGAGGGCTCACGCATAAGCTGATCGCACTCGAGTTTTATTTTAAGAAGTGCCGAGGACACTGAGGTTTCCGCCTTG